>ML682047.1:11443382-11790549 GCA_007922195.1 Podocnemis expansa
GGGGGGCAAGACCCGCGCTCCCACCCACCTGACCTCCCCGGCGAGATGCTCGTCCTCTTCCTCCGAGTCCGCCCGCCGCCGCCGGAACATCTTCCCCGCCGGCATCCTGGCCCCCGGGCCGGCCGAACCGCCCCCTCCACCCTCAGCACCGCCGCGCTTCCGGCGCCCAGAACAGCGTCACCGCCGCGCTTCCGGCGCCTGGGAAGAACGTCACCTCCGGCGCGCGGGCCGTTGAAGTCACGCGCTTTGCCCCCAGGGGGCGCAGGCTCGCGCTGAGGCGGGAGTGGGCGCGGCCGGCCGGCGCTGCGGCTCCGTGTGTCCGTCTGTCCGGGGCCGGGTTGTGAGGTGCGGCTCCAGCAATAAAATGCGGGTGCCGCGTCCTGCAGCCGCGCCTGGGCACCGAGCCCGCGGGGGGCCGAGGGGCCGGGGGGGCTAGAGACGCCCAGGCCCGCCCTGAGAGCTGCGGCCGGGGGAGGCCAGGTAGGGAGAGGGGCAGGAGTTAGCCAGGGGTGAGTCAGTCGCGTGGTAGATTTTGGGAAGGGGGGAGGGGTCAGTGACTTCGTTGCTGTCTGGGGTTTGGGAAGAGGCAGCACCTGTCGCTTTCCATGGTCGAGGGAGAATCTGGGGGGTCGATGGTTTTGGGGTGGCAGCAGGTACATTGGAGCAAGGGTTTGCATCCATGAGCGATTTGAGGGAGAAATTGGGTGCAGTTAAGGCTTTTGGGAGCAGTCTGCTGTCTGCAGCCTGTGTTTTGGGAAGAGATCAGTTAGGTTAGATGATTTCGGAGAGTTAACTGTCATTGTGTCACCTGGCTTGTTCCCCGCGCCGAGTCCAGCGTTTCTTCCACCGCATACATGTCATGCGTTTGGCCTGTCTAACCAGCAGTGTCCCAAGCAATGCGGGTTTCCACCGATTCAATGCAGGGTTTTTATTCCACAAACTGACGGCTCTCGCCATTCGGCGTTTTCTCCTGTTAAGAGCCCTGATTCTGCAACGGGATCTGACCAGGGGAAGGGTCAGTCTGTGTTGATAACATTGCAGGACTGGGCCAGTGATTCTGCACAATCCTGGTGAATTGGTAAATGATGAACTATCTCCAGGTATCTTCTGTCAGATTTTAACTGGGGAGCTGTTATATTTTAATGAAGAACAGTTATTTTTAGCATTCCATTATAATCCTATGAAAATTAAGTTTTGTAATATATAACAAAAGATAGGATAAAATTATACTAAAAAGTGAACTTACTTTTACACGGGTTTAAAAAGAGCTCAAATGCTTATTTCACTGCCCTAGTCTCGCTTGAGAAATGATTAAAGCCAAGTTACTTGGAGCATTTAAAATGAGGCCTGGGCACAACAACAGAAAAGACACTATAAGAAACAATCCTGCATTGGCAGGGAGAGAGAAGCTGGCTGACTTAACAGGATCTTTCTGTCTCTCACTCCTTGAGTCTTAGCTTTTTAAAATTCAAATTTTTCTCCCAGAAAAAGGAGAGAAAATTACCAGCGTCTCTTAGATTAATGAGCTAGTGGTGTCTTTCCAAGTCACATGGCTTCTAATGCTGTCAGTCCAAGCTCCATTCCTCCTTCTACTGTGCAAATTAAGATCCACCAGGGTTGTCTTGGAGAGATTGCCAGCATCCATGGTGTGATTGCAGCTTTTCTGGCTTTTTCCCCAGGTTGCAGAATATTTCCCCTGGGGCATCATGCCTGTTAAGAAACATGGTGAAGTGATTACAGCATTGAATTGGGAGTCTTGACTCCTGGGTTATATTCCTAGCACAATCACTGAATGACCCTGGGTCAGTAAATCTTGCTGTGGTTCAGTTTCAACATCTGTAAAATGGGAATAGCACGCCTCCTTGTATAGGAGCTATCACCAACTATGAGTAAAGGATTTGAGATCCTTAGATGAAAAAGGATAAAACAGTGCAAAGTCATCGTCTGAGTGTCCATCCTATCAAAGGGGGCTGCTCTGTGCAATTAGCATTTTCACTATCACTCCTTTATTTTAATAATATTTGTGCCCTGTGCCTAACTGGTCTGTGTTCAGCAAGGGCCGAATTCTGATCTCACTGACGCCAGGGGTGCCCTGTCAGTGACTACAATGGAGGCAGCATTTCATCCTCAATGCTGTGAGGCTGTGATGTTGGATGTCCTGGGGTTCTCCATCCTAGCACCTATCAGAAGGTACCTTGAGTAATGATTTCAAACTTTAGCTCAAAAAAGAAAAAACATATGCAACAAGTTGCTTTTTTCCCTTGGTCAATTGGTCAAAAGAAACCGGGATCAGGTATTTTAAAAACATTCCTCATTTAGAACTCCTTCTATAGTCTGAAAGATGGTAGATGATTTCCGGTTTAGGACAGCTCCTTTTGGCTTGTGAAGTAGAACTGCTGCCTGGGCACTTGATTTCAAGGGCAGCAATGTTAAAAGCAGGCTTCACCTATAGGCAAAACAGTTAACTAATTGTCTTTGGCTATTGATTGGCTGAAACATTTCTGTTCCCAGTACATAGAAACTTATTTGGTGCAGTTGCACCCTGATTCTGTAATGAGATACACACAAGTGGACCCTTGCAAACTTTTTGTTACAAGATCTGGTCTTGGGAGAACGTCCTCTGGATCTGCACGATAGACTTGCACTGTCAGATATTGGCTGGTAACAGGGAACCCATGAGTGTGTATGGGCTCATTCTGTGAATGACAATGCTGTGTGACAGCCAGGTATGATACAATTTTTATGGTATTCAGAGAATGTGAAATGAAAGCTGAAGAAACAGATTTCCATTTCCTGGGTGGTTTAATGGATGAAAAAATAGGACTCTTTGTCTGTGTCCTTTTACACGTGTGATAGAAAACAGCTTGTACCACAGGAGAACAACAGCCCTGAGGAGAAAGAATAAACTAAGCACCATGAAAGGACAGCGAGTAGTTGCCAAAAGGGTTGCCAAGTCCCATAAATTTCTGCGGCCTTGTCAGAAGCTGGAGCCGAGCTGCAAAAATGCTGTACTTGCATTCTCTACCAGGGCATTAACATGCAACACATTCTTCTTCGTTTGGATGGAGCAAAGAGCAAGTCATCTGCTCCTATTATTATTTGAATTACAGTAGCACCTGGAGCCCTAATTTAGGTCTCTGTTTTAGATGCTGTATCCCAGGTATAAAGGACGCAGGGCTACCTGTACATCACCCAAGGCAGCGAGCCTCCTAACGCAGGTCAACAGAGTTGGGTTGCGGGGCTAGCAGGCTAAAAATAGCTGTGCGGAAAGTGTTTCGAAACCATGGCTCAGGCTGGAGCTTGGGCTCTGAATACTAGAGAAGAAGGTGATACCCGGCTCCAGCCTGAGCCACAGTGTCTACAGAGCTATTCTGAGAGTCCACGTCTGTCAGCGCAGGCTAGGAGTCTTGCTTCTGTGGTCTGTGTAGACGCACCTAAAGAGGCAATGAACCCTGAATATCTTGCTTTGCAATAAACCTTTCTGGGATTGGTGGTGGTGGTAGGGGGCCTCGGTATTCATGAGCTGTCACCTTGTTGGTGCATCTGCTGTAGAAATTCATGGATTCCCAAGTGTTTGGCACTTCATCTCTTAGGGTAGTTTCTTGGTTTGATGATCATTTTTTCTTGTAAAACAAACTTTTCACTAGTCTTTATGGTTTGCGATCAATTAATTCCTTATTCTTCTCCTGTATTTCCTCTCACTTATACTGGCTGCTAGTTACCCCTTCCCTGCTACAATCTCCCCACCTTTTGTCTGATTGGCCTGGGATAATGAGTTAGTTTGAATAGCTCTAGAAACATTTTGTGTTTGGGGAGGGTAGCGGGGTATTGCTCAGTGTGTCGCACTGAGTCATTAGGACCCATCCATTGCGTCTGTCTCCTCGTCTGGCTCGGCTGCCCCAGGAGAAGTGCGTTGTGGTGACAGTGTCCTGGATTTTAATTCCTCATGTGGTGCATGTGTCAGTGCCTCCCTACGACCATCTTTGCGGGAACCCCACCCCAGGTGAGACTGGCCAAGGCTAGTCTTTGCCACCTTTCTGCCCAGCATCCCCTCCGGGGCCTGCTCCTCTAATAACCTCTCTAGTCTCCCCCTTCGGCCCTTGCCCTGTGTGGCCAAAGGCTGCTTGGCATGGGGGGCACTGGCTTGGCTCCTTGGGGCCATCGGGGTGGGGCTGGCACCAGCCCAGTTGCATCAGGAGGTAGCTCAGGATCCAGTGCTGCTGGGCTGAGAACCATCCTGCACATGAGGGCTGGGTCAGGCCCCACATTTGGGAGCCCTGGGGGTGGGGGTCCCTGTGGGCCAGGCCCTGATGCTCTGACCACCCCCTGCCAGCCGAGTCAGCCCAGTCTAACCCTCTGGCTGCTCTGGTCTCAGGTGACTGGCCCCTCCTTGGCCAGGTGGGCAGAGCTGGCAGCATGGGCCTAGCTCAGGGTTGAAGCACTGGCCTGTCCCAGCCGGGCCTGCTGCCGGTGGCGCCATGTTCTGCAGACCCCGGGGGCAGGTGGGGTGTCTGGCCAGGCTGCTGGGCTTGGCAAGGCCACTCGCTCCCTGTCCATGCTCAGCAGGGGTCGGGGGGGGGGGGGTCTTGTTGCCTGGGCCCTGCAGCTTCCCTGGATTTGTTGAGAAACTACCTGAGAGCTGAAATGGGCCCCTCAGTGCTGGCGCCCTGGGTCAGGGGAGGCTGGAGAGGTTTGGTGTCAGGTTCCAAAGGGGCGGCCGTGTCAGGTCAGTCTGGGCCAGCCAAACAAACAAGAAGTCCTGTGGCACTTTTAAAGACTTACAGATATATCTATTGCATGAGCTTTTGTGGGAGAAAATCCCCCTTCGTCAGACACTTTGAAAATGGGGGAGCTTGCATCTTCAAAGCATCTGAGAAAGTGGGATTTTTCTCCCATGAAAGCTCATGCAATAAATAAATTTATTAGTCTTTAAAAGTGCAACCAGATTCTTTGCTTAAATAAGATGTACAAGCTACAGTACACTTTAGCTGCCGGTGACTACTTTGAATAGCTAAGTGTTACTGCCTACAGAGAACCCCATCTGTTTTTGGCACACATGCAAGGAGTTCTGTGGCACTTTTGAAGACTGACAAAGATCAAGCATCTGACAAAGTGGGATTTTTCTTCTACAGAAGTTCATGCAATAAACAAACTTGTTAGTCTTTAAAAGTGCCACAGGGTTCCTTGTTTGCTTTGCTGAACTAGACTAACAAGGCTACCCTTTGGAAGGAGTCTGGAGGCACTTTTAAAGATTAACAAATTTATTTATCACATAAACTTTCATAGGAGAGAATCCCACTTCATCTGATGCTTTGGAGATGAGGAATTCCCAGAACGGGAGTGCTGATCAGGTGGTTTCTTTTTTCTGCGAGAGTATATGGCACAATCTCACTGTAATCTGTGTAATAGTTCAATCTTAAAGGATTTTTTACCTTCAGTCTTTCAGGTATAATGTCCAATTGTTTGCATTTGAAAAGAAGATAATGTCTGTGTGAGTTGTTTCATGAAGTTGATGGATTTCCACTTCAAACACCTATATTCAGTGTATTTGGGGTGCTGGGATTTTGGTGCTTGCTGGTCATCCTTTGGGCCAAGGATGGGGTGGGATCACAAGGGTTTTATCAGCTAAAGATGGGGGTTATGGGGGAGTTTGGTGAGGCTAAGTGATGGTTTCTACACATCCATCTGACAAAGTGGGTTGAAGCCCACAAAAGCTTATGCCTGAAGAAAATCTGTTAGTTTTTAAGGTGCCACAGGAGTTTCATTGTTTCTGTACAGTCTGTCTTCATGTGGGGGAGGTATGCTACGTAGTGGTAGCAAGTTGGGAGGAGTCCTGGGGGTGGACTGAGTGAGTGTGCTGACAAAACTGCTATCCCTCCCTGAAATAAAAATGCGCATCTCTGTGCGGTTACTGACTTGGCACATGCATAATGCCGTGTGTGGGGTTATTGGAAGTTCCCAACTTTGCAAAGAAAGAAACTAGGATGGCTGGAAAATTTCCAGTATATGGGAGTGTCCCCAAATACTCATGGCATGGTTTGTCTTTAAGGTCTTGGCAAGGATCCCTGTGATCTTTGCAGTCTAAGCTGAGTCCCTTGCCAAGGTGATAGGCATTTATCTTAAAAGAATGTTTTAGGACCCTTGTTCATCATTACAGCTAGTCCTCACTTAGTGACCTACTCGTTTAGTGACCCCTCAGAGTTATGACCGGCTCTCTGATGAGTTGGTATTATGGCGATGTACGAGAACTCACATCAACTCTCTCAGATTACCTATATTTACAGTACACTATGCAAACTAAGTTCAGTACATTAGAGCTTAAAACATTTAAAATATATATTAAAAATGTTATAAATGATGCAAAGGTGACATTAAAACTATCTACCGATGGTTGAAAAACCCACTACCAGTAAAGTACATTATGCCTGAAATACCGGTAAGGGCTGCTCCTCGTTTAGTGACCAATTCGTTTATCAACCGGGTTTCAGGAACGGAACCCGGTCACTAAGTGAGGACTACCTGTATATATTCTGATCAGTAGGAGGGAGGCAGAACACCGAAGTAGAAGCTCGAAGCCTCAGCCTGTGTGGAAAGGGGCTAATGCAGCACCAGCTATTGGAAAAATGATGAGTAATGCCTCCTGTTCCTAATAGGAAGAGGAACCCACTGCTTGGTTTCAGCTGCTCTGCTTCATAGTGTTGATACTCCATTATCCCCTGGTCCTTAAAATACTGGTGAGTGTTGCAAAGGAAACAATTTGACTTATTTAGCAGAATTTAAGGAACTTCTGTTTTCTCTGGTACATCAGTGATCACCTGATTCTAAGTACTTGTGCTTTGTTAATTATTGTAGAGTAACTGTTGAAGAAGGGACCCTTTTTGCCTTATGGCTTGCATTTTAGAATTAGTGGCTTGGTTTTTTTGGTATCTGATCGTTTGTTGATTCAGTCTTTCCTCAGGCGTGGATGAGATCACATTTAACTTCTATTATGATTGAAAGTTGTAGCTTATAATTAACAAATACAGTTCTACTGGGGGATGGAAATTAACTATAGTTCTGGTTGGGCCTATTATATTTGCATAGTTGGATTTTATTTATTTATTTTATTTTATTTTTGGAAGGTTTAAATGGCAAATGGTCCTAGATCATTCTTTTGCAAATCTAAAAATGTGTGGGCATGTCATTTTTAATGACCTCAAATCATAAATGTATATTGAAAATGTTGTTTCCTTTGATTGTCCTCAAGTAAGACAAGTAGTACCATCAGGGTTTTTAATTTGAAATGTGTTCTGAACATGAGACCGAGACCAGGAACTTGGCTTCCGTTTGCATCTCCGACACTGACTTTATTACGTTGGGCAGCTCACTTAATCTTACAGTTCAATTTCCACATCTATAAAATGAGGATAGTATTGTAGATGTTCATCTTACGGTATAGTGTGAGTCTTAACTAGTAAATGACTGTAAATTAGTTTGCAGAGGGAAAGTGCTATGTATTTCTTACTATTAATATCATGTTTACATAGTATGTTGTGTGCTAAATGTCTAATCTCTGCAATAACATTTGCAACAGATTGCTTTTGGTGTAGGTGCATATAGTTTCTTTTAGCAAAAGGCGGGAAATATGTTGCTGAATAGGATAAGCCACTGGTTTTGGCAGCAGTTATCTTTTAGTAGGTCAGAGTTACTGTGGATTTGTTCTGACATGTTCATGCTGTTCTTCTGCAGTGCTGATTGGGGAGGATCTGTTTTAAGGCTATTTCCTTTCACTTTCAAACAAAATCTGTGAATGCTGATAAATAAAAGGGAGGCTTTAAGCAATGCTTTTATAATTAAATTGCTCTTCTCAAGCAACAGCAGAGAGAACCTGTATATCCAGTGTAATTGTGAATCTAAGCCCTGGCATAGACACTGCTAGGTCAATGGAAGAACTCTTGGCGAGGTGGTTTTACTACAGCGACGGGAGAACACCTGCCATCCCTGTAGTGTCTGTGCTACTGGGGCGCAGCTGCATCACTGTAGTACTTCAGCGCAGACACCTAAATCGATGGGTGGGGTTTTCCTGACAGCACAAGTAATCCACCTCTGCGAGAGGCAGTAGCTAAGGACAAAATCTTCTGTTGATGTTACACTGTCTATGCTGGAGGTTAGGTCGACTTAACTTCGTCTCCAAGGGATGTGGATTTTGTAGTTAAGATGACAAAGTTTCTAGTGTAGACCAGGCCTAGTGTAGATATAGCCTATGCTGCAAGACAATCAAAATTGTTAACGGTTGCTATGTTCATTTACAGCTTCTCTGTGTTCTAACACATTCAGCCCAGGTTAGGTAGGTGGCACCGACCGATTTCTGAGCTGTACTAAAAATGTGAATTGCTAAGAACAAGTGGGAAAATCAACTCCAATACATTTTTAACTTTATAGTTTTTGGTATTTAATGGAATTCAGTTGGACTACTTGTGTGTGTGAAGTTAAGCACGTGTAAGTGTTTGTATGGTCAGGGCAGTTGTCTGTTTCAAAAACAGTTACCATTTAATTTAAGCTTGTAAATTTTAAGTGATATGAATTAGTTTTATAGCAATAATATACATTTTTAGGGTTCTTTGGAGGTGGGGTATTGGGTTTTTTGGGGGGATGGAGAAGACAAAGAAAAGGAAACAAAAATGATCATGAGATGATATGGTCTGTCTTTCCTGGTTTAGACTCTAAAATATGCTGCAGTGTAGGATTGTACCGTGACTATTTAGGGTTAGGCATCTGCTCACAGTTTGTTAAGCCAAAGCCTGATGCTCTTAGAGCCTATGGCTACAACCAGAAATGTCCCTCTTTATTACTTGCAGTGAAGTTCTTTCCTGCAGTGCTGCTGTGCTCCTGCACATGTTTAGTGCCTAGATGATTAGTGTTTTTCCAAAATGGCACATTACTTCTGCCAGGCCAGGGCACAGAATTTTTGGACTGGAAGAGACCTCGAGGGGGTTTCCAAAGTAGTCCCCATTAGGAAGTATCGTCCTTTAGCTGGAGTGGCTCAGTCCTTCATCCTCTTGGAAGTTTTTCAAAAATATTTTAGAGCATTGTTTGAAATGATGTCAGAGGTTCAAAGAATGTTAACCAGCAGGGAGTGATGAATATGCTGCTGTGCTTGTTATTTAAAACTTTTGGTGAGCTTGATGCTGACCTTTCATAGCTGGTATGAACCCTTCACGGCTGGTTGGCCTCTAGCCATTAGCAGTAATAATGGAGCAGGTTCTGAATTGTCTATTGCTTGCAGATTCCTTGTTTACAGCCAAAGATGAGAATTCCTTGAAATATGTTGCTCAGACATTGCCTCACTTTGACTCTTTTGTTGTATTATAGGCCTGAGGGCATGTCTGGAGTGTTCCATGGGTAGTCCATCAAGCAGTCCTTAGCTTTGCTAATTAGAGTGGATGCACATGTTTTTCTAGTGTGTAAAAAAAAAAAAAAAAAAAAAAACAACCCAAAAAACAAAAACAACAATAAGGAGTTGTGTGGCACTTTGACTAGTTACTGTGCATGGACTAGGAAGAGGTTTAGTGAAGTGACATATATAATATAAAGACATACATGAAATAATATGTTTTTTTTTCCTGGTTTAGTATTCTGCAGCAGCCAACTATGCTGTGT
The DNA here is from genome assembly GCA_007922195.1 of Podocnemis expansa. Taxonomy (NCBI): domain Eukaryota; kingdom Metazoa; phylum Chordata; order Testudines; family Podocnemididae; genus Podocnemis; species Podocnemis expansa. Next base: position 11,453,022 of record ML682047.1, read on the forward strand.
GATCGAGACAGCCTGGGACTTTGAGCCCTCAGAAGAGAGAGTTCAGTGGTTCATCACGTCGTCGTCTTTTGAGGTATGAACTGAGTCAGTTTCAGCATATGCATCACCCAGTTACCTCTGATATCATAATGCCACTACTCAACAAGCTTCTTCTGTATTAGCATGATAGCAGGACTGAAATGTGGTGGTGTCTGACATCAAGATTCGTGCTTTTGTGGGTTGTATCTGATGTTTGGATGCTGAATTTAATCTCAGATTCACTCATGTAGTCCCCCTCATCCCTGCACCAGGGCAAGTGTACAATTGGGGAACAGTTTTCCCTCATTACAGGGGAGATGACAAATTTAAATGGTTGAGATGCTTATCTTATGCTGTTGAGTCATAATGATGGATTTTCATAATCTCTTCCATCGTAAAGTTGAATCATCTCCCTTGACTTTCTTCTTGTCTTTATCATCATGTCTGATGTTTAAACAAATTGAGGAGTCAGCCTGTACTGTCTATACCTCTGTAGGTGAGCTGTAGTGAGAATGGGAGAAACAAGAGACATTTGTCCTCACCTGGATTCCATAGGTGAGGTCACAAAGGATGACCTGCTGCTCAAATCCAAGGTAAATGAGGTGCTGAATTCTCTGCAGATACGTTTTGCTTTTCTGGTATTGTGAGGATGTTTGGAGTAGGGTGTGCCTTATGATGCAAAGACTGGCCATGAGTGGCATGTAGAAATAAACTTCAAATACAGGTATCTTTTTGAGTATGCCTCATAAAATAAGACTTTGTCAGCCTCAGCCATTTGATAGCCATTAAATTCATGGGAAGAGGCTGCCGTTAGAGCCAAGCAAATCTGTGGCTATCTGCTTCATCAGAGAACTAAATCTGCAGATTGAATGTAAATACAAATTTTGTATCAGTGCAGAGCTGTCTTGACAGAGCCTGAGGAAAAGCATGTAACTTGAGCATTTACTCTTGATTTGTCTACCTAACTTATTAACAATTGAAGTTGTAAATCTTTCCCTAGAGATGGTTTCGTTTGCCATCTAATACGTTTTCAGGGCTGATCTCAGGAAGGGGGTGATATGAAAAGAAGCATCTGGTTGACTGGAATTTTGGAGCGAGCAGAAGTGGCTGATGGAATTAGATTAGAAAACTAATAGTTCTGCCATCTGGTCAGTGCTTAAAACCTGCTCACTGGTGCACTTTTGAGTGACTGTTTATCCTGCTCCAAGATGTTTCTTATCTCAGGTATTTTAAAGGGTATGTTTAGCTTAGGTGGAATTCACAGTATGGGGAAAAAACAGATTGTGCAGCCAAACCAGTTTTTAATCTTTCACAGAAAGTCAACCCCCCATTAAAAATGGTGCTTTCCTCTAAGTCAAGGGCCAGACTACTAAAATGCAATGACTTTTTTTTTTTTTTTTTTTAATGTATGACTACAGGGAACTTGCCAGTCATGTGGAGCTGGGGGACCAAACCTCTGGGCTTGCCTCCAGGTAAAAAGAGACTGCCATTTGTGTGTGCTGTGTAGTGGGTCTCCTCATTTTTTATTTATGTTTTTTTGTAGTGCAATGCTGTACATACAGTTTGAGCCTGGTTTGAACCTTCAGATGCAGTTTGAACCTTCAGATGCAAAACTGGCCTGAGATTATAGTCCACAGTAATTAAAGAAAAAGATGCATAGAAGAAAGGAAATCCGATAAAAATGACCATGAGATTTCGATTAGATCCCCAGAATAGCCCATCATCAAACCCTAATACTGTCTCCCTCACATCTAGGTCTGTTCTGTTTGCACCTCACAGATGACCTCCTCCTGAAGCCCCAGTGGGAATGATTACTAAGTACCATGGTTTTTAAGCACCTGGTGATTGAATAAACTCTTCTGCTGGCAGCTTTTAGGGGGATTTAAAGCATGTGGTGCTAGAGGACATTAGTGATGTTGTTCAAAGGAGAGGAACACAGCGGAAGGGAATGAAAAAGAGCTGGCTCAATAAGATCAGAACTGCCATGTTGGAATAGGATCATGTGCCATCTAATCCAGTGGTTCTCAGCCTTTCCAAATGTCTGTGCCCCCTTCAGGAATTTGATTTGTTTTCCATACCCCCAGGTCTCACCTCACTTAAAAAATATTTGCCTACAAAATTCAACTATAAAAATGCACATGTGTCACAGCACACTTACTGAAAAATTCCATGTGTCCTCACTGTTACTGTAGAATTAGAGAATAAATGGATTAGGATATAAATATTGTACTTACACTTCACTGTGGTGTCTGAGCCTGGTTTCACTGGTGAGCCTTGACTGAAGCTCGAGATCCAGGCATGTAACTTAACTTTGTTGGGTCCTGGGCCTTGCATGCCATCCTGGAATGCCAGTCCTGCACTTGGGACCCCCTAAATCTGTCCCTGACCCTCCTGTAGGCTGCTACAACACTGATCTAAAGAATGTGATGTACCCATGGTTGAACCACCCATCTAATCTGGAATGTAGGCCAAATTTAGCCCTAATGTGCCACATGACATTAAACCAAACCCTTCTAGTCAGAGATGTTCTCATTGACCATGGTGGCATGTCACCCTCTTACACCAGCTCTCAGCTTAGTCCTTGACATTTGAAATGGTCAATGCTAGGAGCTGTACAACAGCGTTCCTCAGACGGTTGCGGTCCCTAGAGGGTGGATTTCAAAAGGCAATGGTGTAGGAATGGAGAAGGGGGGAGCAAGGCTTTGGGAAGACTATGTCCATCTAAGCAAGGAAAACCTCACTTCTCCATTCCCCCCACACTCTGTTTGAGAGAGAACACCGGGCCTTGAAAGAGACACACATTGTATAGGCTTTTCCTTGTTATGGATACACATCCTATCAAAGCAAGAGTAAAAATATGTCAGGAAGTCATGAAAACGTGTGACTTGAAATAAGGGCTTGATTGCCTGGAAAGGTTGAGAAGCACTGCCATAGAAAAAGTCATAAGGTTCCCACCTGACACTGTAGTCGTACACTATACCTGTGTGCACATGTCAGACCAACTGCTGATCAATTGTACTATCAGAAATTATTCCTGGGTAACAAATGTACCTGGCACTTTTGTCTGTACATGACACGTGCTGAAGTGCTTACAAACCTTGTCAGCTTCACTCTGTTGCTTTTCCTCGGGAAGCTCTGTGCATAGGAGCTGCAAAGGTCCCAATATTGGTACTTTGGTTGTGCTGGGGCCACTCTACAAAGAGCAGAAAGAATGGATCTTTTTTCCTATCCACAAACACCTTGAGCATCCACCAAGGATTGATTTGTGTCTCCAGTGAATTTCAACTTCCATTATGCTCATGAATAGTTTGCGTCATGGTAGTTCACAGCACTCAGCACAGCAGGGCCTATGTACTTAGAGTAAAAGACAGTCCCAGTCCTGGAGAAGTCTTAATAGGAGCAGTGGAGCAAAGCCAAAAGAGACTGTGTCAAATTTAACAGTGTTATTCAGGAAACAGCAGGCATGTCTGGAAGTATGAGTCTGATAATAACTTGCCTCCTTACAAGTCTGTGTTTTAGATAAATGTCTAGTCCTTTCCAGTGCGTACCTGAAGAAAGAAAAGAAGGTGTTTGAATGAGGGGACTGGTGAGCAAAGATAGGGCAGTGGACAGAGGGAACAAGACGGATGTGGGGCCAGCTGTTCACCTCTCATCTTAATATCTGTATTTCAGTGCATGTTGAGTAAACAAGCCTCTCACTTTTATACCAGATTTTTACATGATCTAGTTGTAGATCTAGGCACACTCACATCAAGTGAGCGTGATCAGGAAAGCCAGCTTTAATGATTTGGATTGGAGGGTTCAGAGATTCAGGTGAGCAAAGTCAGGTAGTTTTGTTTGGGTTTTTTAAAGTAGCTCTAAGTATTTTACAATCTGACAGTCACGTTACAAAGCATGCTTACAAGTGCTGTGGGTCAGCACAGCTGCAAGCAGGAGTCAGGTCACAAACACCTCTTTCATTTTGTGGGTTTGTCTTGCCACATCCAGAGCATTCTCCCACTGTCTCCTCACTCTCTCTAGGTTGCTTGTCCTTACGTTGGGTGTGGGGAATCCTTTGCAGATCACAGCACCCTTCATGCACAGGTGAGCTATTGCCTATAACCTTTTCACTCTTGTCAGGAGAGATAGGGTTGGATTTGCTAGTAACTAAACTCTAAGAGCCAGCGCTTTGTTGATTATTGATTTTAGCTATTCCCTGCCACCTGTTGAGCCCAGACAACATTTATCTAGTGACTATGGTGTGTCAGTTCCAAACTCCCTAGCAGTTATGAGTTACAGTTTCTCTGTAATCTCATGATTTTGATTTTTAGGCCAAAAAGCACAACCTGACAGTGAATCTAACGACATTCCGAGTGTGGTGTTATGCCTGCGAAAAGGAGGTGTTTTTGGACCAGAGGTTGACAGCACATGCTCCAGCCCTGCCATCAAAGTGCAATGAACAGGTGGGTGTTTCACCTCATAAGTCAGGGGGGCACTGTTGAATGGGATGGAATGGTTGGCAGGCTTTCTTTCATTAGATGACTAGCTTAGGACTTCCTGTTATTGCTTCTGCCACTGACACATTGAGAGGATGCAGATCTGAAGGCAGATGCCACCCATCAAGAAGATAACGATCTTACATTTGTTTAGCCCCTTTCATCCAGAGGGGTTTCTCATGAGCTTTAAAATTGTGCATATCTATGTGATCGTCTCTTTGGCCTCTTCTGAAGGGTAGCTGTGTCTGGGTGAACCCAGAAGTGTTAACTGCCAAACTAGAAGTGTACCTGCTGCTGACGCTGGGCATGTATTGAAGCCACTAAGAGTACTCCTTGAATAGCCCTGTCCTGGTACCGAGGCACTGTCATCAGGGAAAGTGTTATACTAAAAAGGAGCACCCAGGAGAGCACCCCCCAATAAAAAGAAAAGACTAGCAGGGTCTTATTCAGGGGGACAAGGCAATATGCCACATTTATTGTAAATAAGTAAGGATAGCAAAAAGCAGTCACACACACATACAAGAAGTTCTGCAGCCTGGTATGATATAATTACCAGTCCTTTCATGGGTTGCTTGGGCCAGCCTAGTGGCCAGCTAGGCTGGGCACAGGGAGGGAACCAGGCCTCTGTCGGTCGTGATCTGATGCTCCAAGGTGACAGTTGCAGAATGAGACCCAAAGTTTTCAAGTTCTCACCCATTTTTTATACTTGCTGGCCCTCAGGTAAGTCTATGGGATTTGCTGTGTCATGTTGCCTTAGGGTTCCTGTGAGATCACTGGTCACCAGTCACTTGCAGACTTGACTGTATTTTATTTCAACAAGTATCCAAAATGGAGTTCAGTGTTTAAGCAGGAGTTCCAAACTGACAATAAGGAGTCTTGTTGGACATTGGTCATGATGTCTATTACACATGGTTGCAAAATTATTTTACTTATGACACTGAAGGACATATACACAATATTAACTGCCATATACTTTAAAGGTAAATGTAACTCATTATCTGTCTGTGCCCCACAAAAGTAAAGGGGCTAGTGCAGCAGTTCATTGCCAGTGCCTTTGTTTCCTAGTGGGCCTTCTTCCTGGTTGACTGATGTGCCTAGAGAGCATGTGTCTCTGCACCTCAGCTTGCAGATCAGACCTGCAACTGGTGCTTATTTCTCTGCCTTTAATCTAGGATTCTCCGTCACCTGCTCACCCTCTGAAGGCAGTTCCAATTGCAGTGGCTGATGAAGGGGAATCAGAATCAGAGGATGATGATCTGAAACCAAGAGGTAATGCCACTTGGAGTGAGGGACCAGTTCTAATTGCAGCCCCGGAATCTCTCTGACTTGCATTGTGAGGTTCTTGGGGAGCCTTTGTGATTTCAATAGAACTGGGATGCTGAGCTGGTCTCTGAGGGACATGCTTGATTCCCTTTCAGCTTATGTGGTGCTTCTGAAAGGATAAGGACTCTTAAAAAGTGACGTGCCTTTTTGTCTTGTGTCTCTTGTGCTTTCTCTAGGCCTTACTGGAATGAAAAACCTTGGGAACTCCTGCTACATGAATGCAGCACTTCAGGCCCTCTCTAACTGGTAGGCAGTAGAACCATTCTGTGGATATGCTCCCTTGAATGCTTACTGAAAATAAAAAAGTGACCATTCCAATCAGAGACTGTCAGGAATTCTGTGTGTGGGAATCAGCCCAGGTGAAGAATAGGGAGGGAGAAGCAAAAAAGCTGTGCGGCAGGAAACTGGGCAAATCAATGGGTTTGCAGTGGACATGCACCATTGGACTGGTGAAGGAAGAACAGGCCTCTGATTTCATTGGGACCTTTAAAATGTATAAATACAAAATGTATGACAGGTGTATGTGGACTCCTTTTTCCCCCTGAAATTATTTTTAATGTTCTCCTGAATGTGTCTTGACAAGCCCCATCTAAAATAATCCTCATTGTCCTGTCTTGACAATAAACTCTAGCATTTCTTGTGTATGCTGGAGAGGAGGCTTGGTCATCCAAAGGGGATGATGTGTTAAGAGTCAGAGGGCTGCATCTGTGGCATTACCTCTCTTCGATTTCTAAATATTGCATTTAAACAGCAACCTTAAAACACATCCACTCTTTCTGTGTGGCGTTAAACGTAAGCATAGAAGAAATTCCTATCCACTTAACTCTCCCATCTTTCCTTCTTCAGCCCACCTCTCACACAGTTTTTTCTGGAATGTGGGGGGCTGGTACGCACAGACAAGAAGCCAGCATTGTGCAAAAGCTACCAGAAACTGGTCTCTGAAGTCTGGCACAAGAAGCGGTGAGTAATCCCTCCCCAGTCCGAATCAGAAAGTGGATAGAGGCTCATACTTTGGTCATGAACGCAGTAAAAATAACGAGATGTGTGATTTGGCTAAATTGGAAAGATGTGTTGTGTGTCGTTGTGAGCGTCTGGTGTAGTGACTCTTTCCCTTCCCCCACCACGCAGCCAGTGATCAGCCAGCCATTTTCTGAGAAGTAGGGTCTGGAAACTGCTGAAAATTCATTACCTTGAAATCAAAGCCTGCATGGTAACAGCAAGTGCTATAAACAGAGAGAGCTTTAGAAGGGATTCTCTTATTGCCATTGATTTGCTGACAACAGTGGCAAGACTATATTTGGCCACTTTACTGCAAGTGTAGCACTCAGTGCTGCTGCTCTTGATTTGTAGAGAAATCTGCTGTTTCTCAGTGAGTCTGGAAGGTGTTTTTGATTGCTTTTTATCTTTGCTGTAGACTCAGTATGAAAACTAGGGACCCTGGCCTGGTTCCTCAGCTGGTATAAATTGGTGTAGCACTACTGACCAGTCAATTGGTTTATAGCAGCTGAGGACCTGGCTTCATAGGTGCAAGTGTAACTACAGTAGAATCCCATTAACCTGCTCTCTATATTTACTGAACCACCAGGGCCAGAGGAGGCAGTCTTTCCTGTGGCCATTAGGTGGTGCTGTATCATCCCATTTTCTGGTTTATCCGGATTGTGGAATGTCCAATCTGCCCTGGTCCCTTAAGATCAGATAAATGAGGTTCTGCTGTAGTTGCAAGAATCAAATCAGATAGCTAAATGTGTTTAGTGTTAATTGTTATCATAATGTGGGATGCAAAGTGAGTGAAACAAACAAGGAGTCATGTGTCACTTAAAGACTAACATTTATTTATTGCATGAGCTTCCGTGGGAAAAGATCACACTTCATCAGAAACTTTGGCATTTTTAGAAATGGACAAAGCATTAGTGAATGTATAGTGCTGACCAGCCCTTCACTAGTGGGGGAGAACAGATTAAAATAGTGGGTAGATACCAGTGTCATCTTGTGTTAGATAAGCTCAGGCTTTTTGAAGACATATAATGGTGGTTCTTCTCCCTTTCATTTAAGCTGACCTCCACTCTAGTTTGTGCTCACTACATAATTTAAGTTTCGACCTAACATATGAACTAATATTTTTTTTGTTCTTAAACAGACCAAGTTACGTGGTTCCAAGCAGCCTATCTCATGGAATTAAATTGGTCAACCCCATGTTCCGGGGCTATGCCCAGCAGGTAAGCCATCCAACAAAAACGCTGCCCTTTCTAGACACATTCCTAGGTTGTTCCAAGGCATGTGATTCTTACTGTCAGAGGGGGAGATCGCTTAATGAACTACCTCGTGTAAAAGTAAATAGATCACATTAACTGGTTGAGGGCTGGGACCATCCCATTGTTTTGCATTTGTGTTAGTGAGTGACTAAAGCACTTGACTTGGGACTCAGGAGATCTGGGTTCTATTTCTGGGTCTGCCATGAACCTACAGGATGACTTTAGAGAGACTCAGCATTTCTCTGTGCCTCTGTTTCCCTTTCTGTAAAATGGGGATAATGCTAATATTACCAACTTCCTTTGCCAAGCACTTTGAGATCTGATGAAAAACGCTATCGAAGAACTAGATGATGGTGGTATTAGAGAGGAGAGTCTGGATTCACCTGCACTAAAAGGCTACCAACTTCTATCAAATTAAAAAGCTTTCTGAACACCCAGTTTAAAATGAGTCCTGTGAAAAGCTTCTGTCTTTTCTGAAGAAGGGGGGAAAAATTATTACTTATTCTTTAGAATGGAATTTAACCCTCAAATTTGTAGTTGGTTGGAAAGTATACAAAGGCAGGGGACATCAGCCAATAGAGTATTTAAGTTAGAATACTGGTAGCAAGTGAAAATAGAGGAGATGATGATGATGATAAAAATGTTACTGAAACAGAGAGACCAGACCGTCTATATTTATCCTTGAATTTCACTTCCATATTCTCAGGTATAAGGAGTTGAAACTGAAAAGACGTTTTAAACTAAGTCTTTCACATAATCACACAAGGCTCCATAATTCAACTGCTGGAGCTGTCAGGGCACCAGGTGGTTTTTCTGGAAGATCCCTTATTAGCAATCTCCACCATCTCACCAGCGATGTAAGGGGCCTACACACAGGCTGGTTTGTGTTTGAGTTCTAGCTCTAATCCCTGGTAATAAAGGACTTTAATATTGTAGAGGGGTGGCACCCAGCTCCCACAGTGACCTGTCTCAGGCCCTCTTTCAGCCAGCCATGAACAGTCTCTCTCTTCTCCAGCTCCAGGCAGCAACTGAACTACTGCTCCATTTTGCAGCTCTTTTTATATGGTCTTGCCTGGCTCTGATTGGTTGCTTCCTGCAGCCTCTCTCATTGTCTGCTTCCCCACAACCACTGTAGGGTGGTTGGAGGACTTCTTTTCTGGGACAGGGAAGGCCTCTAGTAGGGATCCCTCAGGCCTAGGCCACCCCATAACAATCAGACTGGTTGTAAAGGATAGGATTATCATGTGAAGGCATCAATGGAGCATGAAGATTGTTTGTGCTCCATATACTCTACTGTTCTTTACAGCCCATTGTCTTTCTCTTGGTTTTTCACACTTTCTCTGCACTGACATCCCATTAAATAAGCTAACAGTCTAAGTTCTACAGCAGCGGCCCAGTTTGACCATTCTGAGTCCTTCTTAAGAACCTTAGAAAAAGCAGAAACTGAAAGAATTTAGCTTCAGATTGGGATGCTAATCCCCAGGAGTTAGAGCAGTGGATTAACTGGGCTGCCAGCTCCATGCATTCTGTGATTGGGACTTCCTACAGGAAGTCCTGCTGTATTTCCCAAGAGGCTAGCTTTGTGGGCAACAGTTGAACTAGGTGGAAACTGGAGAGTTTTTTCCCCAGATGAGCAGTGGATAATGGGGATTTGCTCCTGGTTTTTAGGACACCCAAGAGTTCCTGCGCTGCCTGATGGACCAGCTTCATGAAGAGCTAAAGGAACCAATTGTGGCTGAGGCCAGGGACTCTGACTCCAGCGATACGGATGACAAGCGGGAAGGTGACCGCAGCCCCTCAGAAGACGAGTTCCTGTCTTGTGATTCAAGCAGTGACCGGGGTGATATGGATGGGCAAGGGAGGACAGGGGGCCTGGGTGGCTCCTTACCAGAGGCAGAGTTGCTGATCCCAGATGAGGCCGGGAGAGGGATCTCTGAGAAAGAGAGGATGAAAGACAGAAAGTTCTCCTACAGCCACCGACGGAGCAACTCGGAACAAGTTGATGAGGATGCGGATGTTGATACCACCATGATGGCAACTGATGGCAGAGCTTCCCCTGAAACCCTACCTGCTCCCTGCTCTGCTACCCCGTGTAGGACACCAGGTACTAATATAGCTTCCCTGACATACCATCTAAGACAGTCAGTGCCATATTTATGTCTGGGGGGGGATGCCAGACAGATATGTTGTGCAGACATTCCCACTCCTGGTTTCAAAAGGTCTTTGCTTCTAAGACAGATCATTTGCTTCCTCCACTGGGCCTCGTTTCTACCACAGTGCATGGGTAAATCAGAAGAGCGGCACTTACTCCAGTTCTGCCCACATACTGTGGTGATGAACATGCTGGACAGGCAACTAATTTGAGCTGTGTCTGTCAAATGTGAGCATTTAAAAAGAACTTCAGTTGAAGGAAAGGTGTGTTTTATGACCTAGGACTGGCACTTGCTGGCGGGATTGTATTAAAGTCAAAGCAGCCCTTTAAAGCTGTAAACTGCTATATGTGCCAAGTTATGTTAATAAACCAGATATTAACAACACGGAACCTAAAAAATGAAGCCAGAAGACATAGTACACCACCCCAGAGAGAACAGAACACAGTCTGAAGGACCTTCTGGACCCACATACTTTTTAAAAATTACTTTTGGAAAAATATGAGCTTTACCTACTTATGCCACCTTGGAGGGGTGCCCAGAGTTTTCGTATATGGGGCTGCTGAGCCTGACTGGTGCAGGCCCATGGGCTGCGTAATTCCAAAACCGGTTCTTTTTGCACTATACATGATTTACAGTTATATATTTTCAGTATATTATTACAACAAAAAAGCCATTTGTGGGTTATATGCAGCCCATGGACTGCACTTTGGGCACCCCCGAGCCTTGCTTTGGGAATAGTTGGTTCTGAGAGGGGTAAAGACAGGGAGGTGGTAAAGGTATGTGAAGTGGACTCACTGCAGATGCTCCCCTTTGTGGCTAGGTGTGGCACAGCAGCTGATCTCTAGCATGCCTCGCTGATAGTTGCTTCAGGCCTTTAGTGGTCTGTCTCTTGCAGTCACTTGGCCCTCTGACCCAGTCACATTCATCCTGCTCCTTCTGTGATAGCAGAAAATCCAAACTGTCCAGTGCTGCTACAAAAGGTCTTTTGGACCCAGCTCAGATCTCTTGAGTCTTGTGCTCTTCTCCGAGTTCCCAGTTCTTGTTCCTTTCTCAGAGTCTTCGTGTTGCCTTCGCCAGTAGCTAGTACGGGAGCCTAGGGCCTCCCATGACATTGGATTCAATTCAGGGGTTCTGTACGTAGCAGCCAAGGTTTGCTCCTTGCTGCTGCCTCCCTTGACTTCTTCCTCATAGCCAGTCAGCAGGCCTCTTGCCCAGCCTGCCTAGATTCACCTGTCTGTCAGGGCTGGACTTGCAGGGCTCCCTCCTGGAATTCCCCAACAAAATCCCAAAACTAAAGTGCAAAATGTAAATCTCTTTCTACCCTCTTCACACTTGACTTTTTGTCTTGCTCTGCTCCTCATCTGAATGTCATTAGGATCTCACCAGGGAAGACCAAATCCCCCCATCCTTACCACCAGAGCCTGCTCCATCCCTCATGCTGTTGTGTGGAACTGCTGGTCTCCTGGTGCACTTCTCTAGTCAGGAGAGGATCCGCAGATCCAGCTTGCCCCTGGGCTTCCTCCTGGACCCTCCCACTCTCTCTGCTCTCCAGTCCCAGGGGGTGACTGCAGAGTTTCTCCCTGCAGTTCCTTCTGCTGCAGACATTGATTCAAACCACCCAGCTCCTCCTACAGCATCTAAGCATCTGGCATTTAAAGTCTGTGCCCCCAGATGTGATTCCTCCTTGTCTTGATCCAAAGATGATGACCCAGTCTGCAGTGCTTGGGGTGCCACACAGACTGCGGAATGGTGGCTGGTGGGATGGCTAGTCTTCTGCATTTGTCAATGGTTTTTTCTTCTTTTTTTGAGAATGAACTTCTTGATTTAGGAACAGAACTAGCCATGACTTGCAACCTTTTGTTCTGTCTGACAGTATTTCCCATATCTCTTGTGGTATCTGTTTGATTCCTAAGGTATCAAGTCCTAAGAGGGACTGGGCTGGAGACTAGATACCTTGATCATGAAAGACTTTGTTGTGCTGCAGTTCAGAGACCAGCATTATTTTGGGGCTGATTTATGACAGGCTAGGCTTGTATGTGTGGTGTCTCATTGGTGGTCTCTCCCCCCATACAGAGCCGGACAACGATGCCTACGTGCGCTGCTCCTCACGCCCCTGCAGTCCAGTTCACCAAGAGATGCACTCCAAACTGTCTAGCAGCCCCCCACGCTCCAGTCCTGCACGAATGGGACCCTCCTATGTGCTGAAAAAAGGTAGTGTTAAGGGGAAAGCTATTGCAACCAGGAAGCTCAGGTGGGTGTGGAGCATATGTGGGTCAGGGACTGTAGGGCAGCATTACAGTTAGACCTGACTGTTAAAGGGATGTTGCCTAACTTTTTAGGCTCCCAGCCATACTGAGGTTAAAAGCATTAGACTCATGTGGCAGTGTTGTGTGGTTACAAAATTGGGCCCCAGTTGCCTTCTGCTTCATCTCAAAGAATTCACGAAACTAAATCCACTCTCCTTCCTCCACTCCCACTGCAGGCTTTGCAGCTGTTCAATAATGTTGTTCTCTAAGCTGTGCTGACCTCAGCCAGCACACAGACACAGATGTTCTATCTTGATAAAAAGCACTCTGTGTAAGTGGGGGGGTTTTGTTGTTAAACAAAACCACCATGTTCCGCCAGCCGCTGCATTGTGGGATTCAAGCCTTCAGCCTGAAATGAACGGGGAACAATTGAGTGATTGCAAGAGGAAAAAAGACAAAATATTCTTGAGGGTGATGGGGGTGGGGTGGATCATAAAATGATGAAAAGAGTACTGCAGAGTTTAAAGAAGTCAAGTACACTACATGACCCCACAGTGTCTTCCAGAACTAGCGTTAGAGGAGGATGGAGATTGAGAGGCAGCACGTTTGCTCCCTCCCAGCATGAGGATGCATTGCCTTGGTTCAGATTGTTCCCCCTGTCTTCCTACTGTCACTTGAAACAAGGATGTTCTTAGTGTACGCTTCAGTTCGCAACCACTGACAGAGTCTTGCAGTCTGGGACTAAACCAGGACACTTGTCTGGTGCTGTGCTCTGGGTGAGACTTACCCCTTGCTTGACTGCAGGACTCTGCTGAAGCTATGCAAGAGATTGTAGGTGATGGAGGGGCATATGTGTCTTTTTCAGCCCAGGTACTGGCTTCCGGGAAGAAGAAGAAAGAGGTTCATTATCGCAGCGTTATTTCGGACATCTTTGATGGCTCCATTCTCAGCCTGGTGCAGTGCCTCACTTGCGACAGAGTGCGTCTCCATACTGCCATTAATCAGCTAATAAAACAGTAGGGCCTCTTTGTGTCAAAAAACTCTCAGTGGGAGACGGAGCTGTTGTTCCCAAATTGTCTGGGGTGTTATGGCCTGGTTAAGTGATTACGTGTATGTGAGATCTACCAGGCCTGGAGATGGTCTAGTCTGTGTTTATGGGTAATACAGAATCTTGCTCTCGTCATCGTTTGCTTGGCAGTATAACATTATGTACATCCTACAGCAGAGCCAGCCACAGCAAAGGAAAAATGAGGCAGAGAGCCAACAAAATGCAGAAAGATGGGCGGGGGTTGGAGGCCTTTCAATGGAGACCTCAGCAGTGGGGCTGTAGAGATCACTAAGAGGTTAAGAGGACTTGTACAGGGGAGTGATCACATTTCTGTCACTCCCCTCGGTGAGTGAGGAATAATCCTAGTGTAGATGGGACAAAAACAGCCCTAGCCATTTTCTCTGAAACAGTGCTGGGCCAGAGCCTTCCTGCTGATGGTGCAGAGAATCTCAGTGCTTTCAGCAACAGTTCAGTTTCTTAGCACGAAGGGTCCAAGTGATGCTAAGAATTACAGGCCAAGATTTGCTGCTTTGCATATACTAGAAACTCAGACTATTTTTGCGGGTCCTCAGGTATCTACAACAGTGGAAACATTCCAGGACCTGTCGCTGCCAATCCCTGGGAAGGAGGACTTGGCTAAGCTGCACTCAGCTATTTACCAAAACGTGCCTGCTAAGACGGGGGCATGCGGGGACAACTATGCCTCCCAAGGCTGGATTGCCTTCATCATGGAGTACATCAGGAGGTACGTTTTGCTTGGCTTCCCTTGTATGGTTCCTCACCCTCGCTGGCTTTGCACTCATCAGTTACTGGAAGAGAGTTATCCTTCAGTGTAACAAGGCGATTGGTGATTTTGAGGCAAGTGAGACAAAGCGAGAACTTGGTTTATTTAGTCTGGAAAAGAGGAGACTGAGTGGAGACATAACAATTTAAGTACCTAAAAGGTGGCTATGAGGAGGAGGGAGAAAAATTGTTCTCCTTAACCACCAATCATAGGACAAAAAGCAGTGGGCTTAAATTACAGCAAGGGAGATTTAGGTTGGACATTAGGAAAAAATTCCTAACTGTCTGGGTGATCAACCACTGGAATAAGTTCCTAGGCAGGTTGTGGAATCTCCATATCTGGAAGTTTTTAAGAGCAGGTTAGGCAAGCATCTGTCAGGGATGGCTTAAGATGGTACTTGGTCCTGCCAGGAGTGCAGGTGACGGGACTTGATGACCTCTCATGGCCCCTTCCAGTTTCTATGACTCTATTCTGTGAGTCCGTTAATATTTTTATGTAAAGCAGTAAGCCACTGGGGAATTTTAGAAGCCAAATGCATAGATCAGTATGTCACTTTTTTTCCCCTGTATGACCTTTCCCTTCCACAGGTTTGTGGTGTCCTGTATCCCCAGCTGGTTTTGGGGTCCTGTGGTCACACTGGAGGATTGTCTTGCTGCCTTTTTTGCTGCAGATGAGTTGAAAGGTGAGTTTGGGGAGGACTGGCTAATATTGTGTGCTTGTTGGTTCCTGTGGCATGCTATCGATAACCCTCCTCAATGCATTTCTGTGGCAAATCAAAGCTTCTAGGAGAGTCTGGCTAGGAACTTTGTCCTTGAATTGGCAGTGCTAAAACTCTTCGTTTCAGCTTCCTGTGGGCAGGAATGAGCATTCAGCCTCTACTCAGGGGCTGGGGTTCCAGCTTGGAACCAGGGCATGGTGGCTTCAGCAAAGAGCAGATGTGCCCTTCATTCCTTGTTCTGCGCAGTAAGTCCTGGGGAAGGAGAGGCCTGACCCCAGTGTTAGCGCTACACAAGGACCTTCCTGGGCAGGACAGACAAGTTGGTGGCAGGCTCAGGGGTGCCTTTTTGGGATTGAGATTGGGCTGTTTGTTTCCTGCATTGGTTGCAGGGCGTTGTGGTGTCTGCTAGTCAGTTATCTGGCCAGTTGAATTTCTAACATTCTCCCTGGCTCCTCTGTCTGTGGTCAGGAAAGATAAATGGGCCCTTGGCTCCTGTGTAACACAGCAAGAAGGGAGCCAATCCATGCGCTGGCTACAGCAGCAGGGAGATCAAAGCACTGTATGCTCACACTTTTGGACCTAATCTAGCTAACATTCAACCACCTTACATGGAGTGTCGCTAAACCGAGGCTGTGACCTCCTTAGATATTTTCCTGGTTTGGACAGGTAGTTCCTGGGGCTGTTGCAAGTGGGGATGAATTCTGCAGGGCAGAAGTATTACAAGGCAATTACTGCAGCTCTGCATGCCTGGTTGAGAGTCTTGATAACCTAGGAGTGCGAGACTTGCATTTTGTGTTCATTGTGGTGGGCGCCTCACTAGGAGCCCTTCCTGAGGAGGCAGAGGGAGGTGGTGTAGCTCTCCTCTGCAGAACAGCCTGCTGGGTCATTAGGTTGGAGATCAGAGAGGCTGAAAACACTTTGTCCCTGTGTTATTGTGGAGAGTGGAAAGCAGGGTTTTGAGTGCAGTCCCCCCCCCGCCCCCCCGCTTTAACTGTGGGGAGAAGAGGGAGGCCTTTCCAGCCACACACTGGCCTCTGGTGAGCAGTGTCAACTGCAGCGTAACTCGCTGCATGGCTCGCGCTGTCTAGACTCTGTGCCATGCCCATGTTGAACTCCAGGTGGCATCCAGAGTCCTGCCTCTACCCCTGCTTTACCTCAGCAGCACAGGCACTTTATCGGGCTCTCCTGAGTTTGGGGCAAAGTTTGTTTCCTCGTCTGGAGCCCTGGACCCATGGCTCCAGTATCAGTAACCCGGCAATGCCTTTCCTCTCTCTCTGCAGGAGACAACATGTACAGCTGTGAACGGTGTAAAAAGTAAGTGTGTGTTCTTTGTGTTGTGCTCTTTGCACTAACTTGCTTTCCCTGCCCAAACGCACTGACCATCCTCTCCTACACCTGTTGGACTGTCCCCTCGATAACCCACTCAATGTGGAGTAGTTGGAGTTCTCAGTGTGCAAATGACCTCAAAAGCCCTGGTGAGGAACCAGTGGAAACTCTAGTGCTAATGGGAGGAAAAGTGGTAGAGCTGTAGTAAAAGAAAGGGGTGTGTGAGTGAGTGAATATGGGGCACCTGGGGATACTGAGGAGAACGGCATGAGAATGAAGCCAGTGGCCCAGGCTCTGATGCATGGAGGGAGGTTGCTACGAAGAGCTTGTTCCCTGCCTGTACCCTGGAGTTCTCATGCGGGACTCGTCTCTTTCTGTCTTAGGCTGCGGAATGGAGTGAAGTATTGCAAAGTTCTTCGGTTACCAGAGGTGAGTAAAAGCAGCTCATTTCCCCATCTCCATCCATTGGTGCCAGACAAGCATTTGTCCATGTTACTTGGGAGTGGAGGAGAAAGGGTTGGTGAACTGGGAATTGAAAATTGAAATTATTTATTTTGCCTTAAGCAAAGACTGATGTTAGAAACAGGTGAGAAAGGGCCTGGTGACCTTCAAGGGGCCATCCATAGCTTTGCCAGGCTCCAGTGACTGTAGTGTGAGAAATCCATGTAAAGATTAGGGTGTCCAGGGTGGGATCTGGATTTGATTTGGGTGTCCATGGAACAATTCTGTGCTTTTTGTGCCCTCTTCCTCTGGTTCTTCTAGATCCTGTGCATCCATCTGAAACGGTTCCGGCATGAGGTCATGTATTCCTTCAAAATCAACAGCCATGTTTCCTTCCCATTGGAAGGGCTGGACCTTCGCCCCTTCCTGGCCAAGGAATGCGTCTCGCAGATCACCACCTATGATCTCCTGTCCGTCATCTGCCATCATGGCACTGCAGGAAGTAAGTCATCCCTCCTGGGCATGTCTGGGAAGACGCTGGATCTGATACGTGTGAGAATAGCCTGAAGCTCTGAGCATGGTGGCTTGCTGTTGGGTAGTTCCAGAGCAGTAGGTCTTCACTTCAACCCTTGTCCTCGGCTGGTGCACGTAACATGTCAGCATGGTTTGGAGTAGAATTGGTTTGGGGGCTGTTTAATCTGCACGTCCCTTTGAGACATTGGGATCCTCTCTTAAACCTTCTCAGATTTCTGGTCTGGTCTCCTGCATCCTCTTCCTTTGCCCTGTTGCTTATGAAGTAGCCCTTTTCAGTGCAGCCTAGAGGCTTGCGTAGATACACACAGCAATTGGCAATAGAGGGCTCGCTCCTGCACTTCCAGGCTTCTGCAGCTTCTGCTTGTGTCAGGCTTGAGTTGTGGATTGCTCATTGTTCCCAGAGCGCCTCTGCCCAATGGTGGGCTGATTCCGATGCAGCTCTGAAGCGGTGGACACACTCATTCAGGGAGGGCAGAACTGAATATGTGGAAAGTGGCACCGTGCCTGCAAGCCCCTTCCAAGGTGACAACCAGGGTCCATTCTTCCTGGAAGGCTTGCTTCCTTCACTAAAATCCCTGCCCCCCCCCCCCCTTGCCCTTTTGGGGGCCCGGCCGTGGGGTTAACATGGGCTCGGTCGCTGAGGTCATCGCAGGCCTGAGTCCCTGTGCTGCTACATTCCCTCTGTTACAGGTGGGCACTACATCGCGTACTGCCAGAACGTGGTCAACGGCCAGTGGTACGAGTTTGATGATCAGTACGTCACTGAGGTCCATGAGACAGTGGTCCAGAACGCAGAGGCCTACGTCCTGTTCTACAGGTGAGTACGTACCCTGGCCGGAGAGGTCCCTCAGTGCTTTTTGCATATAAAGGGTCAGATGCTGAGGACCGTGTCACTTTCTCTCCCCTCTTCTCCTCAAGGAAGAGCAGTGAGGAGGCTGTGCGAGAGCGGCAGAAGGTAGTGTCCCTTGCGACCATGAAGGAGCCCAGCTTGCTCCAGTTCTACATCTCTCGAGAGTGGCTCAACAAATTCAACACCTTTGCGGAGCCTGGTCCCATTACCAACCACACGTTCCTGTGTGCTCACGGAGGTAGGGGAAAGTGCCACCAATTTGGGAGCTTTGCCAGGCCTTCTGCACTGGGAATAGCAATGTTCATGCTGCCACAGGAAGGTTCCAGCTGGGCGCTTTGCTAGCTGACGCATTAACACATCCAGATAAAAGCCCCAGCTCCATTCCCAGGACGGCATATAGCGCAGTACATTGCGGTGCGTGGGCAGAGACTCTGGCATGCTCAGGAACATGCAAGTTAGGTCATTGTCCTGCTGATTAAAGGCCTGGAGAGGCTGGGTGGGGGGGGGAGATGTTCACTCTCAGACAAGCATGTAGAAGGCTAACGATGAAGAAAGGAAACTTTCCAACACTATGTTAACTTCCCAATGGACGAGGTAAATGCAGCCGGGGTAATGTTAACAGGCTATTGGTCTAGCTGTGCCACGTGCCCTGTCCCCCTTTTTGGGGCAGGGTGAGGGTGGCTGTTGGCCTGCAGGTGAGTCACCCTGCATGTCCTTAGTCCCCAGTTATTGAGGACTAATGGTTGGAGTCAGGATGGCTGCCATCATGGTTAGAGCTGGGGGTCCTGGGCCCACCATACTCGATGGGGCCCTGCTCAGGGCCCAAACAGCAGTGGAGGGCTCTACCTTAGGGTCAGCTGGGATCACACTGCAAAAGACTGATAGAGCCCAACCCTCTGGGTCATCTCCCCTGGGCCACTTCCTACCCTATCCTCTGGGGTGGTGGTCTGGCTGACTGCAGGTCTCCCAGGTTCAGCAGCTCCAACCCTTCGTGGGTGGTTTCCACTATCCTGGCATGCACTTTGGTCTCAGTGTGGCTGGCCTCCATGCCCTGGAAATTCAGCAGCTCCTGGGCTGGATCTGTCAGTCTGCATGCTGCTCCTTCATCAGTTAGCCCAACTGGGCTGAGTAGCTTCCTTTACAGGTGCTAGAGCATGCCGGACTGGGCCAAGGGGGCATGGCTGCCTCAGTCCCTAGGATGGAGTTAACCTCTGCTGGGCCAGTGCATCTTCTCACAAGCTGCAAGCACCTACTACCCATTAACTACTGTGTTAGCTACAAGGCTGATGTTGAGTCAGTATTTTGGGAGGGGACACCTGGAACTCTTACAGATTGGTAAAAGCTCAGTCTAGCCTCCTTCCCAGGAGCATTTTTACCACTCCAGTCAAGCTAAGCACACTCCAAAAGCCCGTGTACAAGGGCAGGGCCCGGCCTGATGGCTTCAGCCGTCTTAGATCATCAGTCAAAGATCCCATAGCTGCTCCTCCTCATCATCACCTTCCTTTCTTTGCCCCATTGCTCCCCCACTGACATGATGAGTGATACCTACATCAATTCATTGTCATCCTGTGGTGTAAGGGAAAACACTGCTCCTCATACAGTTCCCAGTTTTAACTCTCTCTCTCTCTCTGATTTGCAGGGATCCCTCCCAATAAATACCATTACATTGATGACCTGGTGGTGATTCTGCCCCAAACTGTGTGGGAGTATCTGTATAACAGGTGAGGAAGGCTGGCTTACTCCTCATCCCACAGTGCTTTGGAACAACCTAAGTTTGTCATGGTTGAGAGCCATGTAGCCTGGCTGTGCCAGATCCATGAAATCTGGGATCTTGCCTCTAGTGTTGGCCAGACATGGTGGTTCCTTCTGATGCACCTAAGCAGCTGGGCAGTGCTATGTATAGGCGGTGAGGATGTTGCCTGATCATCAAGGTGATTTCCCTCTGGAGAGATGGAGTCTGGGATTGTGTAACATGAGAGCCCCATAGTTTAGACAGCAAACAAGCTGTCTTCTCTGTTGTTCCAGGGAATACAGAGGTGAGGAAGTTATTCTGATCTACAGTGGGCAGAGGCAATGGCTGTCATTAAAATAACTGACCGAAACCTCCTCTGCTTCCTCTGGACTTGGAGAGTAGTGTAAGAATTCTCCCTGTTTTTGTGTAGGGCTCAGGGCTTTTAACCTCTTCAACCCCGTTCTCAGTTCTTCTTTCTGTCTCATCTTGGGCTCAGGTTTGGGGGCGGTCCTGCTGTGAACCACCTGTATGTCTGCTCAGTCTGCCAGGTGGAGATCGAAGCCCTGGCCAAACGCAGGAGGATTGAGATCGACACCTTTATTAAGGTGTGTGTAGAAAGGAGCTAGAGAAGGGAACTGAGGGCTGGGGTCAGAAGTGGAGACTTCACCACAGATAGTGGCAGAGGTCTCGGCCATCTGGCTCCGGGAACAGATCTGCATTGCGGCATGGAGATTGAGGCCTGGGATCCCTGAGGCACATGGGTCTGTTGGGTGAGGGTGATGCTTTTCATGGGTGCCTGAGATTTGAGAGCAATCGAAGGACTCCCACATTCTTAGTCGAGTGGAGACAGGTGGATTGCTGAGTGGGAAGGGGGTTGGAGCCGAATAATCCTGAACAGTGGTGAGATTTTTCCAATCTGGGCTGGAAAGTCCTGTCCCAAATTTCCTCACTCACTGACTATTTTCCCCTCTCCTGTTCCTTGTCCTACAGCTGAACAAGGCATTTCAGGCCGAGGAGTCTCCCAGTGTCATCTACTGTATAAGTATGCAATGGTTCCGTGAGTGGGAGGCTTTCGTCAAGGGGAAAGACAATGGTAAGGAAGCTGAGAACTCAGGAACCTGGGAGAGGTGTGGGTGTAACGTGTGCCTAAGCTCGCTTCTTCTCGTATACGTCTCCTGTTGGCAACACGTGTACTCAGTCTGTAAGTGACACAAGCTAGCAAAGAAGGGAGAGTGACATCTGGCCCCAGCCATGTTCAGGCTATTTCCCAGAGAACACAGCAGACCGGTTTACAAGAAACGAAACTTCTGAGCAGGGGACTGGGTTGAATATCAGTGAAAATCCAGTCCCTGAGATGGTAAGAACAGGACATGGCATGGCAAAAATCACATTAGTATCACATACCATATTATTCAAGCTCTCAGGCCTGGCTTCTTAGGGGGTAAAGCTGAGAGGAGAACAGAGTGGGCATGTGTCTGTGCTGCAATGTGAATCCAAGGTTAGTGCAACTCAATTTAGCAGATCCTGGGTTTTATCTTTGGGCCTGAGAATCTACGCTCACTTGTAAGCCCAGGTCAGGAATTGTTGGATCCTGGGTCCCAGGCTGCGGCTCTGGTATTCACACTGCATTATGTGGGCCTGAATCTACCCATGTCCCAGATTTCCTAGGGCCCTCCCAAAATCTGACCACTCTAGCTCTGTATGTGTGATAATTGACCATCCAAAGGACAAAGAAAGTGGGCCTGTAGGATTGTGGAGCCCCTGTGTGCACGCCCAGTGGGGCTGTGTCTACACTGCAGAGTGAAAGGGCTTGAACCCTAGGGCCTA
Organism: Podocnemis expansa; assembly: GCA_007922195.1. Classification (NCBI taxonomy): domain Eukaryota; kingdom Metazoa; phylum Chordata; order Testudines; family Podocnemididae; genus Podocnemis; species Podocnemis expansa. The sequence goes on from ML682047.1 coordinate 11,474,749, forward strand.
GGCTGACTTAGGCTTGGACCCTCCATCCCATAGTGTCCCCAGATTCTGGGTCCACTCCTTTGTTAGTGCAACTTGTGTGTCTGAACCTTGGCTTTGTATTGCAGTGTGAACATACGCAGAGATGATCTGGATTCCTGGGGTTCTTTACGACTCCTCCAGCCCAGGGCTGGAACTGCATGCTGTCATTTGCTATAAGGGCTAGTGCGATATTTTGGAGAAATCCAGACTTAAATCCTCTTCTTGGTGGCAGCTTTTTGGAGTTAGCAGGGAATGCAGCCTGTGCAGGGAACCCTACCTTACTTGCTTGCTCTAGAACATGGTTCTGCCTTTCCGGTGCTTTCCCCCTGGAGCTGAGATGTGAGAGTCACAGTCCCCATGCAATTTAGGAGGAAATAAGAGCATCAGGAGGATAAGGGTTGTACAAGGCAACAGAAGGAGTCAGTGGTGGTGAAGGAGAGAATTCAGCATCCCTATCTCCCAAGCCCTTGCTTTGACCACAAGGCTGTGCTGCCACTCACCTCCCTCCAATTTTCTCACTGGGCAGTGGCCACCATTCATCCTCAGAGAATTAAATGGGTCAGTACCACGCTGTAGTCAGCCAGGGCTGTCTGCAGGGTGGTGCAACATGCTGCCTCCACTGCGCTGCCTGCCTGGGAGAGGAGGGTGAGACAGGGGGTGATGAGTGGAACCTGAAAGTCTAGCAGGACAGAGTTGTGGCCATCAGCTCTCCCTCTGTGGTGCCATTTCAGTCCATGCAAGGTCACTACACTTCACCAGCCCTTCATCCGTTTTCTCATGTGGTGGAGGAGCGTGCCTCTGTCTTGGGAGGATCTGGAGTGTATAGCACTGGCAGACTTAGGCCCATGGAGAGGCTGCTTGCCCCTTCTTTCTCCCATTTCCTACAGCCCTTGTTCTCCATGCATTCCCCAAGTCCAGGCTCTTGAGATGCAGCCTTCACTGATGCCAGAACGTTACTGTTCTTTGAGGATTGGTGTTTGGTATCTGTTCTAGGGCTAGTGCCTTCTCCTCGGCTACCTGCTGCAGAGCTTTGGTTCCATGCCATGTCTTAACCGTCACTGTCCTGCTTGTACCTCTGGAGCTCTCAACTGATCACTCCCTTGGACATCAGCCATGGGCAGGGTACCTTTGATTTCCACCACCTACCAGCAGAAGCTCTTTGCTGTTTTATTTGTGGGATTATCAAGGAAGAATCCTCTTCTCCCCCCTATCCTAGCCATGCTGCTCTGCTTGCCGATGCTCAGATTAGCTGTGTGGAGAGAGAAGCAGGCCTGGGTCTGACCTACCTATCCGTCCTTTGTTACAGAGCCTCCCGGACCAATTGACAACAGCAAGATTGCACTCTCAAAAGGAGGTGGACACGTGCAGGTGAAGCAGGGTAAGGCTCATGCTTCCGTATTTGCTATCCTGCATGCCTTCCCTTCATAGGATTGGACCCCTGGTGAAGGGGAAGGTGTCTAGAACATCCCTTTTTCATTTGTCCCTCTGTCACTGCTTGATGCAAAGCAAGACAATTTTCTGATCTTCTCTGTGCTGACTCCCAAATTTGGCCCTCCCTGCTGTCTGAGCTTGCCTCCTTGCCACCAGCTTCTGGATGTCCCACTGGCATTTCAGACTCTGGTTAAATCTGCACTTCTCTTTCTGCTCAGTCTCTCTCTCTCTCTCTCACTACCTCCCATCCTTCCTGGTACCCTGGCTTGCAGCTTCTCTTGCCTCTTCCCCCATCACTTTCCCTGCAATCGTCCAGTTTCATGCAAAATCCAGTTCCTTTTCTCCCTGTCAAGTGCTAAAAGCTTTGTTCACACCTTTGTCCTTTCCTGCCTCATTGCTGCCACCTCTGTCTGCATGTCATCTTGTCTGTCTCCCTAGAATGTGAAAACCATTGCCACTAAAATCCTCTTCCCTTCTTGCTTTTGTGACTGTGTCCCTTGCCCAATTCCCTGCACCGACTCAGCTTATCTGCTGCGGCACGTCCATGCTTTGAAGCCCTCCACATCTGTGAATCATCCTCTGTCGCTACTCTCGCTCCTGTGGCCTCCGTATCTTTACTACATGCCTTTGTTAGATCTCTGCCCCATCTGCACATCTCCTGCATGCTGATCTGTGTGCTTGGATTCTCTTTTTTTCCTGGCTGGTCAAACCTCACTCACTCAGCTAACTTCCTCTGACTGCACTTTTCATCAAAAACAGCTTTTTAAAAACTTGATTTGCAGTGAGGTAAGGCCTTCCTCTGGTGCCACCAGTCTGACTGTGTATGTCAGACTGACTGCCAATGGGGCAAAGACCTCACCGTTGATACGTAATATCATTGGTGGTTTGAAAGCCAGTCCAAAAGCTTCTGGAGGGAGGAACTGTAGCCTGATACTTGGAAAAACTGCTTAGGGTGCGTGTTTCTACTGCCCAGAAGAGACTGAGCTGGTGTGGTCCGGGTGTGTTTAGTTACTGTGTGCTCTGTGCCCCTTTAGCCTGCGCTGTCAAGGTTGGGCTTTCCCTTGTTGGATACAAGAGAACATGTTCCTTTTTGGCTAAGGACATAGATTCAGTGTGAGCCCTTTTCACATTGCCCCCCCTGCATTGCTTTTCACTTCCTCAGGGAAGCAAGAAATGTGGCAACTTCGTTGGGTCACAAAAAACTTCCAGGCTTATGTCAGGTAAACGCCAGTGGCTCACCTCTGCCTACACCAGCAGCTGGTGCCATTGGAAGGACCAGGCTATGATGTGAGCTAAAATCTGCGAAGGTCTGTCCCTCTCTCTCCAGCCAGAGCTTCCCTTGCCTGGCACTGTGTGCGCACTGCCCAGGGATTTGGACAGCAGGCTTCACACTAGGTTAGTGTAGGCACAAGTACAAGGCCCCTCTCAAGGCAGGAGTTTCTTAAAGTCACATTTTCACCTGCTTCAGTGTTGCTCCCTATGTGGGCAGGAGGGAAAATTCCCATTAAGTTGCAGTGCTGTACAGTAACATTGCTTCCCTCCCTGGCACAGCTTGTGCAGTTTTGAGCTGTGAACGGAGACACAGCTGCATTTTGGTGTTGCTGCTTTGCTTTCCAGGAGCTGATTATGGGCAAATTTCCGAGGAGACGTGGATTTACTTGTACACGCTGTATGGAGGAGGTCCAGAGATCGCTGTACGCCAAAACGTAGCACAGGTGCAGGAGCTGGAGAGCCTACACGGGGAGCAGAAGATAGAGGCAGAGACGCGGGCTTTGTGACCAGCACTGGACCAAAAGGTGGAGGTAGGCCAGGGCAGCCCTGTGGATCTGAAAAAGGCGCTCACTGGATGGGCTGGCAAGAGTCATATTCCCCCTCAGAGAAAGAGAGGCGATTTCCTGCCTTCTGTCAGTTACTTATGGGTGTGGAGGTGCCCCATGAGAGTAAACTTTCTCCACTGTCCCTATGTAGCGATGTAAAACTTCGTGCAGACTCTAGGCTTGGCTATGAGGACGCTGCTGGTCAGAACAACCTTATCAGAACCTAGCTCCGTGCATACGGCTGTGGTGGGGAGATCGTATCCAAGCCAAACACCAGTGGAAAGACGTTTGTCCTGAACCTCTCCCTGTACTGGCTACTCCCAAGAGTAGCCCTAGTCTGCCCTCTGTGAGCTGAATCTCTGCTCCTCTGCAGGCTTGCTTGGCCCTAACTTCATTCTGGCTTGCTTCTTGGGAGCCATTCTGAGCACTTTTTGGAACTCGGATGTATAAACAAACATTTTGTTCACAGCAAGTAGAATTGCAACTAGAGAAACCCTAGCGCTTTGAAGTGGGTTAAAGCCAGTTGGGCCTGTAGCCTCTCTTGTTCTGGTGGTGTGCAGGTGGTGAGTGTTCCTCAGTTTTGTTCTTGTAATTGGAGCTTCAGCTGAGAAACTTTGAGAGCCCATGCTATTCCACTGTCAGCCCCGTGTAAACCTAGGCTGCAGACAGCTGCTCCGTATATGCTTGGGGAACGAATCTGGAGGACTAGGAGCAGCTTCACACTAGCTTCCTGTTGTGCTAGTTCCTCTGAACTTCCTCGTAGCCTTACAGCTGTGCACACAAGCCACCTGGTACCTGGCCTGCATGGCTCTGTTAGGAGTTGCTTAAAATCAAGGGTGTGAAATGGTCAGACTCTGTGACGCTGGACTGAGGGTGGGTCTGCAGCAAATGCCAAGGGTCTTGCTTTGCTCTCGGAAGTTCCCTCCTACCTCCCTTTCATAGTCACGAAACGTAACATGTCCATATTTCCTTCTCAGAACAGTGCTGCATGGCCAAGACCTGCATCCCTGTCCATTAGGAGAGGGGAAGGGCCCATGAGGAGGCGGGGTGGGTGTGGGCTCTCTTGTGGAGTGTCAAGTGTTAAACCCATGCGTATTTAAACTCTCACCTTACACTGAATCTTCTCCAGTCCCATGGTGGAAGGTGCCTGGCTGAGCAGTATCCAGGCTGTGGGGGTGGCCTCTCTGAAACAAGCTGTTGTCTGCAAATGAGCATCCCTACCCTCATGTGCAATGCAGCGCTGAGCTTGTTCGAGCTTTTTAAGGCAGCTCATTTGGTGCAGCCAGTGGCTCATTTAATGAAGAGGAAGATCTTGCATCCCCCACCCCCCGCTACTGATGGGAGGCGCAGGACATGGGATGAATGGAGAATGGTAAGCACCATTTTTCACATCTAAGCTTCTTTTCAAAATTACTGATTTGATTTAGCCACTGACCCCTCAGTAAAGCAGGCTGGTGGGTGCAAAATTACAGTGCGACTCTGGGTAGGGCTCTGCAAGCTTGAATGAGACACAGATTGCTGTGCACAGCTAGGCTAGTATAGTTGTCTAGCTAGCTCATGCGCACGCCCGGCAGGATGTCTCAGAGGAAAGCCATGCTGCAGCCTCACATTGGCGCTGGAGGTAAGGAATTCACTCCATCGCTATGGCCTTGGTGCAACCTGACTCTGGAATGCCTGCAACATTATGGCAAGCCCACACATCCCTAGCATAAAAGATGAACAAGGATGGAAGGGGGCTATTGTTCATGTTGCTGCAAGGAGGTGAAACTAGGGGTGCAGGAAGGAGTTTCTGAAATGAGGCCTTCACATTTTTTCAGACTAAATGTTTGCAGCAAACAGTGAGTTCTTCTGAAAAAAGAGAAACTCTGTAAATGATTGAATGTGTTTCTTTCCCTGTATTGGCTACCTGGCTCCTTGTCTGGGCCCAGCCAGGCAGCAGGGAGGGCAGGAATGAGCCACTGTTGGATTTCTTAGTGCGTTAAGCTGTGTTTTTGTTAGTTACTGCAGTCAGCACCCACTCTATTGCTGAGCCGCTGCCTGGTGTGTCGTGTATCTGTGTTGTCTGGAGGCTGCTGTAGAGACTGTAATTACACTCCAGTGCTCAAGTGTTACATGTTGTGTTGAGAACATGCTACAATAAATACTTGTGCATACAGTGAGTTGCAAGACTGCTGCCTGTGTGTCTGTGGGGCCTGTCAAAGTTGCATGCAGCTGACAGTGATGGGGAGAGGCCAACGTTCCTGCTGCCAAGAGACTCTGCCTTGACACACACTTCTAAAGAGCAGCTGGCTTTAGCAGTGTGATGGCACTTGGATTCCATCCTCTACCCGAATGCCAGTTAGCGGTACTTAGTCAAACAAGGGCACTGCTGCTCAGAAGGGCTCTATCACTCACTCATGCGCTAGTGCACTAAAATAAGTCAGGAATAGTCGCAGTTACTGGCTCCTTTCTGGGACAGTCATTAGCTGGATCTCTCCTGGCCTACTGGCAGGACAGGCCATGGACTGGTCATGTCCGTTGTGGCTAAGGGAGCGCTTGCAGAAACTAGCAGCATGGAGTGAGTCACTCGCTTCCCATTTTATTGCCAGGGACACAGCATGTGTTGCTAACCTACCCATTATGAAGGGCTCAGAGCTGTGGCTGAGAAACGCAGGATAAGTGCAGGGTTCTAAAAAGCTCCGGGCAGCGTAGCTATAGAGAGAGAAGAGTCCCACTGTTACGCCTTCTACCTGTTAGAGCACCCAGGGGTCTATGGAAATGGATCTTTTTTTGGACAAAGTCTGCTAACACTAATTCTGCCTGTGAGCTACAGCCGGGGTGGAGTGGAGGTTTGTCACCTCGCTCACTGCTAAATTAAATCAAAACTTTTAATCCTATGGAATTGCAGAGGGTTTTTTCCCAAAGGAGCCCAGTATGGAGTAAGAAGGTGGCAACTGACCTGTGTGATCGGGTGGTTTAGAGGCTGAGAGTGAAAACACTTAATAGCTGCCTTGCCCCTGTGGAAAGCTGTCTCCCTCACCAGTGGTGCGCTGTTTGGTATGGCCACATGGTCTTAGAGCTCATTCCAGCCAAAATCAGACTGCTCCTTGGAAGAGGAAGGCACTAAATGAAAACCACAGCATGAGAGTACACAGGGTAAACCGTAAGTTCCTCAGCTGCAGCAGTCTGGATGTTTGCAAATGTTGCTTTATTGTTGAAAGAAGGGAGCATTTCAGAGCCTGAAGTATTTAGGCGGAAGATGCTTCTGCAGTTCAGCTAGGCACAGACTTGTAGCTACTTGAATGGGGCTGACCATACTGACCGAGCCTGAGAGTGAAGTATTGACAGACAAATGCACTAAGAGTTAATCTTTGGATTTTAACATGAAGCACACAAGTAATGCTAAAGAGCTGCATTCACTAGAGCAGTGTGTCTCAATGACCAGTCCCTGAAATTTCCCTCCAATGGCAGAAGCCAAGCCTTGGTATGAAAAAGGCTGAAAAACATGGATTTAGAAAGCTGGTCTGAGTCATCCAGGGAACACACAGAGAAGCGAGTGCAAGAATGGCCTTATCATCGTACTCATTGGCTCAATTCCTGGCATCAGTCAGAGGAGCCTGAAAGGGCTCTGAAGTTCACCCACTGCCTGTGGCTCTGAGGAGATCTAACACCGTGAAGAAAGGCTGGGCCTTGCCCCCTGCTGATGGTAGAGACTGTTGCATGATGACTGGTCTGCGTGACAGGAGCTCTGTGCTGGTGGCACAGTGTGGAGCAGCCCCTGGGATCTGGACAGTATATTTGATTTGCTCAGAAGTTAAACCAAGTTCTGTAGGTCTCATCATTACAAGTGCTGAACTAGTTTCAGCCAGAAGTGTCCCAAGAACTGGGTCTAGTTTGTCATTAATAAAAACCACAGCTTTGAGCCTCCAACTCGCTCATCCTCCCAACTCATCAGCAGGAAACCAACTTTGTTCTGCAGTTGCTAAGGTTACAAAGTGGTTTGTGGTAGTGTAAGGTACAATCAGCCCGTATTTCCCTTTTGCATGCGATACTGTTTCTAGGCAAACACTGCTAGTGGTGCACGAACAACATCCTTATTGTACTAGACACTTCGTGCTATTGCACTGTCCACCTCAAAACTAGGTTATGCAGCCACACTGGATTTCAAAACTTGTACATGATCAAAATGCTGACATTTTCCGAGCAGGTATCCAGGCAGTTCTTAGGCCAAGACTGGTAGCTGTTCCACAACTGGTTTGTTAGTTGCTCTTCACTGTGTGACACAGCGTCAACTGGATCCCAACCACCTCTGATTTTTCTCCAAGGCCAGTTCACCCTCCTCATGGAGAGTCTTCCCCTTTTCCTTCTGCTGTCAGTCTGTGCTGCCTGCACATGGTGAGAGCAAAGATAAGGCTTTCTTCATTCAGCACATGAATTAGCAAACCTTCCTTCTGAAACACACCAGTCAGCTGACATGACATTTCTTCTCTTGGGGCTCTCACTGGTGTAATCAACAGTCTAATAAACTGTCCACTCTCCTGCTGCTGGCTGGCAAGACTCACCAGATGCTGGTTTTAGCCTGTCATGAGCCACTGCACACTTCCCTGCCTTCACCTAGCAGGAGCAGCTCGTGCCATCCCTCCTATGAAAATAAAGTTCTGGTTTTTGGTTTTTTTAAAATCCTTGTGACTGTTTCTTCTTCTGGCTGTAGCTTGGCATCAGCTCTGTGCCTTTGAGTTAGTCATTATGACACTTGCTCCATTTTTGTTTGAGGCTAGCACTAATAAGTTAGGAGGCAGAGAGGTGTAGTTCTGACACTCTCTCCTGCTGCCTTCCAACTAGCTGTGAGGACAGTGGCCAGGAGTTACGGTCTCTCCAGCAGCACTTGGTCTTATCTACTGGATGAGGACCACTCTGTAAATGACACCGACCTTGGGTTGACCAGGGTTCCTTGTTACAGCTGACAAACAGATGATTTTCTAAAAGTAACACAGTAGTCCAGCTGGAAATAAAGATCTGCATGCAAAAGATTAGTCAACAGCTGGCTGTATGCAGATGCTATTCCTCCCGCTTCTCTTTTCACTGATGAGCCAGATGCTATTCAGCTTCCCACTATGTGTGAGCTATGTAATAGCAAAGCCTCTCAGCTACTCCTAGAGGCTGACCGCAGTGTGCAGGGCAAGGTGATGCCATTGAAGGAAAGCCAGCCAGAAGCTAGTTGTGGTTTTGTGGAGAAAGATGCATTGAGCAGTGGTAGATTCAACATATGAAGAGAGGAGAAAGGAACAAAAGATGTTCCAGGCTGGGACCCCCAAGCCAAGACCAAAGAAATCTTCAAAGGAGACAGCTTAGCCGGGCTACAGCCGAACATCCCCAAGAGCATTGTCAGCTGGCTGACCTAGATCAGTGGTCCCCAACCTTTTCAGTAAGACAGCACACTTCACTAAGACAGACAATTCCATGGCACACCCACTTCTTTGAATTGAATTGATAGCTCAAATGTCACATTTACTATAGTTATGGTCTTACTGGAGCAGTTCGCAAAATAGTGCATGTGGCAGGCTAAAGCAGGATCAAATGAATTAATGTTTCCTATCCACCAGAAAATACACTTCATCTTAAATTTTGCCTTTTGACCAACTGCGTTTAGAAAGTTCACATTTTTTGAATCAAAAGATCAATACCTCACTTTTAATTTGATGATTAATTTTCACAAGCTTTGAGTTGTAATTCTGGTTGGCTAGAATACTGTTTAAGCTGAAACAGTTTGTTTTTCATTGCTTCCATTACTTTTGTACAAAATTTCATGGCACACTTGAATAGTTTTCACAGCACACCACTGGCCTAGATAGCTCAACTTTCAATTCACCAGCAGATGGCATTATTCGCAGTTGTCAAAAATATTGCAAATTTCAGAAGTCTAGTCCAGTTAAAAAACAACAAGGGGTTTGCATGAGCTTTCATGGGACAAGATCCCACTTCCTCAGATGCTTTGAAGATGGGTGAACTTACAGAAAGGAAAAACTAAATGCAAGGGGGTATAAAACATAGGATCAGGTCATAAAGGAACAGCAAATCAGAGCAGTTTACAGGCTCAAACCATGGGAAGCCTGAAGTATGCAAGTATGTACCACCATGTGGTTAGGGGAGGTTTCTTTTTTTCCTCTATGTAAGGGTTAACACTCCCAACTCTGAGACACACACACACACACACACTATGCTGCTCTGTGTTTTGTACAGTAACAGTTGCTAAATCTTAAATTTGGCGATGTTTCTCTGAAGCAGTGAGAAACCAATTGCAGAAGAACAAGCAAAGGAGTCCGTTAGCACTTAAAGACTAACAAATTCCAGCCACAGAAGATCATGTTTAGTTGCCAGCTGCTGGGCTTGTCTTCAAAAAGAAGTTCAGGGGAGCTCTGGTCCTACCCTGAACACACAGTTGCTATTTTCAATAGCCAGTGCCCTGCAAAAGGCTCTAAAATGTGAAACTTGTAAATCACAAAAGGTTTGGTGCTTAAGCACCAACTCTGCCCCTCCTTGTGTATGCTTCCAATACCAAGGTCATATGATCACAGCTGGCCTTTTGGCACTAGCTCCCTTCCTTATTTTTATCCTCATGCACTGGCTCCTTGCCATATTTACTGTGCCCATATAACCTCTGAACTCAGTAAGGCAGGGGGCCTGTGGCCTCCTGCCTCTTAGACCTCACCTCCATCTCATCTTTCCTCATGCAAATTTTAGACTGGATAAGGCAGCACCTACTTTGTTTACCATCCAACCTGTGTGTGGAATGAAGCAGGTTTTTAAGGGAAAAATACAGTCTGCTTTATGTAAATGAAGCCTGTGCTGCAATGCATCCACAGGAGTGGGCAGAAGTAAACATGCCCAAGTGTTCAAGTTACTTTGCAACCACACCAGACAATTTTTTTTTGATGGAATTTCCTTGGTTGTTTCTAAAAGGGAAAAATTGTCAAAAATGCCACTTTGCAACAGATTGCAGAAGGCCAGCACAATGGGTATATACAAAGAGGCCAGAGCTCCTAGGGCCTGGATGGAATTTCTTTCTTTCACAGAAACAGTCTGGTTTCTATCCCATAAGCACTAGCACATCCCTCGAGCTTCCATCCTAAACACACCACACGATCCATTGTCTACAGCCAAGCCCTAAGATATAACCGCATCTGCTCTGATCCCTCAGACAGAGAGACATCTTGAGGATCTCTATCAAGCATTCTTGAAACTACAGTACCCACCTGGGGAAGTAAGAAAACCAATTGACAGAGCTAGACGGGTTCCCCAAAGTCATCTACTACAGGAGAGGCCCAAGAAAGAAAACACCACTAGTCACCACATACACCCTCAAGTCAGACCTCTGCAGCAGATCATTAAGGACCTACAGCCTATTCTAAAAGATGATCCCTCCCACTCTTCAGCCTTGGGAGACAGACCTCTCCTTGCCTACAGACAGCCGCCCAATCTTAAACAGATACTCACCAGCAACTACAGATCTTAACAACAGAAACACTGAAGCGGCAAACACCCCTGCAACAAACCACGCTGCCAAGCCTGCCCACATATCTGCACAACAGATACCATCATAGGTGCTAATCAAGCCTGCTACTCCATCAAAGGCTCATTTACCTGCTCATCCACCAATGTGGTCTAGGCCATCATGTGCCAGAAATGCCCCAACACCTTATACATTGGACAAACAGGACGATCGCTGCGCGAAAGGATAAATGAACACAGAGCTGGTATCAGAAATCACAGAACAAAGAAACCAGTTGCTGAGCACTTCCATCTTTCTAATTACTCAATGAATGATTTGTTAACAAGAGAAACGGCTGAACTTGAATTAATATACAAGCTAAATTCTGTGATAGCAGACTATGGGTTCTGTTCCCATTACAAAAGGTAATTTGACTTCCGGCTTCCCATGGTTTGAACCTAGCAACTGCTCTGTTGCTGTTACTGTATGACCTGATCCTATGTTTTACGCCCCCTTGCATTTATTTTCATTCCATTCTGTAAGTTCACCCATCTTCGAAGCATCTGAAGAAGTGGGATTTGCTCCCACAAAAGCTCATGCGAAAAATAAATGTTAAGTCTTAAAGTGCCACAGGACTCCTTGTTTTTTGTTTTTTTTTCTGGATTAGACTAACACAGCTATCCCTTTGGAAACTTATTCTCCTTCTTTTCCACATGGGCCAACTCAGCACAGCACAGCAAGCTCCTCCACTCAGTGGCAATGTCTGCACAGCAAAACAAACAAGGAGTCTTGTGCCACTTTTAAACACTCCTCCGTCAAATCCCAAAACAGCAGTGCAGTAACATTTGGTTCTGTGGGACACAGTGTTTGTGTTAAGTACATTTTTCAAACCTTGAACGCAGCTAAGTTAAGCCCACTTTTCAGTGCGCCACTAATGGGCCCAGCTAAGATCAGACGGGACCAGTAATGATCACCTGCTCTGACCTCCTGTACACACAGGCCTCAAGACCTCGCCCACCCACTCCAGCCATAAGCCTCTATCAGCAGCCAGGTCCTACCTTCTAAAGGTATTTGGGGTGGCTGGTTTGGCACTGCGCAATGCCTAACTGCTTTAGGAGTCAACATTCTGAAAATGAGATTTAGGCTCCAAAATCAGATAGATATTGTGATGCTTTGTGCAGGAACACCACAGGCCATTAAAGGTGCTCAGTCACATTTCAAGTTCCTACGGCTTATCACTGAAATGACAGCTCTTGGGGGGGGGGGGGGGGCAGAGGTATGTAAAACACTTTTCCTGCCACCATAACTGCATTTTTCTTGAATGGCTAAAGTGTTTCTGCTCAAGCTCCTAAAGAACCCATTCTAAAACTGACAACTGTTCGGACCAGAAATCTGACAAAGTTATCAGCTTCTCAAACTGTCCTGTTTAGAAAAGACATAGGCCACTTTCATCTGGGGCAGGGGTCTCAAACTCAAAATCACCACGAGGGCTGCATGAGGATTAGTATATTAGCCCGAGGACCACACCACTGAAACCTTTTCACACAACGATATTGCAAATATCGATAACAATAGCATCATTGTAGGCCACAGGAAGCAACTTTAGGGGCTGCATGCAGCCTGTGGGCCACAAGTTTTAGACCCCTATTATCAACACAGACTACTGCCAAAGGGTGCCTAGAAACCCCAGTCTGATATAAAAATTCAAGTACCATGAGTAAGTGTTCCTTCACCATCCCACGGCTTACAGCAACTGTACACAAACATAGCACTCGAACAGATTTGTTTCTGCTCATTTGCCAAGACATGTTGCAGTTGAATATAAAAATCAGAAAGCATCCAGTAATTCACAGAGAATGCTGAAGAGGAAACACTCAGAAGCATTCCAGGCTTACAACTGATCTTGGGGTAAACCTAGGTAACGCTATGGACTTCCCAGCTCCAGGTAGGTGCAGTAATGGCGGATGCGTCACTGCAGAGGTAACACCCCAGCTGACCTCAGCATGGAGTGGCTAATGGGAAGTGGGTCTTTCTTCATGGAACACCACCACAGTTTTGCTTGCATCCCCTGTATGATCAAGAGGCTTAAATGAAATGGCATACCTGGAATTAAAGATTTAAATATGCAAATGACTTCATTTATGGTTACAAGCTCAATATTTGCTTTCCAATGGAAGCACTTTATTTGGTTGAACTGTTTCTCCAGAAATGAATAGGCATTTCCAGAGCCTTTTACATTGGCAATGAAATCACAACACTGAGATGCCGCCAAAATCTAGAATTCAGTGCGCAAACACATACACACAAATACAAATTTAAAAAGTGCTCAGCATCATGTTAAAATATAATTTGGCTTCTTTTAAGTCTTTTGACACTTCAAGCAGGAAGAAAAAAAACCAATACACAACAAACCAAAAAGAACTTTTGAAAAATACTCAGCATTAAACACAACCTTTCGTATCAGTAAATGTGTCTTCTATATTTACAGACATTAAGAAGGGGCTAGAAACACTGTTTTGCTGGGGACAGTGGTGAGATTCCATTTCATGGCGTGCACAGTCACACTTTCAGCATGATCTGAGTAAATTCATTACAAGCCAGTCATATATTTAGAGAGACAAGGTGGGTGAGGTAATAGCTTTTATTGAACCAACGTCTATTGAGAGAGTCAAACTTGCACGGAGCTTTTCTTCAGGTCTTGCCTCGCCCATGTGGTGTCTCTAATATCCTGAGACCAACACAACTTCAACACCTCTACGTAAGTCACGTTCAGTCTGTTTCAGGTTTTGTTTTGAAAGTTAAACTCTCACTTTCCTACTTCTCATGCTGAACACACACAGCAGAAGATTGAGAACTAAACTCTAGTAGCTGACTGGCAGTCATTTGTTTCCTTGGCCTAAGTTTTAAGATACAGGCTTTCTGAAATGTGGCATCAGGTTTGTAAAAACTTAGTGGACGGTCTTCTAATACGTCACCCTTCAAAGAAAGTCAGCTGGCATGGCCAAAGCTAATGCTCCTTCTAAAGCACTATGTAGCAACAGTAACATTGCAACAGTCCAAATGTTCCATGGAGGCCGACAATAATATACTGTCCACCTAGATTAAATATATAAAAGAAAACTTCTCTCTCAGTTTACACAGATGGCACAAAAGTCAGCTGATTCAACAGTGCATCAGACACAAAGGAATAAATATTGCAGCTAAAAATCGCTAAATATTTTGCACGCCTATTGGCCGCTTAACCATTTAGATCCCCAGCAGAGAAAGGTTGATCTTGCAATGCCTTAGAATCATCGCACACTCACGTCACAGCTGTGTGTGTGATCTTACAAGAGCAGACTAGGTGGTGGATTTTATTCTGGTATTAAAGACTCATGGATCTAAAGAGCTAAGCGAACACAGTAGCAGCAATGATCTCTGGGTGGCAGTTGAGCTGATGTTTGACCCTTCGACTGATGACGCTGCAGGTGAAGGGCTTCATATTTTCTGAGTTTGTATCTGCTAGACAATGCAGCCTCCTGACCTATGTCAACTTGATTCCAAAAACCTGTTTTCTTGCTTGCTGCTGCTTATAGTTATTAAGCATGATAAAGCATAAGCCACAGTATTAGTAATGGCAGAAATGAAGTACTCTTATTAAAAATAAAAGGTTTTTTTCCTCTTCTTTTAAGACAGACAAAGTTGTGAACTCAGCATTTAACCTACCTTAAAAATAACCACCCCATTATAAAATGGGAAAACCTAGGTGGTTCCCTACATGCAGGTGCATGATTCTTAGAGGTTGTCTTTTAATATTGACCCTGCTAACAAGAAGAGATCTGCTGACAAACCAAAGCTGACAAGTCCTGTTTTAAGGCCACTAGCCATGATGGCCTCCATTTTACTTGTTTCTCATTCTGGGCCTTTTACAAAAAACCCAGGGGTATTTCAAAAGAGCTGGGATTTTCCCCCGTTACTAAAACAGGCCTCGGAAGGTGGTTCTTATCACCCACTAGTTGCTGTTAGCCAAAGTTTGAGGAGCACTAGGCTTACTGCAATACTTCAGTAATGTGAAAGTTTGGGGAGAAAGAGGAGAGCGAGAAATTCATAGCTGTAGGAACTTAGCAAGCAACCTAACCCCCTCTAGGGAATTTAAGCTCCAGATCACTTGATATTTGGGGACAAGCCACAGCACCAGCATCAAAATGTTTCTACTTTAAATAAGATCTCATGACAACAGGATGGCTGGTATTTGGTGATGGACAAGTCAGAATTCTTGTCTGAAAACACCTGGGCAAAGGTCCGGTCTTTGTCAAGATGGAGAAGTGGAGCAGAGTGCAGGTTATTTTACTTTAAATATAGTTTCTGCTATTCAGAACACCCTGATGAGAGTGCGTGGGAACTCATGCGAAAGGAGAAAGCAGGTCTGAAATACTAAAAAAAAAAAAAAAAAAGGAAAGAAATGCACAACAATGAGCTGCAAAGTGATGACACAACCATTAGGAAGGTATGCGCAGGCAAGGCAACAGGGCGAGCATGCAGGCTGAAACGATTAAAACAGAGGTCTTGCTGCTGGGGGAAATGGGGCTTTAAACCAAACTGCCTGTGTGTGTATCACGTGTGAGTGAGCAGGAAAGCAAGCGTACATACAGGAGCTGTGAGGCTGGCAGGACACAGCAAAGCCAATGGGAGTGGAATCCTTAGAGGGCGCACCAGCCACCAGCCGTTTTTTTAAAATTAAACCTCCTTCCCCAGCTGTCTGAGGTGCCTACCTGCAGGATTAACACTAAAGGCACTCAGTGAAATGCTGATGGACCGGTGCATACATTCTGACGGACTGAGGGCCAAGGGAGGCTAGAATCCCAACTGGCACATGCGTGGACTCTGGCTACCCTTTGCCTCCAAGTGCAGCCAGCAGTTTCTGGCTGGTTGCGAGGAAGGCAGTGGTAGAGGGAGGTACTCGGTTATGCTTTAAGGACAGGCAATAACCAGGAGGCAGAAAAATGGGGAAGGTCAATAAGTTAGTCTGAGCCACAAGAAGCATGCCATAAAAAAGAGCAAGCGGCTGAGTAATGTTTGGGATGGAATTTAGATTTCAGTTTTTTCAAGTGCTAACTCCAGACCACAGCAGGAGTCTGTTTACTGTATATGGGCAAATTTTAACTGCCTGCAGGGTAAACAGACCATTTGTTTCTCTTCCTGTGACAGGCTCGCCCCAGGTTCTTGCACCAGCACAAACACCTTTAGGAATCTAAAACACAAGAGACAAAAAGAAAGAGACTCGGGTTAGAAGGAGGCAGGGGGAAGGGCTCGCCTAAGACTGACACTGCTTGGGGGAGGGTTAAAGGGAAGTACAGCACCAAAAGCATTTATCAGTCTGCCTCTTGAAGGGGTTAGAAACTAAGTCAGGGACTCCCTTTGGCCAGAAGCAACCCTCTTTGTCAACAGTGTCAGCTACCATGAAGTATCTCTCCTCCTAGAAAATGAAAGTAATTCTTTCCTGGGTGATCCCCAGCCTGAGCACAACTCTCCTCTGGTGCCCACGCAGAATGCCCAGTTCAAGAATGGTTCCTCATCAGCATGAGCCTCTGTTATTTACATCAGATGAAACAATTAGTTTGCTGTATCTGCAGAGGGTAGATCTGATCAGACGACAGCTCCCAGTGACTATGAACTACTGCGGAAGGATAGCAGGGTATACATTTTTATATCTGGGTACGACATTTTGGATACATTTGTTTTAACTACTACAAAAAGAGCTGATTGTATCAAGGAAGGAATAAATAATAAGGGACGTTAAGAAAGAAACAGAAGGGATGCAAATGTTCCTAGCTCATAAACACATGGTAAGGTATATTCTTGTGAGCACATAGTTCTCACCAAGGTCCAAACTGTCCCCAAAATTCAAGGGTGCTGGGATCCAGCTCCCCCACCCCTCTCTTTTTTGGACCATTAGATGGAAGGCCAAATAATATCCCTCCCATGTGGGAGCACAGCTGAATGCAAAATTATTGTTCAGGCCTGTCTCTTAATTTTCATAAAAGGAAAAAGAAGAAGAGAAAGGTAACATTTTAACAATCCTGCAAAGTGAGTTCTATCTTAATCACATTCTTACTGAAGAGCTTTTCTGAGTCAGCAGCAAGCAAAGATAAGTTTTGGACCATTTCATTTGTACCAGAAGAGGAAATCCATTCATGTGGCTAGTCATTAAAAAAACCCACAACCCCATGAGAAAATAGAATGTTTATTAGAGGAAGAGATGGTGGTACAGCTAGCTAGAGACCTAGTAGAAGTGTTTTCTTTAAAGAATAAAAATAGAAAAGGAACAATCACATTGGCCAGATGCAACAAACTTTAACACAGAAGTTGCTATAAAGTCCAATGGGAGGCAGGCAGCAGGAAACATAAAAAAAAAAAAGTTATCAATTTAACAAGGTTTTGTCTTACTCAATGGTTAACAAAACAAAGATTCATGTAAGCAGTAGAACACCAAATAAAGCCATTATATATAAAACCAAAAAAAAAAAAAATCAAAATTCAAGTAGCTTTAGTTATATTAAGTTACATTATATACAAATTATTCTTTTTATGAAGACTACTATGGACGTATATTTAACAAAAGGAATTAAAATAAAAAAGATGTCAATCCCATTCATAATTACTGTCTCCTAAATATTTTGGCAAGTGTTAAGTAATCCTATTATATATTCATGTTAGATAAAAAGTGCTTCAGCATGGTTTTAAAAGGGGGGGAGAGCTTGGGTTACAGTAAATAACAGCAGTGTCGTAACACTGCCACGATCACAGAGCTGTCAAAAGAAATGTATTTACATACAGTGAGGAGAATGTAACCCACAACAACAAGGCAACAAATACTAATCAGCCTGTGGCCCCAACATGTGCTTTAAGAAATAAAATGTCTCAGATAGGCTCTGTTCATTGCTGGTGACGCAAACAGCCAATATTTCTAAATCATATGACATGGCACGTTTAGGGGAGCAGTGGAAGTTATTCTAATATTAACAGGGTAATGTTATGTAACTTCTTTTGATTATCAATCTGGTTTCCCCACAGTGTTGCTCAGTAAAAGACAGCTCTGTTTCTTGGAGGTCTAAGAGGTAA
Organism: Podocnemis expansa; assembly: GCA_007922195.1. Lineage (NCBI taxonomy): Eukaryota > Metazoa > Chordata > Testudines > Podocnemididae > Podocnemis > Podocnemis expansa. Next base: position 11,492,584 of record ML682047.1, read on the forward strand.
AATTTCTAGTCATGTAGGAATTGCCAGACTGGATCAGAGGAGAAGTCCGACTAGCCTAGTACCTGATAGCTGTCAGTACCAGACACTTCAGAGGAAGGTTCAAGAAGCCCTGCAGTGGCACTTATGGGATAACCTGCCAAAAGAGGAATTTTATTCTACAGATTTTATTTCATTCCCCCAATAAGATGCTGTGAAACAAAGAACTGCAGAAGCACAGGACTGGAAGGGACCTCAAGATGTCTTCTAGCCCAGTCCCCTGCACTCAAGGCAGGACTAGGTATTATTTAATACAAACCTGAGGGTTTACAGCCAATATAGTCAACCCCTAGTTTGCATATATAAGTATCTAGCATCAATGGAAGTCGCATGTATGCATCCCAAGGGGAATTGATTGCCGGTGTATCATTGCCTTGTAAGGGATGGCAATACTGTCTATAGAACTGGGCCAAAACCTGCACAGGAAATGATGCAGCTTTAGTTTCAAAGGCTGAATGAACTGCACCTAACAAAAGGCTTTTCCCTGACAGTGCCATGGTGTGTGCCTTCATCTCTTCTACAGAAAGCCTTCCAAAATACACCTCGTAAATAATCATAGAAGAAAATCACCACATCAAAAGGAGAAGAGGCCTATGCAAACCAGCTCAGGGAATTTCTGAAGTAATATGTACACATCTGGAAAAAGCAAACAAGACAAACGTTACTGTTCTTTTTGACATAGGGCTTGCTCACCCTTTTTTTTTTCTGACCTACCATTTTAAACTTAGTAAACAGCCCTTACTAACATGAGCAGTCCCACTGAGCTAGAACCAGTGGGTAACCTTTCTCAGGTACTCATTCTGTTAGCTGGAGGTGTAACAAATTTATTCAACCAGTGTGAAGTCAACCTAAATTCACTGTTTGTTTGGTATTTAGAGGCATTTGCTACCCATTCTTAAAACAAAGGAAGAATGCATTAAAAAAAGGCTTCAAAATTTGTAAGGACTTTAGTTACCAGGTCAACTGCATTTTTCTTATCAGTTCTTCAATGGAAAAATGCAATCACTGCCACTGATCTGTCATCAGATCCAAATAAGGTATTATCCCAAATCTAGTAGCAACAGGCTGACTTTGTAAAACAAGCAAAAGTTCTCTGAAACACTCAAGACTGATAGCTAACAGCCATTTTTAAGGCTGGTTCTTTTTACAGATTTGAACCAAATCAAGAACTCAGACTCAGATCCTCCAAAGTGACTTCCATCGAAACCACTGGAAGTTGGGAGCCCAAATGTCTTTGATGATATGAGCCTTAAATAGAATTTCTCCTGACTATTACAGCTCATTTATCTGTACATAACAGTGTACGGTTCATTGTATCTACTGAAATTGCATATACATTTTCTTTAAATAAAATGCTCAGGGAGAATTAGGAAAAAAAAAATCTAGGAAACGTAAAAAAATTAGAGTTGAACAAATGGCCCGAGGCTGGAACAGAAACGACTGTCTGTCACTAACCCCTATGCAGCACAGAGGATGTGTAAGATACTATAGGCTGTCATTACTATTTGCGTAACACCACCAGTGTACTCGATTCTTTGTGCTTGGACTGGGAGATTCCTTCAACAGCCTCATACATTGGGATCAGCTAAGGGTGAAGTTGCCACCTTTACTCATGATTTTCTTGCTTTTGCTGATTTCTGTCAATAGGAGTATTTCACCCTCCCTCATGACACATGGGCTTGCTCTACTGCATATCCTACCGAACCAGTATTCTCCCCAGGACTTGAAATTAGGGGCAGTGTAGGGGGAGGTGTGTGTGGGGGTAGTTGGGGTGCTCATGAATTTGGTATAACACTGTTATGAGCTGACAACTGGGGGGGGGGCGGGTATTGAGAAATTTGGCAGGGATTGGGGGAGTTAGGGAAATCCCTGTACCAAACCTGCCATGCCTCTAAGCAGCTGACTTCACAAACTTGCTCTGCTGATGACTGTGCATGCCTGTGTATTCATGGGTAGGGGGGAATACTTGTTATTTCAAGATAGATTTTTAAAATGTTGTAGCTTGTCAGTTTCTGTTGGACACCAAGGATTTTGCAGGACAGAAATGGAGTCTGGATTTGAAGCCACAACTATGCATGGAGCAAGTAGTACCTGCAGTCAGTCTCCATAGCAGATAGCAGAAAAGTAATAATGGGACATCTGACTCTGAGCTTTCTGCCTTTCTCTGAACAGGGAGCAAGCTGTATTTGCATTCAATTTGATCCCACTTCACAAGGATAACAAGCAAGTCCAGGATTCTGAGCCCTCCACAGACTATCCTGGCAAAGGAAGAGATCCAACCAAGCCCATCCTTGCCAATGCAAACAGAAGACCTTTGGATTACAGCAAGATCAAACAACAATGCAGGCTTTCATTTCAACAGGATGTGGTACTGCACTGCTTAATACTGAACCAAGAAAAAGTGAATTAATAAAGTTGTGGGGTTTTGTGCAGAAAGATGCTCTGTTTCTGTTGCCTGCAACGGACATGAAAGTTACAGCTTCCTTTTAAAAGGAACAAAAAGTCTTGGTGCACAAAGCAAATACTTAGACTCTAAAAGCAGATGGCAACCTGCAGGATTAAATGACTGAAAAAAATCCATGCCATATTTAACAGAGAATTTCAAAATTGTCCTGATTTGAAACAGGATGTCCTTCCCTTGGGAACACAACCTCTGATTGCTCACTGGGCTACACCAACAGGGAGACACTTGCATGGAGCAGCATAACATACCCTGATTATATATGCACACTTTTCACCTACACAACACAGGTCCTCAGTCAAGAGGTGTAAATAGCAACAAGGGGAACAGAAACAAGGCATGAATCCAGGCTCAGAAATATTCTACCACAGGACTAAACAGCTAACCTGTGCCATGCGCCTGTAACAACGCATGTCCCCTCCAAGTTCTTCTGAACTATATCTATTGGGAGGAGAATTCTACTCAAATACCTTCATTCTCTACTGATTTACTACGGATGGTGGGGTATTTTGTAGTTATATTCTGGAGAGATTGCCTTCTCCTACTCAAAAAAGCACAAAGTGAATGATGATCCCTGGCTCAATTTAACTGGCCCACAGCAAATATATTAGGGTCTGAGAAACAGCCCTGTTAAAAAGACAAATCAGCACTCTAATTATTTCATATACAACGTTTCATGGAGATAGAGTGGAACAAATGGTTTACTTCTGACTGAGGCTGAAACGTAGCTGGATACCTAGCGAAGACACATAGGGTATGTCTATACTGGAGGGTCTGCTAACTCGACCTAACAAGGTCAACTTTACGTCGACGTAGAGAGTCCACACTGAAAACGCCTGTTGACTGACTACGCCCACAATAGCAGGTGCTAGGTTGATGGAGGAGTGGTGCACTGTGGGTAGCCGTCCCACATTGCACCGGAGACGTGCAACTTCTGGGAACTCTGGGAGGGGGCCTGGTGGCCATTAGGGCGACTTAAGAGTTTTTCCCATCTCCATTGGCTTAAGTCAACTTAATAAGATCAGCTTAAGTGTTAGACCTTAAGAGGTGGTGTTATTAAGTCAACTTAAGGAAGCCCTCAAGTCAACTTAATAAAAGCCCAGTATTGGCACAGAAGTCTGTAGGTCAACTTAACCTTCCTTAAGTTGACTTAAGGCTGCAGTGTAGATGTACCCATAGTTACTGAGAATGACTTACAGCCCCCCTGCTCCCTTGAGCTGAGTGGTAGCTTGGCGGTTCTCGATAGCTGAGCTCTATCCATGGATGGCTATCTCAGCCAGAGAAGGCTGGGTTTTCCCCTCATTATAACAATTTTATCCTACTCAGTATCATCTTATCTCACCAGTCAAAATCTGATGTTTACAGTGCTTAAAGTCACATGAGTCCGTTATGTAAGTGTATGAAATAATGCACTTCTGGCATTATGCAGTCCTTAAAAAGGCTCTATCTGCAACACAGAGCAGTTTTGGGGCAGGATGGCCTTATGAAAGCAAGCAAAGTAATAAAAGGGATATTAAATGTAAGTCATAGCACCTTTGGCATTTTTGTCCAAATAGACTTCAACATAGGATGTAGGAACATAACCTTCCTCATCTTCATTCCTCCGGATTCGCGTCCACCCATCGCCTTTGTCTTCCTCTATTACATACAGCATTTCGCCTTCTGCTATTGAAATAGTGCCTTCATTCTGACCTGAGACACAAAGTACACACAGTTTAGGATCTCCTGTCCAAGAGAGGATATGCAGATCCAAGAGTGGCAAACTCAGCAAAGGTGCTGAAATATGACCTCCTTCCAGCATGAGTAGCAAGAACAAGACCGCAATAACCGGGAGAAAACAGCAAAGGAATGCAATCCTGACATCAGATCTGTAATAGAAAATTTCAGTACAACTGACAAGTAGACACTAGCGCATCACAAAAATCAGGCCTCCACTGACCATCTTGTAATCAGTACAGAATATTCACACTTTACTGTTATTGTGCTGAGGTGCAGTGTGTTCATCTACCATACGCAGGGTAAATTTACTAGCCTCTATCTGGCAGTGCTAAGAAGGTCTGTTCATCTGCTCTGCATCTAAATACTGCTCTTGTCAATTAAATAATCCTTGTATAAAATCTATTCCTTATCCTCTGAAAAGTGCAGTTAGGACAGCTCTCCCTAGCACACTATCTGTAAGAGCTTGAGAAATAATATGGGCCAAATCTTGCATCCATCAAAGTTGGTAGGAAAAATTCCCATTGGGATGCCACTTCCCAACCCAGGCTCCCCATGTGACCTTGGGCAAGTTACTCTACATTTCCCTGCCTTAGCCCATCTATGAAATGGAGATAACAGATCCTTTCCCCAGTCTTTGTCCATTGTAACAGGGTTAGTTTGAGACCCCTTTATGGCCAGAAGTTAGTCTGCAGTGCTCTGTCTCTGCTTCCCCCTCTTCACAGCCCCTTAAACAGACTTCACAAACTTGTTCTGTGGTCAAAATACCCCTCCTTGACCTTGAGGTGTGAATTTATTCACCAAAAATTAATTTGGGACTTTGAGTTTATTTTTAGTTTAAAGTCCAGTAAACACACATTTCTCTTCTTACTCCCAGGTCTTTCTGCCTAGACTGCCTGCCCTGCAGTCTTTTCCCTGCTTGCTCAGTCATCACGATTTCTCCTGTCTTAGTAGGTTATGAGTCTTAGTTCCAAATCCCAGAACTCTGCTCCTCCTGAGCATCCCCCACCCTGACCGCTGGAGGACAATAACCTGATCACTCTGAACTTTGCCTCCTGCAATAAGGAGGGTTGGCTAGATCCAGGCTCTCCAGCTCTGACAGGACAAAGCATGTGACATTCATTTCTGCTCTTCACAGTGGGAACTGTCCCCTGTCTATGTGTGAATAGTGTCTAGCACACACAATGGGGCCCTACTTGTAATATAAATAAATACTAAGTGCAGGGAAATGAACCTGAGGGGTAGCAATACCTTCAAATGCATAGAGCGCTTTACACGTTCCTATGGTAGGGAGTGGTTCTTCGTCATCAAATTCGTCATCAAAATCTGTTGCTGGCACCTTCATTTCACTCTCCTGACTTTGCTCCTCTGTGTAACTGCCATCTGGGCTGCTCAAGAAAGGAAAACATATGGCCACTATAGCAACCAGCCTCAGGAGCAGTGTGACAAGGAACATGCGTCTGCCTGAAACTCAGCTGTGGGAAGGTTAAGGCCAAGTTGGTAATTTAGATATGGGTCATTACTGGCCACTGCATTTCGAGCCTGATGCGGAAAAATCAGTTAAGTCAACGACTCCTGCCAAGTCTGTTCAAATACACCCAGAGCTCTCACTCATTTTTCACAATAGCCAATGCAGTAGTTTTTTTTATGCTACTGCATAAAGGCTTGCTGCATGTTCAGAAAGAAGAACTAGAGTCCTGAGGTACCTTAAAGACTAACAGAGTTCTTCAGGCATAAGCTTTTGTGCATCCCATGAAGTGGGTTGCTGCCCATGAAATCTGTTAGTCTTTAAGGTGCCACAGGATTCTCATTGGTTCTGCTGTACACAGACTAACACAGCTACCCCCTGGAACATATCCAGAAAGGCTGTTCCAACAAAAACAGGGAGGTGTATTGCTCGCTATCCTCTGTGTACTGAAATGGGGGCCTGTGCTTTCGGGTACTCCCAGAATTTTCAGGCACCTGGATGTTTCCCTTTCTGGTTTTCAGGTTATTTCCATTAGGCAATTTCTCTCTAGTGACATGTGATGTCTGAGAACATTATGTGCAATTAAATAGTTCTAGCCCAGCCAGGATCAGAACTTTCCTGAGGCAACCAGCTCGCAAGAGATAGCCACTCTAATTTTCCATTCCTGAGAAGTTTTGACTGGGAAAAGATGGGATTCCATTCAGAGCAGAGTTGCTGGTAACCACCCCACACAACGTCTGTTTTACTGCATGGGAATTATTCTACCCAATTTAAAGACCAAGTTCTGCCTTCAGGGACACACACATATATCTGGTGGAACCCCACAGAAGTCAGTGGGGTCACTCTGGATTTGTGCTAGTCAGAGAACAGAAACTGATCCCAGTTTTCAATCTGCTCTGCAGGGGTGAAATTCACTCCTGTTCCATAGGCCAGAATGACACCTATGCATCACTCACATACCAGTTACTGCCCTAAATGAGACGTGAATGGTAACTAGGCCTTATGCTGACTCCCTGCACAAGAATGAATTTTACACAGTGTGCATGTTTGGAAGTTAGTCACAGAACCAGACTGAACTTTAGACCTGTTAATTATGTTCCTGGAAAACATTCATGCTCTCTGCATTGCCCCAGTTTTTTTGCTATGGCAAATTAGAATTTTCTCCATCAAACTATGGAATTATTTTCTCAAAGTAGCATCTCACAGTCTCATCAGGAATTAGGCCCGTTGCACGAAGGATTTACACATTTATTGCTGCAGCATGACAGCCTCTTGTAAAGAAGAATTTGCCTCTAATTAAATCCAGGAAGGTGTAACAACTAGCCTGGACAGCTCTATACAGATACTGTACCTCTCCCGGTCCTGTGCACAGTTGTTGACAGCTGAAGTGTTCTGTGTTTCATACATTCCACTCTGTCGTCTGGTCTGTTCAGTCCGCGCAGGTAGCCTGCCTTCAACCTCAGCCAGCCAGCCCTGCATATAAAAAACCACAGGTTTCATTTGCCTCTTTAATGCACCAGATAGCCAAGGGATAACATTTGCTTTTACTTTACCAGTTTAGACGTAGGAACCACCAAACTACAGGCAAACAATCAACGAGCATAAACATATTTAAATTTGCTGTCATCCACAGTAAGGGGCGGTAAATCCTGCATTCTAAATCTGTATTTCAAAATAATAATGTTGCCAAAATGATACAGGCCAACTCAAAACACTGTGTGAGCCTCTCCTGCTGGCTTAGCAGCAGTAGTTTACTAGAGCTGGGCTGATGGACTGCTGGTCTAGGAACAGCGAAGGAAGCACCAAGAACCATGATCATTTCAGAAACACACACACAAAAATCCATTATTGCCAAATGGACAAGTACAATAGTTGGGAGGGAAGAAAAAGCTACCAGCTTTCAAAGGGGCCTCATAAGCAATGGAGAGAAAGACAAACAAATGTGACAAGTATCCAGAATTAACTGCCTGTGTGCATTTAAATCTACTACAGCATCTATAGAGCATGGAATGCAGTCCTTCCCTCTCCTTAGATTCTTCTAGTGTAATTATAACAGGTTCTGTTTATAATGAATCCAGTTATTTCAATTATCCATCATACTCCAGCATCTGTGTATCCTTAAAATGCTTTCTGTTAACAGCAGTGACTGACTGTTCCTTAAAATGTGCTTCATCTCATGGCTTTCATCCAGGCCTCAGATTTTTAAAGACAGCACTCTCCATAGATCCTCATCACACCTACCACAGCACTTTCTCTAGACAATAATGTGTTTCACAATTGACTCTTTTCCTCCTCTTTTGGATTCCCACAAGATCTGGGAGGGGACTGCATAGAGACTGAACTTAGCCCATTAGGTATTGTTGTTGTTTTACCATCAGGAGATCTTAGACTGGGATGATGCATCTTCAGATGTGAAAGGATTAAAATGGAGTTTTTCTGAGCTCTTACCTGGTATCTGTATTCTGAGAGGCATTTATAAACCTGATGTTGCAAATACAAGAGTACTAGAAAATTTTAAGAAGTTCTGCCTCCCCCTGCTCTATATAAGCTACTTTCTGTGACAAATTACAGAATCTAATAAGCTGTCAACTACAAATGAAGGATCCAGGAAATATTTATGTGGCTCCAATTCACCACCATACTTAAATACTGCCAAACTTTAAGCACTTGCTTAAATCCATTCCTATTAAGCATGCACTTAAATGCTTTGCTGAATCAGAGGCTATTTGTTTAAAGCAGGGGTCTCAAACACACAGCCTGTGGGCCGCATGCAGCCCCTAATTATTATTACTGATATCTGCAATACCATTGTATGAAAAGGTTTCAGTGGTGCGGCCCTCAGGCTAACGTACTAGTCCTCATGTGGCCCTCGTGGTGATTTGAGTTTGAGACCCTGGTTCAAAGCTATCAATCACTGAAGTGCTTTAGAAGTTAAACCACTTCCATACCTCAAATTTCTGCACCTCTAGTCGCAACTTTTCCATATTTTGTCCCAGTTCTGCTAATTTGTGATCTACGCTGGCCGCGTCTCCCATCTGTGGGTTCTTGATGTAGACATCTTTCATTTTTGTTAAGGCATCTCTGAGAGAAACAAGAAAAATGCAACACAGTGAAGTCTGGCAGCAGCTGGCTGCATAAGCCCCTTTGGAGAAACCCAAAATGTCCAAATCCATCACCCCGAGTCTGCGTATCAGGCGCACCAGATTACACATGTTAACGTAATGGGGACTAAAATCAAGCCAGGACTTTTATTTTGTCTAGTGCCATGCATTTACTAATTAAAGATCTACCACTGATGTACTGAAGTGGTCTGCATAGAAGAGTTTATAAATTATCGGGCATTTAATGAATTGGGTATAGCCTATAGCAACAAAAGACATTGCAGAGTGTATAAACTAGATTCCTCCACCTGTAATTATGTTGAGCCTTACTCCACAAGTAGCCCATAGGTTTTTTTCAACATAAGTAAAATGGTAAAATTAGCTGTACAAATCAGTCATTTGCAACAGTGGCATTAAAAAGGTACTGAACCAGTTTAAACAGGATTAGAGTGAATTGGGTGCCCACATTTCCAGCCTTACTAATCAAAGGCAAGATGGCTGAATTCTTGGACTAGGACACTTGCGGGGGAGGTTCATGATATGGAACTGACTTGCACTCACACATTTTCCACTGTTTAGCACTGGGATTTCACTAGTTAATCTTAAAGAAAGATTGTGCTGGAGCTTCTACAGCTCTGCAGCACCAAAGAATAGCCTCTGAACTCACTAGATAAATATCTTCCCAGCCATATGGATATATTAAAGTGCTTTTCTCATCTCTCCACAGCCTGGGCTGAGTGCCATTTTAGATAATAGGCTAAAGGCTTGGAGGTGGGCTATTCCAGTGACGGAACAAAGTGCTAATCAGAAACTCTCACTCTATCTAGTGCATTTTGTTCCCTTCAAGAAAATGCAACATTCTTTGTACCTTATCAGGGATCCTAACTTTCCATGATAAAAACCCCAAAGTTCTTTCATAAAAACCCTGAGAATTCCCCAATAAGAAACAAAAATCTGTGTTTTTCCATGATTAAAACAAAATCTGGCATCCTAAGCCTGTGCCACCCAGGAATGAAGTGTTAATTTCCCATATTACTCTGTGTGACATGAGGGTCTACAGTATGTGCTTTTATTTTTCCACAAATGTAAAAACTAAAAAGATTCTCTGTAAAGCTGCAAATTTTGTGGCTTTTTTGCTTTTATCCAAGGCAAACAGATTTCTGGAATCCCTACTGATCAGTTTATTTCACACTGTTCCACTACTGAAGCTGAAATAAAATCCGGATGATTTGGCTTGGTAACAGCATAGCAACAGATGGCTCTTGGGTCACATAATATGACACTGTGTCTAGTTAAGTTATGCAGCATTTTGAGATTGTATGAAAGGGAAATGTGTCTGAAAGTCCATGAAGTGTTTTCCATTTCTTGTGTAATCCTAAACTCGTGAGCAATAATGAGACCTCAGAAATGAAAAGTTTCCAAAGTTGCCTTTCAAAGGTTTGATGCATTTAAAATAAATGACCTGCTTAGCCCTGAATGGTCTGTGATTTCAGCCAAACCACCATGTCTTTCTGGACTGCTAACTAAACAGAAATGGACCTTGTATTAAGATACTTTAAATACTGGCGCTCATTCATATTTACAGGCAAATACAAAGTACCTGTGACTTTTGCCCAGCTCAGAAATACATGATCACGCAACTTAGAAGGACTGATAAAACACTACAAGAAAGAAAGAAAGAATCTATGGTGGCAATACCTACTCGAGTCACTTAGATCACTGTTTCTCAACAACTGATCCATGGACTGTCACTGGTCCCTGAGATCTCCCTGGCACAGCATGGAAAGAAAACAAGGAGTCGTGTGGCACTTAAAGACTAACAGATTTATTGTTTTAAGTGCCACACGACTCCTTGGTTTTTTTTGCTGGACTAGACTAACACGGCTATCTCTTTGGAAACTGACAGCATGGAAAGCCTGAGATCGAGGGATGTGATCATTCCCCTCTATCTGGCACTGGTGAGGCTGCATCTGGAATACTGTGTCTGGTTTTGGGCTCCCCACTACAAAAAGGACATGGACAAGTTAGAAAGAGTCCAGTGGAGGGAAGAAAAATGATCAAGAGGCTGGAGCAGAAGACCTATGAAGAAAGACTGAAGTAGCTAGGCTTATTTAGCCTGCAGAAGAGAAGACTGAGGGGGGATTTGATAGCAACCTACAACTTCCTGAAGGGATGCTCCAAGGAGGATGGAGCTCGACTGTTCTCAGTAGTAAGAGAGGATACAACAAGGAGCAATGGTTTCAAGTTGTAGCTGGGGAGGTTGAGGCTGGACATTAGGAAAAACTTTCTTACTAGGCGAGTAGTAAAGCATTGGAATGGGCTACCTAGGGAGGTGGTGGAATCCCCGTCTTTGGAGATATTTAAGGCCCCACTGGGTAAAACTCTGGCTGAGATAATTTAGTGGGAGTGGTCCCTTCCAACCTATGGTTCTATGATCTCCTTGACACAGTATGAGAAGCCAGTCCCTGGTATCAAATATGTTGAGAAACACTAACGTAGATTCTTGGCAAGTTTCAAAAGGGCAGCCATGTTAGTCTAGTGAAGCAAAAAAAAAAAAAAAAAAGTAAGGAGTCTCGTGGCACTTAAAGACTAACAGATTTATTTATCGCATGAGCTTTCGTGGGAGAATATCCCACTTCATCAGACCCTTTGAAGAGGGAGAACTCACAGAATGGAATGAAAATAAATGCAGGGGAGTGTAAGACATGGGATCAGGTCATACTGCAACAGCAAATCAGAGCATTTGTAAGGATTCACACTCCCCTGCATTTATTTTCATCAATTCTTTAAGTTCTCCCTCTTCAAAGCATCTGATGAAGTGAGATATTCTCCCATGAAAGCTCATGCGATAAATAAATCTGTTAGTCTTTAAGTGCCACGAGACTCCTTGCTTTTTTTAGATTCTTGGGTTATTGCCTCTGTATCCCAATTCAGCAATGATGGAAAGCACTGCAAAGATGGGCGGGTGGAATAATAGATAACTAGCAACTTTTTGCTGTTCCTTTTGACTTTCCCTCTGTGTAGGTCAAAATTAACAAATTAACTTCAGACCTTAGACAATGGGAGAATCTTAGCTCTTCCCCTTGAGGAGTTTTTAGTCATTTAGTGCCCTTTGCATCTTCGATTCTAAGAGCATCTATCAAATGCTGATTCACAGGACATGACCTGCTATTTTGTTTTGTTCTTATTTGTTTCTTTGTGAAAGAAAACAGCTTACTACTGGTGTTTCAATACAGTACTGTTCTGCTAAATTAAAGCCTTTATTGAATTCTTTACTGTACTGGGGCTAGCTCTACCTTTGATCCATCTCCTTCTGAATGTCTCTGTTTAGCTCATCAACCTTTTGCTGGAGTTTCTTTCTTCTTTGCTCAGGTGGGAGATTGCTGAAGTCCTCTGGTCCTCCACCCTACATACAGAGTGGGAGGAGAGAAAAAGGCAAATGAGAGACTGAAATATTCTAGTCCATTCTTCAAAGTTCTACTATCAAAACAACCCATTGGAAAAATCTGTGCAAAATCATCAAGGCTTGAAATATTTGCATGCATTATCTTTAGATCCTGGTCCAAGACACTTGAAAAACATCCCATTACAATTCAACTGGGGAATTCTTGCACTCTTGATGAGGGGTTTCTAGAGCCAGCAGCAAAGCACTCATTGCAGATGACTATCATCAAATCTGCTCCCTTCCTCCTGCTGTTTGCCATGTCCAGAGTTTCACACCCTTTAAGGCACCATGTTAAGATGCGCTTATTGAGCCCAGCCCACTTCTGATTGTGGAGGGTCAGTGCTGAGTTATTTTTAGCCTTCTGGCTGAATATAGTTATTGATCTCATGCAAGAGGGTAGCTTTTACAGGCCTATTTAATTTACAGCTCTGCTGTAGTGCCCAGATGCAGTGGGCACTCAAGACATTATTAAATAGACAAATAAAAATTATCCTGGCGTTCTCTGTAAATAAAGTGTGACATAAAACACGCACAATTTGTATGAACCCCTTCTGTCATTTACATACTAATAGTTTATTGCTTTAATTAAAGAGATGAATGTGCCAGTTCTGTTAGCTGTGTGAAAGTTCACACAGGGTGAAACCCTGCCTGCAGTAACAGCACAAGCCTTGTTCTCACCTAGATCCCTCTTAAGCTGCTCATGTGCAGTACAGCCCTGGTACCAGCCCCTTGCACAGGAGTGAATTTCACCATCAGCAGGAAGAAAGCCTCTCTCACCATACAGAATCAGAGGAAATTATGTATAATGATCTCTAAGTGAACACCTTAAGCTCCACCGCTAGTCAGGGGCTGTTGAGAAGGAATTGAGGAGGGCTAGGCGGCGTTGCTAGCTAGCCTCACTGCACCACATGAGACACTGCACACGTGGGCCCAACGGACCGTGCTATCAAAGTTCTCGGATGAGCTGCACAGGGATGCAGATACTGACACTTCTCAAACATCCACCAGGGAAATTGTTTGAAAGCACCTAACAAGAGTGTCATTCCTGACCGCAGATGGCAGCAGCCATAGAAGACATATAGCAGAAGACTGCCAGGCCAGCCAAGAAACCTGGCCTCCCAATGCTGGAAGCTTTGACCCTGTTTCCATCCTGATTTAACACCACACTGAATTTTAGCTAACAGAGTTCCCTTCTCTCTGAAGTCCCCTTCTTCCCTCTCTACCCTGTTGTGCTGCAGAGATCCTCTTCACTGGAAGCACATGCCAGCTTTTACTCTCATGCTGTACTTTGGTTTCAACTGTAGATTACAAACCCACAGCCAGGACGTGACTTGCTCTGGCAACATGGAGACTGTGGGGATTGCCCCATAGAAGTAATCTTGATGAAATGGGTAAATTATTTCCCACTCCATTGCAAGTGCTCTCTGAGGTTAATACTCTCTTGCATTCCCTCCCTCTATAGGAGTTTTGCCTTTGGGCCTACACATACAATTTATAACCATGATGTATTCATTCCAGAGGTTTGCAACCAACATACTACATGCTGACTCTTTGAACCATCCAGTGGATCTGGTTCTCCTCTCACTTGCACTGGTCTAAAGCAGGAGTAATTCCATTAGAGACAGAGTTATGTTACCCAAAAAGCCAGACTGAGAGGGAGGAGAATCAGGCCCCTCATCTCTCACCTGTTTTGGTTTCAAACAAAATGCCCTGTCTGCCTTCAGACTGCTGCTCCCTTTCCTGGCAGCACAGGTGTTCAGAGTAGATAAAACAGATGCACGGTAACTCTCCGAGCCTTTATTTTATTTTATTTTATTTTATTTTATTTTAAGCAGTCCCAATGGGGAGTGATGCTGAAGACAACTCCATATTTATAAACTGGCTTTACTCTACCCTGAATCACTAACCTGAATTTATACAGGGGATTTTACAAATTTAATACAAACAATTTCTTCATACAAGGGGATATTGGGTGGCAGGGAGAGAGACACCACCCTGCAAATCCAAATCCAGACAAAGTTCAGCTGGCCAAGCAGCTTAGCGATGGCTTGTGATCGAAGCTGCTAGGCAGACTGTGTTAAAATGCCAAATGCTTTCCTCAAAGAGTATGATTCAGCAAACACTTTGCGCCAAAAGCAGCGCATGAACGTTTTCAGCTCCACAGTGGCTGAGCTCCCCAGGACAGCCAGCTCTTTTCAATTTCTAGAAAATGCTGCTTTGTACACAGAGCAAATGTCTGTAGGAAGGGAGTGGAGGGCAGACACAATGGGCCACCTTGCATTCGTCCCACACTAATAGGTATGGCTGTTCAATATGTACCAGATCGAGCACTAAGGAAAACTAGTGTGGCAGCACTCTTGCTTGAAGGGCCAATGGGCTTGACCTCTTTAGTGGAAGTTTAAATCCACTTCAAAAATATTGCCATTTTGTGAAAAGATTTGAAGGCATAATTAACGTGAAGGAAGGAAATAACAATGGCTTTACCAGTTAGTTAAAGTATTATACATTCCAAAATTTCATACCATGCCTGGAAATCCTGAAAGATTTGAATTATCATCTCTACTGCATCATTAGAGCCAAGTTCCAAAAGGGCAGCCGTCTTAGTCTGGTAAAACAAAAAAAGCAAGGAGTCTTGTGGCACTTAAAGACTAACAGATTTATTTATCGCATGAGCTTTCGTGGGAGAATATCCCACTTCGTCAGATGCTTTGAAAAAGGAGAACTTATAGAATTGGATGAAAATAAATGCAGGGGAGTGTAAGAAATGGGATCAGGTCGTACTGCAACAGCAAATCAGAGCATTTGTAAGGATTCAAACTCCAGGAGAAAGCGTACAGAGGGAGGTGAAGTCAAATTACCTGTTATAATTTGAAAAGAATCCATAGTCACAATTCAGCCCTGCTTTCTGATCCCATGTCTTGCACTCCCCTGTATTTATTTTCATCCAATTCTATAAGTTCTCCTTCTTCAAAGCATCTGACGAAGTGGAATATTCTCCCACAAAAGCTCATGAGATAAATAAATCTGTTAGTCTTTAAGTGCCACAAGACTCCTTGCTTTTTTTTGCATCATTAGACTTTGCATGCTGCAGGAGAGGTCTGTTTTCATTTACTATTGTCCATGCAAATATCCTCCTTTAAAATATTCACCACCCCTTCACACAGGCCCTCAAAGAGGCTCATGTATTTTGTAGATGGAGTAAGATCACTAAAGCTGTACATATCATGGTCAGGCTGAAGAGTCTGGCATTGTTTGGAGGGATATGTAGCTACATGGAAGGCTATGAAAACACACTGCTGAAATGATACACATGCAACAGATTCCCACCAGTAATGGCTTAAAGCTCAAGCCATAAAAGCACCTAAATGAAAATGGAAAAGCCCTTCTAAACTGGGGGTTTAATTCTTAAACCCTACTCATCCCAAATACTTACAGCATTCAAGCACAACAGGATTAGATGATGGGGGCACTAAGAGACAGTATTTCAGACCTGTGCATTAACACTGCACAGCTGCATCCCTGAGACTCATGAACCCCTCACTGAATTCACTAAATTACTTCTCATCAGAAAGAAAGCTCCAACTTCTGACCCCAAAGGTCAGATTCAAGAACCTCTTCCCCATGTTGGCTATGCTGTACAGCACGTGCTGCTGCATGGAAAGGCCTGCCTTACACACACAACGCATCAGCTGCCTTCTAGTGACATGGCTAGCAAACATAACAAATGGAAGGACTCGGTACAAACATTAATGGTGCTAGCCTTGCAAGCTGGTGGAGAGACAAGAAGGTGGTATAAAATCTTCTGTTGGAAGATATAAGCTTCCAAGCTACACAGCCACAGGCAGGGGGTTTGTGAGTAACCTAAGAATCTCTGACATCTTTCCATGGTGCTGAAGTATTTAGATGTGGACGGCGCTTGACTGATGCTCTACACTGGATCAATGGAGAAGGGCCTGAAATTCCCATTGGGATGCACACACCCTACTGCAAGTGACAGTGGCAGTAGCAAGTGGCACAAATATTTTAAGAGGAAGCCACCAGTAAGTCTGTCATCCTGTGAGAGCAGAAATTCACCTGCTTTGGCAAGACTCGGTGCTGAATGGTGGGCCCGAGAATAACAAGGTGAAAGAAACTCAAAGACCCTGACTGACCAACAGAAGGAAACCTCTTAAATTAATGTCACTAAAGAGCTATTGCAGATCCTTTGAGGCTTTCTATAATATAGTCATTTGTACCCTCAAACGTGTTGGCCTGAAATGGCTCAGCAAACTATTTAAATTGAATTCTTCTGGCTGGGATTAGACATGGCAAGAAAGCCAAGACAAATTATCCAAGGCTGCAGGTAATGCTGCTCTAATATTATGCTTATCTTGGATACAAAATACAACATCACATCACTTTTTTTCACACATGCTCTTACCCCCCCCCCCCCTTCAGTTTTGCAATGTATTCTCTTACCGTATTTTGAGATATCATCCTGGTTGTATCCAAGACCAGATTTAGGATTCATACACACACAATCATTTGCAAATTTAAATCAATCAGTTAAACTTCTTGATTAAGGTTTATTTAACTTCTATTAATTTCATTATTAGTTTTTCTGGACTATATAGGGCTGTAAAATGCAGGAAACAATGATGCAGACGTCCAAATATTATTAGCACCTGAACATGGAAAACATACAATTTATGACTCTGTTGCGGTCAGAGAAAAGGCTTTTACTTTTCTCTGTATAAAGGGCCACACCCATAGCACCGCCACAGCAGAGACCCGTATATCATTAATTCTCCTCCATGTGTATTTCAGGTACAGCAACAGAACTTCTTGGTGTCATTTTTACTACACTTTTATAGCCCCAGATTACAAAAAGTAAAGGTAACACTACACTACAAATTAGAGTTAATTTTTAGCAGCTTATTAGAAAGACTGAATTCTGATCACCTCTATTAGACTCCAGACCTGTGTATTCAAAGTTATCTGATAAATGTCAAACAAAGCAAACAAAAAGAAGAAACAAATTTCAAATTAATTTCAGTCATACTGTGGGTGTCATAGTTCATACAAAGAAAAACACACAGAAAACTGGTTAAAACACAGGACACACATGCTGTATTGTGCTTACCAGCTTGAGAGAAAGCTTCATGTAAAAATGGTAGGGGTACAGGAAAAAAAAGAGAAAAAAAAAACAACAGCGCATCAGTAGAAAAAGAACTTCAGTCCTGCTGTTATAATCAAATGACACACATTTTCCTCACAGTTGGTATGTGGAAATGGGTAACACTGGTAACATCTGTGCAAAAATTCACAAGATGGGCCAAACACTACCACTTAGCTGCCATTTCATTAGCAGAAGTGGCAAAGGAAAGTATGTTATGCCTTTGCTTGTTTGCTTTGCCAGTACAGGTAAAAATGTGACCCAGGCTGAGTCACTTCATTGGCTAAAAAAGCAATAGAGTATCTCCTTTAAGCAGCACCCTTCACTGAGAACAGGTGCTTTACCTACTTACACAATTAAGTGGGGTGCCACCCTCAGACCCTGAAGAGGCACTGGAATTCAGTCCCTGCCGGCATGGCATCCAACACCTCTTAAACACCAGCCATGCTGTACAACTGTTTAGGGCTTGAAGTAGGAAAAAAGCAACTAAAATTATTTCAGAACATGGGGTCTAACCCTTGGGTGTCTCCTGCAAACCATGCCATCTCAAAGGATTCACAGTGGTCAGAGCCTAGATTGCCTATCTCCACCCAAAAGCCAGTATTCCCATACTACTGAGCTGGAGCGCTAATTAAGAGGAAAGAGTAACCTCTGGGTGTTTTCTTGCAGCCCTTGAAACATCCTTGTAGGCCTCTCAGCCAAGTACTAATCAAGCTCATGCTTGTTTACATGATAAGATCTGACAAGATACTGCAAAGAAAGCGGGGGGGGGGTCTCCCCTTCTTTTTACCTAATTATCTCCCTTTAGAATTTTTACTTTTATTTCCATGCCCATGGCATTGGCTGATACACAAGTCCCTTATATGATACATACAATCTCTTTCCTCAAAGACTAATACATTATCATTCCACTAGTCTGGATACTAAGGGCCATGCAAGTGTTCTGTCCCTGTTCTTCAACACTTACAAACACAGCTTTCTGACAACAGTGCCTCATTGTCTAAACTACAGTGCCTTCTTACTAGTGTTTCAAAGACAGTGTCATCTCACAGCTGCAACCCAGGATGCATTCCCGGAGTACCAGAGCACACAGTAACACCACTCCATTCTGGACTTAGGGGTGTGAAATAACTGCTGGTAAATACAAGATGCTGAATTTTTAAAGGCTACTTGCTTGGAAAAGAGGGGAGAATCCAGCTTTGAGCTCATTCCACCTCATTCTCCAGTAACCTGCATTCTGACTGTTGCAAACTCCTTAGGCCTAATGGCTGGGATTCACAAATTATGTAACAAATTCCCAGAGCAGACACACATATTTAAATGTACTTTGTGCTGAAGCAGCAAATGTAATGTGGAGGGCAAATGCTCCCCTCACACCATGAGTTAATCCATATTTTAAGACTTCTGTGCGTCTCCGCATTCAAAAGCTGCAATTAAGAACTGGGAAGTCCATCAGCTGATCCTTAATAAGTGACTAGAAGTTCTAGTTTTAGGCAAGCACAGTTCTTTAAGACAGGACCTAAAATTAAGGCAGGAGAGTGGAAGCTCAGGTTAAGGAAATCTTTTTATTGACACTGCTTTTTAATCTTTAGGAGGTTGTTAAGGTTATTAACAGTCACTTGGCAGAGTCTCATTTCATGTTAACATAAAAATAAGCCAAGCATTTGGACAAAAATTTGGGTCTTCAAACAAATAATATTTTGCCTATGAATTTATTAACCGCATTTTTGTGATAATGAAACTGGTCAACTATATTCCCCTGCAGTCACTAAATAAAAGCGTGGGCCTAGAAGATGAACCTACTCACGCAAAGAAGAAGCCCTTGAAAATTAATCCATTGTGGAAAGAAGAGATATAATTATACAAATTGAAAGAGGAACTGGCTAAATATCTTGCTGAAGAAATTCAAATCTAGGCAGTTCTTATGTTCATAATTGCTTTAGCATTCCTGTGAACTTTTGCACAGATATGAGCAGCACAAATTGAGTTCCTTGTACATAAATACACACAACAGTTATGGTGCAGAAGAAATATTACCTACAAAGCACTCTAGAAGGCACGAATGTTTGCTACATGCACTAAATTCTAACACTAATCATTCTCAAGACTAATAAACTATGGCCAAAGAGTCATCAGTATTAAAACTACTCTTTTCCTGTAATTTCAGCAAATGTTAAGGAATAACAGACATTCCATGTCAAGCACCTATGTTGTTGTTCATTAAGTATTAGAAAAACCAGAAACTTCATTAATAACACCCCCCAAAATGCACATCAGGCGCTGTCTTGCACAGCATGAATAACAAAGCAGTAGAGGTTTTAATAGGTTGTAAATCAAATGAAAACAACAAAATGCTTAATTTAAAAGCACATTTAAGGTTTTCTGGTTTTGTAAAATGCTGGTATCATATGGCAGCAATTCAACTGCTGTTGATCTGAGAAGACTGAAAACAAATTTGTATTGAATGTAGTAACTTAATGACTGCTTTGGTGGGGGGAGCACGTCTGTTGTGTTTTCACAGTGAGAGATTTGCTCAGCTCATGGGAGAAAGCAGACTTTTCCTTCAAATGATCAGAGAATGACATTACAGAAAATGCAATGAGCAAAACCCACGCTGTCAGTTTAAGACAGGTCTAACTTAGCCTTGCAGGGAACAATGAAAAGCCTAAGAGCCACAAGCTTCAATAACACATGAGAGAGCATGAAAGCCAACAAATCCATGTGTTATTGGACAATCACAGACACTAACCTCACTTACAAAAGATGGGGACAGAAATAAATCCCAGGGATTTCCTTAACACCCCCCCCCCAGTTGTCAGCTAGTAACAGTGTTATACCAATTTAGTGAGCACCCCAACACCCCCCCCCCCGCAATTTCAAGTCCTGGGGAAGTTTCCACATTGGACTTCCAGTTTATCGAATGGTAACACATTTTATCTTTGATCCTGCAACAATCTGACTCTGTGCACGACGCTTCGACATCACAGCTCCTGATCCCATGAACCACAAATGTTACGTGAAGTTCAGGGAAGCTTTAGTGGTGGTAGCAGAGCAAGTTGGTTCTGTTGAAAAGGTGCAGCCTGTACCACAGAACCATGGCACTGACACAAGCGCCCTGCTGTTCTCCACAGACAGACATATTCACAAAGAGCTACAAAAAAAAATCTGAGTGGAACCCTCTTAGAACACCTTTACACAAAACCTCACTGTAGAGCAGAAATCACCCTGCAAGTCTGACCAGTCTTGCAACTGGCTGAAATCATCTGGGATTCTATGTTTCTAAAGAGGTTTGTGACAGCTAAATGCACTTTAAGGAGGTTCCACTGTGATCTCAATTTCCCATGTTCAACCATTTTAGTTGTGTCAATTTCAGCACTTTCAGTACTCATGGCTGCCCCTCTTTCGTTGAATAAGCTGAATCTATCAGTAAGTCATGGGTCTCCTCACACTGAATTTGTAGTTTCCTTGTACCATCTGTTGACCCTCGTTTCCACTGAAGGACCCTTCTGCAGTGTTGTAAGTGGGGTTAGCGACTGTGCAGAACTGTATGGGTCAATCACACCATACACAAACTTACAACATAGTCCCTAGCCTCAACGGCATACGTGGGTTTCCCTAATGTCCTCTTCATGAGTTCTTTGTGTAAATACAAAGATTGAGTCTGCCGGTGAGTCAGCAAGAGAAAACACACACTTGTTAATGAGAAGACTAACAAGGAAACCTCAACATTTACTGTTTCTACAGCAAAAAGATAGCTCTGGGTTTAGCTAGCCTTTAAGAGGGATGGTGGGAACTTGCAAGATACCAGATAACTTCTAAGGGATTTTTTTTCCTATTGCTAAATTAACTAAGCATCATATTTTTAATAGATTAAACATGCCAAATTATAAATAATTCTTTCTCAAAACAGAATAAATTCAGGTATTTTAAAAACTCATCTTGGGACAAGGAATGTATCAAAATAATGAGCATTCCTATAGGCTGGGAATTAAGTTACTTTTCTTGTATGCTGACTTTGCATATTCCCCTTCAACGAAGTAACATTCACTACAGGTGGACTGACAATTAAAGTGGCACATCAATGAACAGGATGCACAATGTCACAGAGGAAGACAGTATGGTCAAGGTAACATATCGACTGGCACAGTGGAAAGAAAAATTACATTTTAGTAATGTCCACAACTTTCACTAGAAAAGAAACCACAAAAAACCCTCTACAGTGTTTACAGGGATGGCTTAGAGAATTAGAATCTGGTTGATCCTAATATTCTTGCTGGGGCTTCAGTCAACCTACACCAAACATAGGTGGTTTGGGTTAGACCATATCTAACATGTCAAGCAAGCACATTGCTTTTTCAGCTGACAGATTCATAAACTTTTACAGCCAGAAAGGGCCGCATTTCATTTATATCTAAAATTCAGGAGTGGAACTTAGAAAACACACACAAATGGGGGGCAAAGAGTTTCACCCCTGGATTTTCCTATTTGTTTAAAAGAGAAAGCTTGTGCTACTGATACTCAGCAATCGTGAAATAAAATAAAATTAATATCAAATAAAAAAGAACTGAATTTTGTATGCCCTTAAAAATGACATTTCAAAATGCAGAGCAAGCGTAAGTGAAACTATGAATTATCTCAGTGGTTCCTTATTTTTTGCATATGCTTTTTTTTTTTTTTTTTTTTTAAACTGCTCTAACTTCCCTTAAGGGATACAGTAAACTTAAAAATCATACTTTTGGTGGATTTAAAAAATAAATTTTTATTTATAAACACCTAAAACAACTAAAACTAAAATAAAATGGAGAAACATCATCCTTCTCCATTTCTAGTCTGATTACAGCTCCTTGTATAGATCAGTTTCACTGTCTCCCTTGTACTGTCTGTAAATTTCTTCAATTTGTGTGGGTCTTTCAAAGCGAAAGCGGGTAAAAGAACCTTTGTGGAAAATATTAGAAAACCACAAAAAATTAGTTGGATGTAGGCACCTGCAACTATCCTACTTTAAACAAATTTTTTTAAAGACTAACTGGATTTCAGTTTGGCAGAGATCCTTCTTGATGCTGACTGGAACACTGGAGTAAGCTAATGTCTGTTCTTGATTACTGGATGGACAGCTCTCTTTCCAAAACTGAAGGATTCAACAAATCATCAGTCTGGAGGCTTAATTCAAAACAAATTGAAGTAGGCTAGGTACCTCCTGCCATTGATTGGAATACCTGCCAGCAGTTTTGTGCTATTTCTTTTTTAAACTCAGAAATTATTTGTCTCCAGCCCCATGCAGTGTAACATCAAGTGCTAAATAAAAACTGCACATGGAAATCACTGGAATTAACCAAATAGCCAAATCCATTCTGATTTCTGGGATTTATGTACTAATTGTGCAGTTTTAATTTATCCATTTATTTTTGGACAGCAAAGTGCCAGTTACCAAGGGAATTGCATGCCATGTTCAATTCCATCTGTTGACCTAAGCTGGTTAGATCCAGATTCTACCAAACTTGCTCAGTTTGAGTAATCCTTTACTATGCAATTATTCCCACTGAAATTAAGGGGAGAATGTATGCAGTATGGGTCAGATTCAATGTCCACTGAAGTCAACAATCACTTTCCCATTGATTTTAATGGGAGTCAGACTGGGCCCCAAGCTACCACTCACTATGTGTGAAGCTGGCAGAGTCGGGCCTTTATTGATCAATTAGGTTATTTATTGGTTTATTAGATTAATTAAAGAATCTAAAATAAAAATTTGGCATCGGTGATAGCAATCTCTATTATGAGATATTTGGCTACAATCCGCATACTGTCTAAGCAAAAGAAGGATGTTGATAGACAACATTGTGCTCTAATGAAACATTTTGGTCAGCTAAATGCCTGTGCTTAGCCAAACGTCCACTAAATTGCACTGTCCCATAAGGTTCCTGTATTTCCTTTCCAATTGTGGCTTCTCATCGACGCACGTGTGCATCAATAAAAGCTTTCTTCAACACAGGCAGTTTCCCCCAACCTCCTACTGCCAAACTCCTACAGGATCACCACAGTCCAATATGTGTAACATCAGAGGTCATCCTCGTGTCCCAAATTCAGGTCCTGCTTGATCTGAAGTACTAGGGGTAAGGCAGGACAGGCACACTTTATAATATCAATACTGTAAAAGCAGCATTATTCCAGGTGCATAAGCTGACAAAGAGATGGCCCCCTGCAGGTATTCTTGCCAGGCTGCCATCAATCTGCACTAAATGTAAGAGGCTGGGTTAGATCATGTCTGCATTACCACATGCCAACCACAATCTTTTTTTCAGCTGATGAATTCAAAGCTTTTTAAGGCCAGAAGAGGCCATTACTGTCATGTTGATCTAGCCTTGATCTCCTGTATAGATGGGCCAGAGAATTTCACCCAATAACTCTGTCCACCAAGGGTTAATAGAATGTGAACTTCACAAGTTTTGTAGATAACCAGAGCAGGCTGTCACAATTTACTTGCCTCTTTCGCTCTGTACTTGTATATGGAGGAAGTGGCCTGAATTTGCCCCACAGAAGAACATGCAATGTCCTGAGCACGAGCTTGTGGTATTGCTGAATCAGACTGGGAAAACTGTTTACTTACAAACATCTTGGTAGCTAATGACAAAAGGAAGTGATATACAGAAAAACACATCTAAAGCTTTAACAAAGTGCATCACTGGTAACAAGAGCGACTCTGAAGAAAGCTATGTCAGCTTTTTACCCTTACAATTTCAGCTTTCACTCCACTCAGTTAAAAACTGTACAGTATACACTGTATTTATGGGAGTTTGGCTGAAGAGGCATTAATGATTGAAAAAAGGGAGTCATCACTATCATGTGATTAGTTTGTAATGACAGTTCATGAATAAAATATTTTGGAGTGATCAATCATAACTGCTTAGCTAGCCAAAATGTTTACTGAATAAGAATATGTACACTGGAAACAACATTTGTGAAGTGCTCACAGTGCTTTTGTATGGTGCCAAAAAGAGAGATTTTTACAACAAACTAGAAATCCCAGACATTGTTTTGGGAACACTTGTTCAGTGAATGGCATATACCCCTGCTTTCTCTCTGAGAAGGCCAATTTAAATAAGTCAAGCTCCTCTTGGAAGAAGGCTCTACTCAACGCATGATGGAGCCTATCAGAATCCAGCTCCAAGGAGAGCTGCCTCAGACACCCTACCGCTACCACTACAGCTTCCAATGCAGAACTGAAAGAATGACCTTCCCCCTCAGAAGTCATTAGGAAAAACTGTTGTGGGGGAAGTTCTGTAGTTGTATGTGCACGTGGGTGCATTTATAGAACTTATTTTATGACAACTTTGAAACTTTCAGTTATCCAATGGCTTATGATGGAGAAACTGTGTTTTTAGTGCTAATCTGAATTGTAAATTTGTCAGGATGGCTATTTCCCAACAGAGCCTTATGCTGTTCATGTTATTTCAGAGAAATCTTAAAAATGATTTAGTCTTTGTAAGAAGATGCAGGGATTAGAACGTGGGCTGCATCAGAGTTCTCCACATAGTTCTTTGTAATTATATGATGTTGACCTTCTGTATAGAAGTCAGCCCCAGTTTTACTAAATTACAGCCTCTGAACCAAACTATCAATGGGATTCCCTGTGGAGAGCCTGTTATTATCCAGTTGCCTCCCTACTGTTCGTTTCCTCTGGGAAAAAAATGCCTAAACCTATCTGTTACAGCTGCTTTCTATACTGTTCTACTACAGGTGTGGACAAAATTGACTAACAGCTAGAGACCAGTAGTTTTTCTTTTGGTCACCAGAGAGCACTCTCAATTACATTTCTGCAGTGGAGTAAGGCGATAGACTACTAAAACTGGTCTCCATGGTGACCAGAAACAGATTTGTCGAGGCCTGTTCTATTATGCTTAGTCAGGAGAATAATTCTTACAAAATTACTGAAGAACCAAGGGCTATATCCTGCCATCTACTTCTTAACATGCTTAAAAACCAATGGCAAAACATGGCAGAATGGTGGAATAACAGACACGTTTCTTTCTTTGAAAATTAAGGCAACATTCTTAAATGCCTTAAATGTGAAGTTTTCAAACTTTACATAAACCATATATACAAAGACGTCTAGAGAGAACTTTATTTAGCTCAATATAAACACCCCAAACATCAGTTTACAAATACAGACTTTGGCTACTGCAAGTAGTTCACTGAAATCACATGAATAAGCATTCTGGGCACAAGTGAGCACTGCAGGATCAGGCTGTCCTTTGATGCTCACTTTTTGACAGTGTATTGTCTAGTCCTGTATGTTTTTCTCTCTCCAGGTATGTAGATACGTGGTTATGTGTACATAGCTCTAGGGACACAGGAATTTTTGTGCATATATAGCCATTAGTCCAGATTCTCGGCTTTGGCTGAGGGGAGCACAGCGCAGCTCAGAAGAGGGCAGTTGTAACCATACCTTTAAGCAATCTGGGCTGGCTGCCTTGAATAAGTTAGACTAGAGCCTGAGGGTCTCTAATTTATGCCTGCTGCCAATGACATCAAAGACCAATATGTCTGGCCGGGATCTTTTGGGTACAAGTAAGACTAGGCCATGCCCATGATATGAGAAGCAAGGAGGTCAGAAGCACAGGACCTGAAGAACCAGTTCTGGGTCACTAAAGGACTGACCTATCAAAACTCCCATGGCAACGGCAAGTACTTTAGGACTCCTCTCCACTGGTGATGCACTGTCAAAGCAGCAGCACCATGATGCAGCACTGGACACGTTGCATCAGAGCTGTTTGTGACCTGTAGCTCCCATGAGTGTAGAGGTATAAAGTCTTATACACTGCATGGAATCCTAAATTGTGAACTTTCTTTCTCACAGCAAAGGGAGCAAAAGTCAGTTTAGAATCCAACAGAATCTGCAGGGTCAACAAGAAGCATCCAGAGAAGACATGTCTAGATATGCTGGGATGCAATTGCTCCATCTCTGGAGGTGTTCAAGGCCCAGCTGGACAAAACCCTGACTGGGATGATCTAATGGGAGTGGTCCTGCTTTTTTTGGCAGGGGGTTGGACTAGATGACCTCATGGGGTCCCTTCCAACCCTATGATTCTATGATTCAATTCTTCATGCTCTTGAACCTGGGATAGGTAGTAGAGTCAAATGGATGGAGCGCCAGAGTGGCAACCAGAATGGTATTCCTTCCCAGCTTTTCCACATGCTCACTGTGTGATCTTCAACAAACTACTCTATATCTTCACTTCTCCATTGAATAATAATGCTCACCTGTCTTAGTAAAAAGGCCAGAAAAACCCAAACTAAAACAAAAACACTGGACACCCCAAAAATCCCACTAATAAACATGGATCTATGGAGTGCTACTCAATGAGGTACTTATTTTGTCTTTGTGCAGAGATGGCACACCCACATTATTTAAAATTAGCTCTCTCCTTCCATCTTTTGGAAAAGGCAAGCAACCCTCTGTCCAAAAGGAACTAGTCATTTCAAACAGGAATCTGTTTTTGTGGTTTCATTGTGGGGTTTTAGATTACAAATGAGTTTACAACACTGGATTCCTTGGGTCTGTCTGTATGTTATGGTAAACACAATGGGTTCGGTCACAAAACAAAACAAGATTTTACACAACAGAACGTGCAGTACAAGTGCAAGAAAGAAAGACAGCAAGAGGCATCCAGAGGAGAACTTACCCCACGCTTTAGGCTCCTGAAGCAGTGGATTTTGGGTTTGGAGGTCATGAACTCGTTGAAGCGATGGGAGAGGGGTTCCTTTTGCTGCTTGGGAGACTGGGGGCCGTTGGGAACAGCAGAGGGTGAGGCAGAGGCAGGGGGAGGAGGAGGGGGCTGATGGGGGGATGTTAAAAGGGACATAAGCTACGTATAAGAGATGGAGAAGTGATAGAATAAAAAACCAAAATAAAAAGATAAAACACAAAACGGAAATAAGCATCAAAAACAATATTCAAAATCCAGGAAAAAGCAATTAAAAACAAATAATTAAATATTTAAAGCCATGGTTCAAAAAGCCATGAGACAGGGAGGAAACAGTGTTTAAAGTTTGTGTTAAAAGAAAAATGTAATAAAAATGGGAGTTTTAGTAAGTAATGCAACAAAAAAGTAACATGAAATAACATGACAGAAAGCACATGCAAACTCTTACATGCAAAAATCTATTTCCAAAGCTTACTCTGTGCTAGTTCTGGGGTCAGAATGATGCATATGTTTATGTATCTTTCAAACACCTGAATTTACATGGATCAAATTAGGAAGATACCTTAGTGCTCAACAAGCCTCGTTCTTCCTGCTTTCAAGTCATGTTGTTCTACGCACACCACACTTATCTTTTTAAAATTACACTACAAATTTATGAGAGAGAGGTGTTAGGTCAGATTCTGCTGTTGGTTACATGGGTGTAAGTGCCAGAGGACTTGATTCTCTCTTGCCCTGCATTTCACTGGCCATTTACATCATTGCGAAGTCAATGCACCATTCTGATTTGTTAGAGTTCTGCAATTACCTCGCAATTGCTATAAATGGCTAGGGAATGGGAAAGGGCAAGAGAGAATGAAGCTAAAGCAACGTTCCCTGGGTATTCCCTGATATAAATGAGAGAAGAATTTGTCTAGTCATCCTGAGACAGAGGGATAATCCCAGATAAATGTTGCCATGCATCATGGTGTAAAATATGACATTGGAGTGAAGAAGAAGTTTAATGGATATAAATGATAATGTGAGTAAAAAAAGAAAAAAAAAAAAGCCAGCTGTCCTGAAAAGGCTCAGTTAGATGTGCTGTTAAAGGTTTAGTTACAGCTATTCCTCGCTTCCAGCTTCCCTGACAGCTGTACCCATGGTATGGACTGAAATAATATGGCAAATAAAGAGCTGAGGAGAGTGTTAGAAATATCAGAATATTGATACTAGAGTGAAGTTGTCCAAAAGTAATAATGTTAGTTAGCAGGCATGATACTGCATAAATAGATACAATTCCCCATCTAAATTAGAAACAGAAATGGACCATGGCAAAGACAACTAAAAAGATAAACAAAGAGCAACACAATTTAAGAAATTATATAGAACTCAATATATCTTAAAAGTAAAACAAAGACTACAACAAAACACCATATTAAAACATCAACTATTAGTCCTCTGAACCAAAAGCGCTGGCTTTTTTATGTCAAATTAAATGCCAGGTTTACTAAACAAGAAAGAAGTTCATGGCTATACACGAACAGAGATGAGAGTTTGAAAGTCCATACCTTATTTTTCTTGATGAATGGCCACAATTTTCCCTTTGATTTGCCACCAAACTTGGGCTCAGATTTTCCATCCCCTCTGGAATTTGAAAGGCTGGTTTCAGACACAGTACGTTTCATTGGCTGAGTGAAGTCTTCAAAGTCAATATCCCCTGGTGGTTCGAACCCTGATTTAAAGGCTTCTATTACCAACTGTGAATCCTGAAATGATACAAATACAATCCATCTGTAAATATGTTGTAAACCAATAACACAAGTAGCTATAAACTGAAGAACAGTGTAAGGATTGTGGGGAAAAGAGTCTCCTAGTGGCAATGAAGCAACTGGTATCTTAGAAGATAATCACAGCAAGTCTCTTCTCGCCCTTGAATCTATGAACAGATTACACAGCAGCTCACATTAACAAAGACATTCTAATTGTTAATGGATTTATTAGCACCAGTCCATCATTTCTTTATATAAAGTTGAGTCCTGTTTGCAAAGGATGCCATTCAGACCAATTGCTTCTTTAACCAGCACCAATATATACTTTTTTTTTTTTAAATAACAAGGTCAAAGCACTAAGTACCATTTAAAGAAACAAGCAGTATGCCACAACGACATAAAATTCCATCTGAAATCAAGCAGGTGACATGATTCTCTGGGAAGGACACTGAACTGGGAGTCAAGAGATGTGAGACCTGTTCACAGGTCTCTCTCTCCAATGCAATATGATCCTGGGCAGTAATGTCATTTTACCACACCAACGTTTCACACTCGTAAAATGAGGGTTATGATACTTAATCGTCTTCATAAAGTGTTCTGAGGTTCAAAGACAAAAAGTATCATATTATGTAAACGTTCATCTTTTGCATTCCTGTATGCTTCCCTTGAAAAATTTAAAACTCCGGTGCTTGAACATACAGGTTGCATTAGGTGATTCATAACATCTTCTGCATGCACTTGGTTCACTAATGGGCATCCAGAGAAAATCTTGTGCAACACAAATATTGCATTACAGTATTGTGATGTTTCCAATTGCAGGCCAGATATCAAGCACTTTAAGCATAACCATCTTAAATGCTAATTCATCTTATGCTGTTAAGCAGTGTGCCTTCCTGTTTATACTGAATTTCTGTAAACATTTACTTCATTCACACACTGGCCACATATTGTATGCAATTATTTTACCTGTTTATTTGCAGATAATAACTAACCAAAACAGTCACGATCATAGCATTCTTGTGAATGAAATCCACAAAAGTAGTGAATTTTCAGAAGCAAAGCTTCCATGTCATTCACATTCAGTGCCACTCATGATACATGTCTGTTAATCTAGCAGCTTTTCAAACACACAGTCTGATTTTCGAAGGAACCTATTTTTCAAAATTAAAAAATTGGGCCAGATTTTTAAAATTCTTCCAGCATTCTCAAATCTGGCCAGAGGTAGACAGCAGCAGTCCACTTATTTTCTGAATGGAAGCTGAGATGTTCTGTAAATCCACCCCTAACTCACTTAAATAAAATCTAACACTTACAAAATATTAATCCCCAGGCGCCAGGGAAACAGACTTTAGCTGAGTCCCTTCACCAAAATTTTTTAGAAGTGCACCATGAGCTTCACTCTAGTGTGTGTATCAAATCCATAAGCAGATAAAAAACATAATTCTTTTAAATTCTTTCTTAATATACGTACAATCTCTTGGGCTATCTTGGGAGAAAATTCTTCACTTCACACCATAAGGATATTTTTTCTCTCTCAGGTCATCAGAAAATTTGTATTATAGTCCATAAGGGGCTCATTAGCTAGTGGACATGAGGAACACTGCCATGTCACTGCATTTTAAAGAGAAGGATGGTGCTTCAACCACATCTTACAAATATATTCATTTATAAAAGATCATATGTAAGAAGTCTAGGAGAATATGCACATATCTAACCTGAATTATGCAAAAGCAAGGCACAGGGAGACATTTTCAACAGCACATAAGAGATTTAGGAGGAAGAATACCATTGAAAGCTAATGAGATATGTGCTTGAAAATCTATTAGATGCTGTGTAAATTGCCCCCATAAAGCTTAAAAGGAGGTACTGTAGCACTTTCCACTATTATTCATTAGTTTCACCCTAGCCTGACATAAAAGCTAGCTTAATTCTAAAGATGTTTAATTATAAGCATGAAAGCAAGAGCTGGGGGATGGGAAGAGATTTAAAAAAATCAGGTTACATTATATACTCATGCTTTATTCCATTCTTTTGAATCTTTCATTTCTTCTCCTTTAATTATATAATAATTCATCCACATTGTCAAAACATCCTAGCACTACAACTGAGCTAAAAATAACCAGCTCATTCTGTGGATCAGACAGAGAGAATGTCATAACAGGAACTCAGAAGTCCATAACAAATTAATCCTATCTACTGCCAGAGCCTGCAGAGGCAAATTCCACACAGGTTCACTTAACAGTCAGTGTGTCTTACCCTTGCAGTAATGACCTCTGCCTTGCTAAAATTACTATGAAAATGAATGGAAAAAAGTAGCATGCTCCTATTAAGTATATTAGAAATACAGAGCCAAACTCTATTTCCAGATGAATCCACACAATTCCCCCACTGATTTTAGTAGCCGTTCTGCATGCTTAGGTGAAGACAGAATTTGATTCTTAGGAAGCAATATTACTTTTCCGTAAGTGGAATAACTAAATAAATTAAGCCTGAAAAACTGGCAACTTTGAGGACAAGAAGCAGTCTTTCATTTTTCTTTCCAGTGAATCTGTAACAAATATTAAATTTATCCAATATATCCTGTCAGTTCTTAACACAGAATAATGAAGTGGAACAAAAAGTGTTTCCCAAAAGTCTCATAAGGAGAAGTCTCCTTATATATTTCAGTGCTAGAGAACAGATCGATAGACAAAGACATTCAGTTCTGCTTTGAGCTCATCTGACTCTTGAACACAGCAGTTTCTGAAAATCGATTAGTGAACGCCGAGAAAGGGCAGTCATATGCTTTCATTTTATTATAAGGCGGCACATCGATTAGAGCTGTTAGAATCCACATGATGAATGGGTTAGCCTTTCTGTAATGGAGGTTTCTCTAATGCAACTGTTGATAGCAACATGTTTTTAACATCACCTCTTTGGTGATTCTAATTCACAATGGCTCTTCATTTTTACTATTTCCCAGTCTTTGGTACGCAGGCAGATGGAAAGGAAATACATGAAACATTTTGGTGCAAAAAGCAGCATTTTAGATACAGTGAAAGAAAACTTCAAACACCATTACCGCCACTGTATAGGCATGCATACACCAAGGAACAGATAGGATCTAACGGAGCATGTGTAGAACTTGAAGGCTGGGATTGCCAATCCCCATCTCCGCACACCTCCCTCTGTGGGCTTGCACAAGTCAGGCAAGGTGTGTGCAGGCCTCTGAAGATCAAAGGCATACCCAATTCAAGCATTATTATAAACCATGCAGTCACAACTGTGGTGATTTCTATACAGTTCACTCAAGAATGTTTCCAGCAGAATGGAGAAATATATTTCTGGGTGCCATCTTCTTATTTAGTATTTGTTCAGCACAATTTTAGCACTGTAAAGTGTAGACTTCATAGCTGCAGTATAGAATGGTATTATTTTAAGGGGGTGAAATTTGTAATACTAAATTAGGTGAACAGTCAGGAGAGCCCCAGATGAAGTACCCTGAAGAAGTACAAAGCATTATTTAATACTCCTAAAATAGCACCAGTAATGTTCTTGCTGTCAGCCTTTAACTTTTTAATACCAAATAGGACAAACATTAAAATCTTCAACACGTTATTCCTCATGTTATTAGTCCTCCCATTATTCCAGCTAGAGTTAACTTGAGATGCTTGTTGACAAAAAAAAAAAAAAAGTAAGATTGCCTACTCCTGTGATTTTTCTTCATGAGTCTCACAGTATCTGGTGTTTTACTTAAAGCCACAGTTCTTGGAGTCATGTCATTACAGTAGAACCTCAGAGTTCTGAACTGACCAGTCAACCACACGTCTTATTTGGAAAGAGGCATGCAATCAGGTATCAGTAGACTACATTTAACACAGTACTGTACTGTGTTTGCTTTGTTAACTACTAAAAAAAATGGAAAGCAACTTGTTTCTTTCTTCTGCATATTAAAGTTTCAAAGTTGTATTAAGTCAATGTTCAGTTACAAACTTTAGAAAGAACAATCAATTTTTTTTTCAGAGTTATGAACAACCTCCACTCCCAGGATGTTCATGACTCTGAGGTCCTACTGTACATGAGACTCCCAGCTTTCAGCACATTCTAGCCACCAGGGGTATGTAGAAAGCTAGAAAATGTGCTCAAGCATACCCAAAAGGTTCATAACCCAGAAGCCAAATAAAAAAACCCCTCACATTTATTATCATTAACAATCTCATGATTTTTTGGGGCCTGACTAATAATTTTTGAGTACCTGGAGTTGGCAATAATGAACAGAATGCCAAAATTCTTCACATCTGGGAACTCATTTCTAATCTCTTCACTGGTTACACATAAAAAGCTCACAGTCTAACTTACACAAAGCAGTGTTGCTCTTTTTCTCCCAGGGCAGGTTTTGGATTGTGTTCCTTTAGCCACATATTATCAGTAGTTCTCAGAGCATGCAGCCTTGCCTGAATTTGACCTGCACTGGGGCTTTCAGAGCTGAATCCAGCTCAGACCTAGGTAGGCTATCCAGCTCAACAATCAGCATCAATAAGGATGGAGAAGAATGGGAGCAGAAGATAATCCGCAATTCCATCTTCCTCCAAGTAATAAAGCAGAGAAACTACCTTCATAGCTCTAGAATACTGTATCATACCTTCTCAAGGCAGAGCAATTGTACAGGGGTAGAACAGACCTACTAGGCCAAGTCCATCCCCAAGTTTGGTAGGGCATAATCCCCACATAGAGGATATTACTGAGGTAGAGGGCTCTGTAACAAACTACCAAAACCTACAGCCTGCAGACACAGGAACCAGCTGGGACCACACTAATGGAAGCCTGAACAAGGCCCACATTTTGGTTCAGGCAGTAAATAGTAACAGGACAATGTAAGCAGAAGTAAAGCTGAAAGTGCAGAATGCACAGCTGCAACAGAAGAAAAGTCCTTCGAACCGGAAAACGCCCCCACTTCATCCAATAGCTGTGCTTGTGCCCGTTCTTGATGTATTGTAACCCCACTGTCCTGCTTTTACTATGCTACATCCCACTAAATGGAACCCTTCCATCTACAAAAATAACCCACATGATTCCATAGACTCATCCATATTCTCTGATTTAGCTACCTTCCTCAATAAGTCACCCCTTGGCAGAAAATATTTGCCCCCCCCCCCGACTTCCTGATTTAAAATGATATACCATTCTGTGTAAAGTTGGTCGTGATTCTCCAACTTCAAATGCCTACACTAATTTCAAGTTTTGTAATTAAACAACAATCAGGAAAATGTAGATATTCTGTCTGCCATGTTTTCAATCGAACTGCAGAACTCTAGCTCTAGAATGGAAGGCTTCGGATTGGGCTTTATTGTGGAAGTGGATGTTAAAACATTTTCTAGTAGCAGAGGAAACAGCCACAGCTTTTGCATAATGAGAAGCAAGTGAGGCCTTCCCTGACATAGCAAGTTTGTTTGCAGGTATATCTTGTTATGCCATTTTTAGTTATTCAGCTGTGAAGAAGAGCTGAATGTAAAACTAAATGTTGTCAAATATAAATACACTCTCCTCTTGTGACACTCACTGCAATTGCCTCAACTCCATTTTTTTATGTCTACGATCCACTTTTTCTACTGACATTCATGTATGCATCTGACTAATCACACCCATAATCTGAAGGTGACAGTCGCTCCTATGCCGAGTCAGCAGAAAGGCCTATGCATCTCATGTAAACCCTCATTTGAGTTTAAGACTAAATGGTGCAGAGACCTGGTGCTACTCCTCTGCACAGAGATGGATTTCACGCTAAGGAGCCAAGAATGGCATCATCGAAAGAACATTACACTGGTGACGCACCACAGGGCTTAACTAAACCTGAAATACCTCCATAAAGGCAACAACAACTATAGTCACTCTCAGAGCTTGTATCCACTATCACCTATTTTGGTATAAAATGTCATTGGGGGTGTGAATATGCCACCCGAGCAATGTAAGTTATGCTGACCTAAGCAAGGGTGTGGGCAGATGTCAGTGGGAAAGCTTCTCCCGCTGCCAAGGCTACTGCCTCTTGTGGAGGAGGTTTTATTATGCCAATGGGAGGGCCTTCTCCTCTGATACAGAGCATCTTCCACAAATGTGCTACAGCAGTGCTGCTAGAAAAGACTAGCCCTCCGTTTCCCTGCTCTGCTAAATTCAGCATGTCAACTTCTCCATGGAGAGAGAGTGCTGAGCACAAAGTGACACTCAGCAGATTTATTTTAAAAACCTCAGCCTCAGGCCCCTGAAATGAATTCACTATATCCAAGCTCTGAGGAGTGAAAGGTCAGGAAAAGATTCCAGTGAAACAGACTTGTGGGAAATTCAGAGTGAGCTATGGATATGTCCCTTGTATTTTCCACACTAACCCAAGACACAAGGATAGCTGAAAAGCAGGCAGAGTCTTATTTTACTAGCCAATGTGGGAGCACTGCCCTAAACAGATCTGCCCTTGTGTTGCCTGTGTGACAGAAGTTTGACCAAACTCCTTAGCAGTCAGGAAGGCTTTTTTTCAGTCCTACAGAAAAGCTGAGAAATTAACATCTCCCAATGCTTATCTGCAGACTGAAGAACCCAGGCTGTTGGAAGAAAAGAATGCATTTGCCACTGAAGAAATAAACGATGGTGAAGCTGAAGATGCAAAAAAACCTTTACTATTGCATATTCAGCACTTCTGTAACTATGACAGTATCTAAAATACATGAATTTCTGCAACATTCCATTTGAGTTTTGGTTCTGTTGAAAAGCTAAAGCAAACATTTTCACCACAGAAGAACTGGTGACCAGAAATAACTGAGACAGTACCCTTCATCCTCTAATAGATGCTGAACCCTGTTTACTAATCATCACATCTTTAGAATACATCATCATCTCTACCTACAGCCAACCAAAGAACACAGGTACAGAACACAGGTTAATAGAGCAAAATTGATTAAAAAAACCTTTTCTTTCTTAAAAAGCAATTGACCTTATGATTAACTTGCCAAACAAGCACATCTGTGAAAATAATAGATTTTTCTGTGAACAAGACAGCAGCTACCTTTTATAATATAAAACAGGACCTAGAGCTATCCTTAGTTAACACGTGATCAGTGGTTCTCAACCTTTTGCAGGTTGTGACACACCTGGTTGCATACTGCAACCCTACAGGACACACAAGCCCACCCTCCCCAACTCAAATCCAGCCATCTCCTCGGCTCTCCGCAACACACTCACCACTGTGTGGCAACACAGTAAAGCAGGGGTCTCAAGCACGTGGTCTGTGGGCCGCATGTGGCCCCTAAAGCTATTTTCTGCGGCCCGTGACAACACTATCATTATTGGTATTTGCAACATTGTTGTATGAAAAGGCTTCAGTGGTGCAGCCCTTGCGCTAACATACTAGTCCTCATGCAGTCCTCGTGGTGATCTGAGTTTGCGACCCCTGCAGTAAAGTGTCCCAACACAGTGGTTGAGAACCACTGAGATAGAGGAACACCTTTGCTGTGAAGTAACTGGATTTGAGTGTAAGTTCTATGTTTCAAATTTTTCCTAACAGTGGAGCTGATTGCAATTTGGGGCAGGTATTATCTTTTTTGTTCTGTATAGTGCATAGCACACTAGGGTTCAGGTTCATGACTTGCACTCCTAGTTTTTATTATACAACTTGTTGACAATAATGAAAGAATGTAGAACATGAAACACTTACATTTTTCTGATCAATTGATTCTGCTGCCTTTGTTATGCCATCCAGACACTTCCCAATTATGGGAATGACCTGACGGTCCACTTCAGCGTAGATTTTCATGCATTCGCCTAACCTCAGTATCCTCCTTTCCTCCATCTCTTGTATTTTCTGAAACATTACATTTTATTTTGATCAAACACCAAAAGTTAGTGCACAGTTTCATCAACAAAACAGCTGCTGTTATATTAATTGTGTAAATAAGACTTTAAACCCAGACAAATAAAGAGAGTTATTCGCATGCTTCTAGCTAATGTGTGGCTTACTGTGATTTCAGAGATACAGAGATAAAGGGTGACCTACAAGTAATCTCCACAGTACGTTATATTGTTTACATCAAGACTTCTCAACATGCACTCCCTATTGATCACTACATAGAGCACAAAGGATCTTCAGTATCTATTTTACCGACTGCTGGTTTATATAGGAAAACCAAACGTTGCATATTCCTGTTATGATAGATTATAACAGGAAGCACAAGATATGTCCACAAAGGCATACTGCTTCACCATAAGACCTGATGGGACAGTGACTGCTGAGGTACAACGCCCATCACATGCATTTTTTTCCTGTTAAGCTTTGACCCAACCACAATCAATAGAAAAATAAAACAATTACAGGAAAGAACACACTGATACCATTCTTTTAAAAGTAAAACAGCTATTTTAACACAAAGTAAAGCACTAATAATGCACAAACATCCAAACTGTGCTTAGTCAAGGATGTAAATTCAATTCAGCGCCCTTACCCAATTCTCTAAAGGCATTGTAAGAAATTTATATATGCTCTGGGGATGCTTTCTTTTAAAATAACACAGCATGCATTGGAATAATTTATTGCAGATTTTGGCTTGAAGGACCATGAAGGAAGAGGGCAACAGTTTTAGCTGAAAAATACGAAGTATGAATGCAAACACACCTACTTGCTATGGGAACTTTAGGCCACATCTACACTGATGGTGGTAAATCTTCTGCTGTCAGACTGATCTTTCTGGATCAACTCAGCAGTAAGGTAAGACCTGTTAAGTCAATCTGGAGATCGACTTACGAAACCACCCTGTCAAGTGGCATAGCACTGCATTGATGGGATGCATTTCCCATCAGCGCAGTGAAGATGCCACACTGCAGGAGAGTTAGGAAGTTGATGGTAGTAATGGAAGCTGTTCTTTGTAGCTTGCAGAACTCCGAATCAACTGCCACTGGATTTTGCCCCCGGTGTAGACCTTGTCTCAATAAACTTCTGAACAGCTAATAAACACAAAACATATTTCAGTTTTGAAGTTAACAGTTCTCCCCTCTCCACACCTCCTATTTCCAGCTGAGTTACATGGCATGGTCATTAAGCATTAGGAGACATAATTAAGCATTAAGTCTCAAGCATTAGGAGACAGACCACTCCTTGCTTATAGGCAGCTCCCTAATCTTAACAGATACTCATCAGCAACTACAGATCTAACAACAGGAACACTGAAGCAGGCACACACCCCTGCAAAAAACCACGCTGCCAAGTCTGCCCACATATCTACACAACAGACACCATCATAGGTCCTAATCAAGCCTGCTACGCCATCAAAGGCTCATTTACCTGCTCATCTACTAATGTGGTCTATGCCATCATGTGCAAGAAATGCCCCAACACCTTATATATTGGACAAACTGAACGATGGCTCCGTAAGAGACTGAATGAGCACAGAGCTGATATCAGAAATCAAAGAACAGAGAAACCAGTTGCTGAGCACTTCCATCTTCCTAATCACTCGATGATGGATTTGTTAACGACTGTCGTTAGAGCTGTACCTGGGACATCAAGACTTCAAAGAGAGACAGCTGAACTCGAATTAATATGCAAGCTAAATTCTGTGAAAGCAGGACTGAATCGAGACTATGGATTCTTTTCCCATTACAAAGGGTAATTTGACTTCAGGCTTCCCATGGTTTGAGCCTGTAAACTGCTCTGATTTGCTGTTACTTTATGACCTGATCCTATGACCCCCTTGCATTTAGTTTCATTCCTTTCTGTAAGTTCACCCATCTTCGAAGCATCTGAGGAAGTGGGATCTTCTCCCATGAAAGCTCATGCAAAAATAAATCTGTTAGTCTTAAAGTACCACACAACTCCTTGTTGTTTTTTCACTGAACTAGACTAACACGGCTATCCCTTTTAAAAATGGTCATTAAGAACACTCAGTCCATTGCAAAACAAACAAGGAATCCTGCGGCACTTAAAAGACTAACAAATTTTATTTATCACATGAGCTTTCGTGGGAGAAAAATCCCACTTCATCAGATGCATCTGATAACTAAATTTGTAGTCTAAGTGCCACAGGACACCTTGTTTGTTCTGCTGAACTAGACTAACAAGACTGCCCCTTTGGAACTCAGTCCACTGCATTAGTCAACCTCTGTTCAGACATTTCAGCCTAGATCCTTGGCAGTGTAAATGGGCACAGCGCTTGACTAATGTTATCATCAGTACTGACTGCTAAGGGTATTTTAGTGCATGAATTTTCCTCTCTGCAATATCTTTCTTGGCCATCGTCTGACATTTTCAGTAAACAATCAAACCATAAGCATTTGGCTCCTTGATATCCATTAAGCTATCTCCCAATGTTAATGTGGTATAAATCTAAATGTCTTTGAAAACAAGTCACAGAGGAGTATAAGGATTTACAGATGACAACACTTTCAACTGATTCCTGCCTCAGCAAAGCAAGCAATGCTTTCATTCCCCAGCTGCACGGACACAGTGTAAAAGAACAAGACAGAGCAATGTCATCAAGCTCACCCCTTCCTGCCATACCAACTAGCTAGCAAACTCCCACTTCCCATGTTTCCCTGGGAGCCAGCTCAGAGGTCAGAATGTGTTTAGCAGAATGAGCTCCATGAAATCTCTTTAGACTTGGAGGAATTTTTGCTCCCACAACAACTACTACTTCTGTAGATCCTAGTTTAGTGCACCATGAGCAGTGTTTGTTAATATGGTTTCTGTAAAGTGAAGAACTGGTCTCACTGAATTATGCTGGCTAACCAAATGTATTGCAATGTATCTAGCTAATCTACCCACACCAAGAACAAATGTTGCTATAAGTCAGTACTTTGAGATCTCACCTGGAAGATGTTTGGTATGTGTGTATGATAATGTTCATGCTGATCACGGTTAAATTTCTGAAGAATGGATGAGTATTCTAGTTTGCTGTCTTCTGCCATTTGATGTCGTATTTGGGCTTGCTGTCTTGCCTGAGGAAAAATGAAAAGAACATTATATATTACACTATTTGGAAGTAAATTGCACCAGATGAGCACTGTATAGTTTTATCAATTCCTATCTTCCTTCTATTATATTTGCCACTGTTAAGCAAACACTAAACTTTGGGGGAAACATTAGCAGATAGATCTTTGCACACTTTCCATTTTACTGCCTCTCTTTGTTCCCTCTCACCCTTCATCACATAGGACCTGCTCCAAGTATTTCTTCCAAATGTGTACCGCCAATCATTGTCTTTATTTTTCCTTTTTGCATCTCACTTTTAACTCTGGGAATTCACTCTACACTTTGCAGGCTCTTGCCTCTTCTAAATTCTGTGAATAGCTGGAACCAATTTTGTGACCTGTCTGTGCTGCAAGCTCTCAATGAAATCAATGGACAGTAGGCACTTGGAGGGCTTGCAAGACTGGACTCTAGAACTGTATTCTCAGCTTGACTAAATAGATAATGGCCTTTATGGCCTACACATGCCTTCAGTTCTGTCATCTACACTCATTTTCATTCTTTATTATAAGAAGAACAAATCTTCTACCACAGCTATAACTTTACTGCTCAACTGATTTACCTGAATTCTTATGCTCCAGTTTACGTTTGGGCAGCTGATCTTGCTTATTCCCACCAGTATATTCTTCCCCTGAACATGTTTGAATTCTGTGATTATTTATTATTTCCATTATGAGACTGTCCCAACTGTCACTCATCCCAAATTCGCTCTTCCTCACTTCTGAGCGTCTCCTCACACCAGCCCTCTCAAATGTTTTCTGCTCTCCTCTAAACAACCTCTTTTGATCCGCAAAAGATTTTTGCTTCCCCACATTATAGCTAGTCCTGTAATGCTGAAATCCTTTGTGTCCATGCCCCACTACACTCTTCCCAATGTTTCCTTGAGTGACTGCTTTCTTCGGATATGCTGATCTTTCTCTCTCCTTCTAGAATTCTCCTTCTCAAAGCCTTCTGGCATCTGTCACACTGTCCAATATTATTTTCCTCCCTGCATACCCCATCTGTTTATTTTCACTGCCTTTTCCTTCCTCACTAAAGGACTTCATACAGAATCCCTCTCCCTGACCCCCCCCCCCACGCCTCCTATCTTGTCTGTGTTCACTTGTTAACGCCCTCTCTTGATTTCTGTTCTCTCAGCCAGTGCACTGTTGCTCATTCTCTTCAGATGTAGCACATAGTCACTTGCATAAGATCCGACCTATTCCAGAAAGAGTCCTATGTCCCTGTTCTCAGTGAAGTAAATGGGAGTTTTGTCATTGATTTGAGTGGGATCAAGATTTGACCACACACACTGAAGCTCTCCTGGCCTGCACTAGCTCTTCAGGCTTTTACACTGTCTCCTAATTTGACTCTGTTTACCTGACCTCTGGAGCAGAGCTGAGAATATTTTTTAAGGTTTTGAATTTCAAGATATATTCCTCAATACTGCCTGATTTGGCCACTCATTCCCTCCCAAAGCAATCCTCTTTTAAGAAATTGACAGACATCACTTTAAAAATATAAACATTGCGTATTTCTTTGGAGACAAGAATTCAGCAAATTATGTTGATGCATTTTAGAAGTGGGCTGCTATTAAAACAGTTCAGAATTAAATTACTCTGTGAACTGTTCCAGGCAGACAATAGTTTCCTGACAATAAATTCATGTAAAATTCCAAATGGTGAAACATTTTATGCATGATAAATGGAAAGTAACAAATTATGCCAGGAGGTTTCAGATCTCCTTTTGCAAGAGAAATGAACCTGTTCCTGATTATAAACATCCAGTTCATACATATCACCTAATTATTTTTGTCAGCTCAGTTCTGTAATTTCTTTTGCAAGCACATTTTAGTGTAAAACTTTCCTGGATTCATTTTATCTTACTTGCATAAAATAAAATAAGAAACCCAGAGAGAACACATCAGGCATGATGTGCATGCCAAGCATCAAAACAGTAGCATTATATGCAAAAGGCTATAGTTAGAAACAGATAAATGAACCACATCAAAGAAAATATCCACATGAGATGCTCCCAAGATTCAACTTCCTGCTAATTATGGTAAGTAAGCATGTATGTCTGCAAGAATGTTATTTACATGCAATGTAATCTCTAGAGGACCAATCATTTTTCTTCCTGCGTGCCATGCACACCTGCCCCCTCCTTCCCCCAATCAATATTCACTTATGAAACCCATTCTGTTACAGCCACCTCAGAGCAATCTATTGTTTGAGTTAAGTTCTGCAGATAGCCCAGTTCCCTATATGCAAGCTGCCATTATCTCTTGGCTTCACTGTTGAAATACAAGACAAGTAATTCATTATTACAGAATTAGGGCCTGATCCTGCTAATATTTAGGGAACGTCTCTCCCACCAAGAGACCCATTAGTTTCATGTGAGTAAAGTATCTCTTACCTAAATGTTTGCAGAACTAGGCTATAGTTTCCAGATGAATGTAAGTGGCTCAAAAAAATACAGCAGATGAGCAACTAGAATTGGTTACATTCCAAACCAAGGATTCCTGTAGGTCAGCTACGGTAACATCGTTGTTCCTCCTCACCTTTTTTATGCATTGGGTAAGCTCAAGACATGTTACATGTTTTTCAGCTGAGGTTTTTTTTTTTTAATCTTAAAATAAAATATAAAAAGGTCTGGAATTTTTTTTAATTACTACTGCTAACATCATCACTTTAGTATTCAGAGTGTCATATGTTACAGCTCAGTTCTCTCACTCCAGTGGGAGTTATAAAATGGTGAAAATATGAGTTAGGGGACATTACATTTCAAATTTAGAATCCTAATGGGGAGTCTAGAGCTGCAAGCACTGAGCCACACTGGAGAGGGAACAGACTATCACAGGAGTAATTTAAAATGAGATCTGCACAGGAAATAAAATGCATATATTTTTTCTTTGATCTTTTCCTGCTCTTTTATACGTAAACAAAGCTCCAAAAGAGATGGAGGGTTTCTTCTGCATCTTTTTATATTAGCAATACCTGGTTCTGGTTGGCTGTTCCTAGAGGGCAGGTTTTGGAAGATGCAATCCAACATCTCAGCGATGGGGCTTTGAAACCTGAGCTGCAGTTGTTTCTGTTTTTATTCTCTTCTCCTTTCAAGTGGGCAGGGGTGATAGAACCAGAGCTTGGGTTTACGTGAAGTCATATTCCAAGTGGCAACAACTTACAAAATCCTCCAGAAGAGAAAATTTGCTTTGCAACTCCTCTAGCATGCTGAAAGCCAATGAGATCCTCTTCTTCCACCATTTGTTTATGGACCCACAAATAAAACTGCATATGAAACCTGTTGCCTAATTCTTAGCCATCTGTAGTCTGATTCTGCTAAGGCAATTCTTTCTTAAAACTCCTATGGAGCAATAAAGGCTACTGGTTACCGACTGATTTAGCACCTCTAATTAAGGCACAATTTCTTAAAAACTGAACTGCAGACTGATACCTGCTACTTTGGTGGTCTTTTTCAGTCCCATAGATCAGCCAGAACTTGGTAAT
This sequence comes from Podocnemis expansa, assembly GCA_007922195.1. Taxonomy (NCBI): domain Eukaryota; kingdom Metazoa; phylum Chordata; order Testudines; family Podocnemididae; genus Podocnemis; species Podocnemis expansa. Next base: position 11,535,878 of record ML682047.1, read on the forward strand.
ACCCAGATTTCCATGAAAACCAAAACTTAGATTTTAACGTTCAGTTATTTCAAAGTCATGCTTTTTATAAATACTTGAGTTATAAATGAAGGGTGAGGTAGCTTTCTAGGTCCAGATCATAACTCGTATAAACTGCCACAGTTTTACCTGACTTTGACAGAGCTATTCCAATGGGCACCAGCTGGGAATCTGGCCATTAGAACCCTCTCTAGCATAAAGAGTTCACAAAACTGACGTTACTTCTGTCTGAAAGAGAGTGCTCCTTTTTATAACTTGCCATGCTAGATCTAAGTGGTAAGTGGAAAGAACTTAAAGCTGTACCTATTAATTGAATGGCATTTCCAGTACTCATGAAAAAATACAGCTTTATTTGCCTATGTTAGAGGCTGAGTTGATATGCCATGACAATGCTAAAGATCTGAAAAGTCAAAATAAAACAAAGGGTTATGTAAAGTGAATTAATGACCCGATTTTTAGATGTGCTGACCCACCTTGACATCAGTGGGAGACACAGGTACTTGGCCCTTCTGAAAAACAGGCTTTAAATACACCGATCTGCCTCCCTTGCTGGAAAACTAACTGAATAGCTGCACAGTTTGGCAACAGTACCTTTTGCCCGTTTCCAGCTAGCAGGAAAAAACAGACAGTGAGGTATCAGACACAAACACAGTTTGCCACATTTCCTGCACCAATTTTCTACCTAACCACTGAATTGCATTAACCAGTCTTGCACACAGCAGCTGTTGGTGATTCCAGATGCCTGTAATGATCCTAAGCAAGACTCTGGACATGGAAAAAAGATGAACTACATGAGTAACCCTGGAGTTGAGATCAATTATGGTCTACAGATTATGGATGAAGTATTTTATTTAATTTAAAAAAAAAAAAAAAAAAGATCTTTTTCTCCTTAACTGCAAAGATTAAAAGATTTTTCAGATCTGGGAATATATATTTCCTGTAACATGGATTACAAGTTATGTCCAACTCTCACACAAGGCTACTTAAAACAGCTATGTTTCAAACTCATGCTCTAATAATTCTGCAGTTTAGCGACAGGCATCCTTCCTCCATTTGAGAGACACTGCATATTAGGGTTGGATAATATTCCCTGATTTATCATTTTCTGAATGCTTACAGCATTATTAAAATATCTGCTTACAGATGTCTAATCCAAATACAGTACTTTAAAATGGAAGATACTGAATTCTTTTTATTATATAAAGGTTTTTTAATTTTTCCTATTGCAAAGTGAACTGGAAAACTAAGGAATGCTGTTGTAAAGAGGTAATCTTCCAGCTAGTGAGTCTCTTGGAATTAAAGAAGAATGTTGAAATGTAGTATACTACAAAATAGGCCAAAGTGGAGTTTGGACAGGCAGAAGTGGTGTTGTCAGGTACATCGTCTTCAGTGGGAGTTGGAAAAGGCACAGTATAACTTCAATGGATGACAAAGTGACCCTTTTAGGATGAGTATTCAGAAATTCTGTGAGGAACAAAAGGATACTGACATGTTTTCATAACGTGACTTAGAGGAACAAGAGGACAATGAGATGTTTTCATAAGGTAACTGAATTTTTTTAAAATTAATACACTATTCAGATTAAGCCACTCCCCCAGTATGGTTTTGTGTTAGGGGAGGACCATCCGTCAGTTTTTTGAGTGGGTGTTAAAATTTCTCCTCTCTTGTTTACCATTTCAGTCTGCAGCAAGGATGAAGAATGAAACATGTTTTGCTGAGAACAATTCAAAGGAGCTTTTCTAAAGACATGTTCCAGAAACAGCGAGAGGGTCAATAGATACATTGTCTTTTATACTTACAGAGGCATAATTCTCAAATGCTGTTGTGGTAAGAGGCAAATAAATAACTGAAAAAGGCAAAAATCCATGACTAGCCTTGGCCAAAAAACAAAAACAAAAACAAACAAACAAAAAAATCTCACAACCCACCCACCACCTCCCTACTAAAATCCAGACTCTAGGGCAGTAGTTCTCAACCTGGAGTTCCTGACCCCCCTGGCAGCCCATGAGTCGGTTTCAGGGGCCACATCGCTGAAACCCAGCAGTCTCCCAAACTGAACCAGGAATACAGCTCCAGGGAGCCAGCTCTGAGCTGCAGCCAGCACTCCTCACGGGGCTGAAGCCAGGAGCTGAGCCACAGGGCTCATCTTTGAGCCTGAGTGTTCCTAGCAAAGCTGAAGCCCCAACTGCTGATGCCCCAGCAGGGATGAAACCAGGAACAGAGCTGCAGGGCAGAAGCCCATAGCTCCTGTTGGTGTAAAGTCAGATACCCAAGCTTCCCCACTGGTGGCTGAAGCCCCAAGACCCCTCTTCTCCCTCTCCTCCTCCCCATGGCTGAAGTCTGGACCCCAAGCCCCAAAGAGCTAAACATAGAAGCCACCCCCTTCTCTCCCCACACACACCCAGTGGCTGAAGACAGGAACCCCAAAGGTCGCCTTAGGCCCTTGAATTTTTTAATAGTATTCTGGGAGTGCCTCAGAAAGAAAAAGCCTGAGGACACGCAGTGCTAGGATAAAGTCAGCCTACACTGAATGGAACAGTCCAGCTTCTCAATAGCTGCTCTTGTCCAGAAGCACAGTTTCCAGCTAGATGGAACCTCTTTCTGGGCCATAAGGGTGCAAGATGAAGACTGCCTGTCTGCCTAACAGTAGCTTTGTTTTTGGTAAATCCAAGACCAGGCTGAAAAATATAAAGAAACTTCAAAGCAGGTTAATGACAAAAGCATGCTAAGAAATACTGGCCCAGTTTCAGGAATGTTTTTAATAGTTTCATCCTTTAATATTTCAGTCACAGTGCCTGACACAGCAGCACAGCCATGAGTCACTGCTTGCTACTGCAAGTATCCCTTACCACTGAGTGCAATGGGACTGCTTGTGGCAGCAGCATCAGTAGAGGATGACAACAGCCCGTTTTTTAGATTGCAGTTTAGCAGACCAATAGCCCTACTGACTTCAGTTCCTATTCAACAAGGTGCTTGAGCTCATCTCTAAATCAATGGGACCACACACATCCCTTAAATTAGGCATGTATTCAAGTCCCTTGCTAAAGCTATCAACGAAATGGGACTATCTGAGTTTCATAATGGGTTCCGGTGTCACAGTGTATTACAAATAGTGTTATTAGCCCAGTGTTATTTAGTTCTCTTAAAATTTATGGAGCCAATCCTGCAAACACATAAATATTATTAATTTTTTGTATTAGTGTTGCACTTAGGACCCCTAACCATGGCCAAGACCACACTGTTCTAGGTGTTGCACAAATAGAGCACAAGTAACTTAACTCACATGATAAGACCCAGTGAAATCCTTACCTCATTAAAGACAGTGGGGATTTTGTCACTGACTTCAATAGGGCCAGGGTTTCACACTTTGACTTTTGTGTTGGAAGGATCAGATTCTATTATTAACTATTACAAAATAAGCATTTTGATCATCTCATTGAGTAAGCAGGGAGTAGGTTTTCAAATCTGATTTCCTTGGGAAAAGAAAAACAGATTGTTTCTTTCATTAATTAGAGGGAAGAAGCCTAACAAGCTGTGGATCCTGAAAACCCTTGGCTGAATGTAGCCAAACACAAATGAGCAAGCAACTGATTGGGAGAAAAAAGAAAGCTTCATTATCAGACCCTAACAAATGTTATCAAGTGCATTAGCACAACATGTAATTCTCCCAGATTATTTGAACACACACTAATGAGAAAAATGTTAGAACAATAAAATACCAGGAAGGCTCTAACGAGCAGTAGGCTAGAGCAGATTAATAAGAGTTCAGAAAAAAAACCCCAACATTCTAAAGCTGTAACACAAATCCTGAACAAACGTCTTGAACTGTTCTAGTCCCATCCATACTGCAGACAAAACTTCATACTCAAATACATGCCAGATGTACACAAGCATAGGCAGTTGTGAGACTACCTACCAGTTGGCCTGGGAAGACTGACAGTCAAAGAAAGGGGGACTTGTAGTTACAGATTGGTCTGAGACTTGGGAGACCTGGTTTCAGTTCCTAGCTCTGCACAGACTCCCTTGTTGAAACCTTTGGCTAATCTCTCAATGCTTCAATTCCCCACCTGTAAAATGGGGATAATGATACTTCAATTTTCCCATGCTTTGTCCGTCTTGGCCATTTAGACCGAAAGCCCTTCAGGGCAGGGATGGTCCTCTAATGTGTGTCTATATAGTGCTTAGAACAATAGGGGCCTGATATTGTTTGGAGCTCTTGGTGCTACAACAAAACAAATAATAAACAACCCATCAGCTACCACCACCCAATGGTAGTAAAAGAAAAAAAGAGAGAGAACTAAAATTAACCCCTATTGCTTAGTGGCCTTATTTTATCATTCACACCTTGAAACCAGAAGTCCATTTCTTCACAACAGTGGTTCTGAAGTCACTGCTTATACAGAATAAGAGCCTGCAGAAAAGTACATACCTGATGATCTGCAGAGTGAGACACAGATAAATGGGAGAGGAGGTTTTGGAGCTATGGCTGATAAAACTCAAAGTTATGTAGTGCTCTGTTTAGCTGCAGGGACGTAAGTGAACTAAATTCTGGAACACAAATAGATATAACTAACACAAACAGTGGAAATTATTCTAGCACTGAGGGATGAGTTAGCTCATATTTGGGAGTATTATCTACAGTTCTGATCATCTTACTCTAAGAAGAATTTTACAAACAATATTTGCAGCCAACATACAACTACGGAGCAGAACCAATGGAAGCTGCTTTATTGAATTTGTTGACCTGGCTTTTTTTTTTTTTTTTAAATCTATGTCTATAAATTACTGGCTGCAAAATGCTGACTTAAAATCCTGAGCTCTTTACCCCCATTTTTACTTAGTCCAGATTCAGGCAGAACGCCCAACGAATTCACTGAAAACTCAACTGAGAATGAATTATTATTATTGTAATCCTCACTATTTGATTATCATTGAACCCAGAACCCCAATAAAAACAGATTAAGAAGGTACCAACCATCTGGCACACAATTAATTAGGCTCATGTTGTATAATGGGCCATGAATTATTATTACATCCCTAATGGAACCTTCTTGCCCCACTTTTGATCTGTAGTAATTCGGAAGTTTGCAGTTTACATATCTGTAATATGAAGTGAGGAAACTTCTAGTAAGGATACATTTTTGTAAGATACGCAGCCAAATGGCCATTCAGTGAAGAACTATTGTGGGGTACAGCTGCCTACAGGAAGGAAGAGATGAGGCCAAATGGATTTGCTGACTTAACATCCAAAAGCATCTGATGTTTTCATTACTTGCTCTCCTAAGAGCCAATAAAAAAATCTGTGCAGTACCCAAGGGTATTTTATGAAATGCTGCTGCTTCTTCCTATACAGACCTAGAGCCACTGTAGCTATTAACCCTGTTATCCAAAAATGCAAAACTCATAAATTGCATTAAAGAGGAAAAGCATCTGCTAAAGATCACAAGACTGTCACTACAGTAAATAAACTATAAATAGGACTCACCATTACAGAACATGTACATGACTATCTGAAAAGAATTCATGCTTTCCTGTACAGTCCTGATGTTGAAAAGCAAGCACTTAGGAAGATGGTGTGTTGACATAAACTGACTAATTCCCATTAGGCATAATCCCACAGACCCCAGACGCTGTGATTCAAAATTCCCCATTCAAGTCAATTGGAATTTTGCCTGACTAACAAGTTAGTAAGGACTGCAGGGTTTGACTAGTTTTACGTTTAAAACAATACAAAACCACTTCTTATTCATCAAAGGTGAAACTGAGTTTGTACAGCCAGCCAGCACAAGTCCCATACAGGATTTACCTCCCACATTAGTACTTCAGTGGTACATAGACTTTATACATGAACTGTGTATAGGGGTGAATTTTAATCAGACTGCATATTTTCTCTCCATTATGGATATACTGTATAAATTCCCAGCAGACAAAGGTGGGGGAGAAGCTAGGGAGTCTGCAATTATTTAATAGACAAGGTGAAAGCATATTCTTTGTATTAATTAAAAAGATTTTCAAATAGCACAAGGTTCTTCCAATTTTTCATATAAGAAGATCAAAGCCCTAAGTTTTCCAAAGCAATGAGTGATTTTGGGTGCTCGGTTTCTTGTGCACAACCGGAGTTACCTTAGAACAGGCCTGATTTTCAGAGAGAAGGTGGCTCAGCAGTGTTGGGAAAAAAAGAGCCCTTGAAAAGGTGAGTCTCCACCACTTCTTAAAACCCACAGCAGTGAATCTCAGAGCCTCGGTTTACAGAAACAAGGTCAGAAGATGGTAGACAGTCTGGCTCAAGCTGGAGCTGAAGCTCTGGAACCCATTTTCCGTCCTGGTCTTCAGAGCCATGCTCCAACCTGAGCCCAAATGTCTACACAGCTGTTTTTGGTGCTACTGCGCAAGCCAGAAGCTGTACACCCCAAGCTGATACCCACTGCCTTAGGTTTTAAAATATAATGTGGACATGCCCCTGAGGGGCCTAAAAATTGGGACACCCAGAACCCCTTATCACTCTGGAAAATTTAGTCCTGAAGCTCTTGATGGGGCAAAACCTCTGAGATGCACATTACTACTATTCACCTGTGGAACTGGAGAAGTTTCCTCTGTGGCTAGTTTGTGAGTGTTTCTTAAACATACACCTTATCTCACTTTGTTATAACTTGACCATTGTTCAGACTATGTGTACTACAAAACTACAAATGACGGGAAGTTTTAAAACACAGATCAGAAGTCTCTCCCGGTCCCTCAGCTCTTCTGTAAAAGCAGCTCAGCTTGTACAGGATAACAACAATTTATAAATTCTTAATGAAAAAGGCACTAGCCCACAGGCTGAGAGCAGCTAACACTGCTGGGCCGCCTTCACTTGCAAAGGCAAGAAGAGCTGCTTCTCCCAGGAATCCCTTTAATTGGCAGCCTTTCCAGATCTATGATTAATCAGACTCTGCCAGTGATACATTGATCCAGTTCATGACTATTTAATGCAACAAAAACAGACACTCTTCCTACAAGGAGAAATAACTTAGGACCTTTTGATTGTGTTAAAATTGATTAAAGAGCATCTGGAGGGAGCTGAAGGATGCAAATTTCAGACCCTGCTGAAGACATTTGATTGCAATTATTTTTATTGCCTAGAAAACAAAATATCATGATGATTTAAAGAGTTTTGTGTGTTTTGTCCTTCTATGCTGATATTTAGTCATTATGGAATACCTTATTTCCCTCGGTTACTTGCAATCAACCCTATTTATTCCTGAATAAAAATGACAGGGTAAGGGCATATCATGTCACATACGTATTTGTATACCTCAAGGCACCTGACCTTGGGAGATGATGGTGTTTGGGAGAATTTATGCAGACAGCTAGCAAAGGATGGTTGTGTAGACAAGGCACTGGACTAGGACTCAGGATCTCTGATTTCCATCACCAGCTCTACCATGAGTGACCTTGGGAGGTCACATAGGGCCAGGTGCGAAATCCACTGAAGTCAGTGGAAGAGCTCCAGCTGACTTCAGTGAGCTCTGGATCAGGCCCTTAGTCTCTCTGTGCCTCAGTGGAATAAGGATAGCACTTCTCTACTTCATATGCTGTTATGAGGATAAACTTCTTAATGTCTGTTAGGCACTGAGTCAGCACTGAATTAAGGCAGTAACATTAGATCAATTGTAGGTTTTTATTTAAAGCAGGAGCTGGCGTGGTAGCACCTGCTTCTTGAGGGAAGGAGATGGCAGAAGCATTTTGCACTTTCAAGGGGATTCACTGCAACCCAGAAGAAGACATCTAAAAAGATCAAGCACCAGTAGGAAGCCTCTATAGAGGCAAATGCAAAGGAGAACCCCAAAGCACAGAAGAAAGAGACATCAGCACACCACAGGATGTGAATAAAGCTTGAATGCAAACCAGGCCCTTCCGGATGTGGGCTGATGATTTACGGAAGATGCACTATTTAGAAAACCCAAAGCTTACTGTGGGGAGTCAGGAAACATTCATCAGAGAAGGTTGAAGTCAAGTTTCCATTATAAGTCTCTCCACCCCCTCCCTCCCCAACCCCTATTAAATAGTCACATCAGATTCCAAGTTGGGAGGTTAGATCTAGGTCTGAGGTGGACCTTTCCTGCACAATGTGAAGTGAACTGTCAAACAGCTTTTCTGTAGCTCTCTGTATTGAGGACCACAGCGCTGACACACATAAGCCCTGTTAGAAGCGGAACATCAACATTATCTTATGATGAATTGATCATTATCTAGGAAGCAACTGTGTGGTTTTCCTGCCTCCGTACTATGGACTAGATTTTGTCAGGTGCTGAGCCCCTCCTGCAAAGTGCTGACTGCCCTCAACTGCTATACAAGTCAGTGAAAGACAAGGGTGCTCAGCACCTTATGTAACTGGACCCTAAGCACCTCCTCTTTAAAAATGGATTCTATAAAATGTTACACATAAAAATAGACCCTTAAGGAAAGCAGACTGACATTTTTTATTGTACAAAATCTACAAAGATACTGCTGTGAGTGTGTACTGTACCACAAAGATGTCAGCTTGTTAGTGATTGCAGCACTAAAGAAAAGGAACAAACAACAGCATGATTCCTTATATGTACGGTAATGGGACTGCTCATGTGATGAATCATTTCCCCAAACGGTCAAAAAATTAAATAACTGCATGGTGGTTTTTGAAAGAGAATGGCAATAAACTCATCTGTCCTACGGTCATCCAACTCAGCTGCAACCCACAGTGACACCTGACAAACCCCTCTCAGTGTCAACAGTATCATGGGACTCCATTTTGAGGATTTTCAAGCTAGGGCCCAAAAACAGGACGTCCTGCACAGTTTAAGGTTCTTCAACTGAGCTCACTAAACCAAAGAGCTGAACTGACGAAGCCTTTCACAGGAGAGGCACACTTTATGCCCAAATGCATGTGCCAGTTCACACCTAAACACCGTGTCTCTGCACACCGGCAATGTTCATAATTTAAGCCTGACTGTGAATGCCAACGGGGAGGGAAGAACAGGTAGTCTAACTCACACTTGATCTCAATGTGCAAGAGCTAGCCAGATCACTTTACCAAAGGCAGTCCTCCCTGCTAAAGGGCTACAGCGTGGCATGAACAAAGTTTTGGCTCTGCCAGCTGACACTTGCCTGCACAAACCTTGCACTTTTGCAAGCCTGCAAGCAGAGCTGCCTTAATGCAGAGGGGAGCACATGCTGGCCCCTCTTACTTGGCATATTGAGGAGGCTTCCCTTATCCACTGGCGATCACTGAACCTCCTGAGGCAAATGTTTCCCCAAGTTCCTCTTGGGTGCACTGAATAGCTACCATTGTTATACAGGGATGGCTGTAGAGACCAAAACTCATCCTTCATTTATGAAGGTGGGGTTCTGGATGGCCAGGGAAAGAACAGATTGTTGTTCTACAGCATTTCTCATAGCTGTATGATGTACTTTTTTGAATACAAGTCATTTAGTTGTAAAGTATAAACTGTGCAGGCCTTATAAGCCAATCTCCTGGGATGGAACATCTCAGTACTACCTCTAATGGGACCCAGGCATAATGGGCAGGGTCTGGCCTGTAACATTTATACTTTGCAGTCAGCAGATGTTAGCCATTCTCTCTGCTTTAGCTGCAGATGAGTTTGACTTTAAACACAACAGAAGCAAAGTAGCCACCTGAGTTTCTGCTCCTAGAGGGCTAGACATCAACCACAAGCTCTGACTGAAGCTCTACAAAGAGCCTACCAAAAAGGCATGGTGTAGTTCCACCATCATCATCCAAGCCACCCCTAAACAAGCCAGGCCAGCCCAAGGGTTCTTGGTGCCCTATGTGAACTATGACTCTGGTGCCCCTTCCCCACTCAATATGGAGAAAAATTATAACATATTAATATATTTTTTAAAATATAGGGAAAAAAATCACTTTCATCTAATTTCGTGCCCCTTAAAGCCTGGCTCCCTTGGTGACTGCCAAGGTTGTGTATGTGGTCGAGCGGCCCTGTGAACAAGGTATGCAGAGTCCTTTTAGATGTTTATCACTAACAAACCTGCTGCAGGATTTCCTGCTACGTTTGTCAAAGCTGATTACTATCTAAGGATTAAAAGGTGCAAGCTGATCAGAAATGCAGAGCTCTCCATGGCTTCCTCTTGTTCTCAGATCACAGGGTGCATCAGTGAATCACAGCTTTTTTAAAAAAAGTAAAAAGAAAGAAAAAGAAACAGCAACTTGCAAATGTAATTGTGACGAACTGCAGAATTTTAATTCAATTTCTCTGCAAAGGCTGATTTAGAAATAGCTGTACTGTCTCCTCATGTTAGCAGTTCCCGGCTAACACAGCAGAGGTGTTTATCTTGAGCACCAGAAATGAGGGCAACTGATCACATTGCTTGGGAGCACCTTGTTCAGCCAGCAGACTGAACAGCACTGGCACCAAATGAAGCCAAACTGTCTGCTTTCCTGGCCAGAACATTTGGGGAGTTAAACTTTGGCAGCCAAGTTAAGAGAGGCAAGTGAAACTAGAGACACCATAATAAAAAAAAAAGGGGGGGGGGCAAGAAAATGATCATACTGCATCACTTGACAGAAGAGTTTCTGTATCGTTCTGCCACAAGTTAGCTAAAGCTACTCCCAACTGCAGTCCTTGGTTAAACAATATCCTATTTTTCACTTAGGAGTTACATAAGGGCAGGCCCAGTCACATGGGCAGCGTGAAGCAAATAAAGGCCATTATTCACAGCCAGACATGGATGAATCTAGTTTAACACATGTACTTAGAAAACACTGTCCTCTCTGTTTGGCAATATTATTGCACATTCAATTCATTTTGATAACCCCTTCCTTCTACATCTACCCTGCTGCTGACAGCAGACTTGACCAATGCCTTCTGCTAGGCCACTGGGCACTCATTGCCACCCCAACAATAGATCCTGCCTTTCTATTTATTTGTTTATGGCTTTGAAGTAGATTTATTTATTGCACTGTCTCATTTTGCAATAATTTAATTTATAAAATGTGATAACATGGTGGCTACATTCTAGAAGACAGACCTCTCCTTCCTTTCATCCTCATTTCCCTCTTCATTTTTACAGGGGAAGAAAATAAAGGCTGCCTCCCCTGAAATTACCTAACCTTACCCTAGGCATCACTCATCTGTGACTTGGCTATGGCAACTGAGAGAAATCCAGTGTTAGAATGGGGATTAGAACTCAGATGTTTCCAAACCCCTCCCTGCTTAGACCACTAGGTTTTGTCTATGTGTTTCTTTGGCTTGGCCTCAGCCTTGCATAAAATCTTGGGGGAGAAGTCCCAATTTTACAACTAGAAAAGGAACTCAAGAATTTATTTTTAATAAAGCAGAGCTAATTCCTTTTCTAGCACCGAAGGTGCAGGAGCATTATACGTTCCTCAATGTGCCAGGTATGCAGTCATCTACAAAATACCATGGCAAATGCAGAGAAGTGATAAGAGATTAAATCAGTGAATTTACAAATAGCTGGATAAATGATAAAACCACGGGGCTCTTTTCCCTTTTGATGTGCCGGAATACTTTGGGAATATTTTCTGGGTTTATCATGCATTTTGTTGTGCTGCACTTAACACATGGACACCAAATGGCATTTACCTACTTCCCAACTTTCATAGCATCAAACTTTCCAGAGCTGTTTATCATCTCATTTATTTTAGTGAAATATTAGTGCATGACAGCTTCCCTGCTTCCCAGATTGAAATGAACTGGGAGTAGCATGCAGCCCACTTCCCAATGTGCAAAAACTACACTGTTCATGGAACCCTTTCAAGTATCATTCAGTACTCACCTGCCATTTGACAGCATTAAGAAATCCCCACTAAAAACACACAGATTTAATTGCTGAGAGCAAAGCAGAAAGCATACCTCTAACACACACTACAGTTTTAACTTCATACAGGAAGTGACAAAAACTCTCTCTCAGCTAAGAGCACAAATGACAATACACCACTCGTTCCCTGATCTTCCAAAAGTGCTGATTTCAGTGGGTGCTCTCCACCTCAGGAAGACAGGAAATTAGGTTTTAAATCAACTACCTACTGATCTGCTTCAAATACTGGCTATTTTTGACCCTCATGGACTAGATTTTGCCATGGAAGACAGAACTGCCCTTCCTAATTTTAGCAACCTAGAAAGAAATCTCTTACTTCTTCATCTTCTGAACAAATGTTCAGCTCCACCAAGAATAAGAGTGATTTAGATAACCCACCTTTCTCCCTGCTGCTTTCTTAAATTACTACATCACTGAGCTAGATGTTTAAACATACTACATCTTCCTGTATGTACAATTCTGAATCTGGCTAAGGGAAGACTTCAAATTTCGGGCCCTGATTCAGCAAAGCACTTACAAACATTTAAAATTAAGCATCTGCTTAAGTGCTTTGATTCAGAGGGGGTGACCACCATTAGTCCACATCCCCAAAAGAAGTAAGGTTGCATCAACCAGAGGGAGCTTCCAGTCAACGCAGCACAGCAAAGACCCCACGGTACAGCAACACGTAGACCAAGCCACAGTCTCTGTGGGTTGGATCACTCTTGATGGGTGGTAAAGGTTAGCACACAGAGTTGCACCTTCCCTCTTAGTCCACGTTCATTTTCAGGACAAGGTTTGTGCCACTGTATGTATTCATGGCACACATCTTACACTGATATAGCCACTCATGGCTCCCCTACTGCAATATCAACATTTAACAAAAGTGTAGTCCAAATCTTTATCAATCTAATTGTCCTAGAGGGGGAAGTCCAGCTGACGACTGATTTTGAGTTGGGACAAGATCCTCATATGATATCAACTGAGCCAACTCCACTGACTTTAATGGAACTATGTCCATTAACACCTGCTGAGAATGGGGGCCTCCCTTTTCTGCGCAAATGGAGGTGCTCCACTACAGAGAATGCCTTGTTTAGGTCAAGCTATGGACCTACACAACTTCTCTTGGTGAGAAAGGCAAGCGTTCAAACCTCATCTTCTAATATCCTGGGACCAAAACAGCTACAACAATGCACAGTTAAGATGGCCCATTCTGGAGGATGTGTATTTTATCAGTAGATTTGAAGGAGTGACCATTCTAACATTTTTATCTACAAATGGAGAGCCTTATCACCAAGCTTACCTTTTCAACATCTGCTTTCGTAACATTGATGTCAGCATCCATTTTCTCAAAATATTGCTGCGCTCTATCAGCTTCTTTGCAGTCACGTTCAAACCGCCTTTTACTCTGAAAGGGAAAAAACAAGCCCATCAGATACCAGAGACACACATGATTTTAAATTCAACCTAGTAAGCGGGGGTGTTGCTGGGCCTGGGTACACATGGCATGGGCCTGAATGTACATGGCAGAGCCCCAAGCTGCGCTAGGAGCTGAGGCCAGCAGGGCCATTTTAAATCTCCTGCTCTGGTGTGCTCCCAGGCACATGGCCCATGGCAGAGCAGCACAGGAAATGTAAACACTGTAGTTTGGAGTCTGGCAGCTCCCCCTGCTCCAGCAAAAGTAAGTACCCGGGGGGGGCGGCTTAGGAGCTGGGCACAGGTAGGGGAGGCCACTGGGACCAGCCATGCAGGGTGGGGGGGACACGCAGGGCATAAGGCAGTTGGGATCCTGTACCAATTTTTTTTTCAGGACAAAGGTTGTGCCACTGCATGTGTTCATGGCACACATCCTGCTAATAAAGGAACGCTTGCTGATTTCATTTTCTGTAATCATTGTCATAAGTTTTTGAGAACAGCTCATTTACATCAGCATACATTTCCAAGCTAAACTGCAAAAGCATCTAAGTTATTGGAAAGAAAATCTTCGCTCAGCTCTTTGGACACATTGGCCCTGACAGTAAAGCCAGTCTTGATGCCCTGTTAGTTTCATGGCCTGTTTCCATATAGCACTAAAAATGGAAACCCTGTCTTGCTCTGATCTGCCAAACCACTACCCTTTCTGTATTTAAATTTCTCACTTCTTGGAAGACCACAATAAATGAGCCAAGACTATCTATTAGTTATGTGTGCACACACACACACAGACTGAGCCACTAAGGTGTGCAAATGTATAAGCCAGGTATCCACTCGCTTTTCTTTTCCCACTGCCCACCTGACAGTTTCTCACCTTCCCTCATTATAACGCATCCATTACTGAGGCCCAGATTCCGATACACATATTTCTGTCAACAGATGGTACTGAAGTCAAGGGAGTAAGGTGATATCCTGCATGTGTCTGAAGTCAGAACCTGACCCATAACTTTTAATCTCTTTGCAGCGAGGGCTGTGCCTTCTGGTTTCTCTGCAGTGCTATCATGAATTACTACTAGTAACAGATAACAGTGGAAAGACAAAACTAGCATTAAATGGCATTGTTTTGTGTCTTTCAATATCCTTTAGACACAAGAGTTTTCAAATCATATTCCTTTGGCTCTCAGACCCTCTCCTCATATTATAATCCCTTATCAAACACAATGTTTACAAACATCCCTGTGAAGACACTGTTATAGCTATAACATCACTTATGAAAATATTTCCACTTACTGCTTCAAGTTGTTTCCAGAAAGTTTCAATATGCTGTTGTGCCTTTCTGCCATCATGAAAATGCTGTTTTAAAAAAAAAAATCCAAAGTAATATAAACAAAAGAATCAATAAACAATTAAGATTAGAAAAGATGTAGAAAAATAAAAAGATCTGGCATCTATTCTGTGATTCTACCAAGCCATGCAGGTGTACAATAGCTATTTTATGTCTCAGCAGGCCATAGATTTATATCAGCAACAATTAAAGAGGTTTCTTAGACAACACATAATTAATCCCTTTAGCAATTCCACCTCGCATTGTTCACTGTAACCCTTAATTATTGGTTTCCCATCCAACCATCTCCAAAGGACTCACATTTGAACAGGATCTCTTTAACTACAAATTGAATACTGAATTAAAATTTTTCTTCATGAGACACTTTTCTGGCCATCTTCATGGCACGGAATCATTCTCCTTAATTGGTACACTGACTCTAGCTCTTTAACAATGGTATGTAAATGAAAATCAATACAAGCATGTTTTTCACTTTGGAAGGAACCTTCAGCTTCACACAAACAAAATGGGAAGTGACTCCCTTGGAAGGAGTACAAGCAGCAAGGGTCCGGGGCTCATAGTGGGTCACAAATTCAATATACACCAACACTGTAACACCACTGCAGAAAAAAGTAAACATTCTGGGATGTGTTAGCAGGAATATTTTAAGAAAGACAGAAGTAATTCTTCAACTCAACTCCACCTCTACTGGAGTACTGTGTCCAGTTCTGGGCACCACATTTCAGGAAAGAGGGGGACAAACTGGAGAAAGTCCCAAAAAGAGCAAAAGAAATTATCAAAGTTGCAGAAAACTTGACCCATGAAGCATGACTGGAAAAAAATGGGTTTGTTTATTTTGGAGAAAAGAAGACTGAATGGGGATATGACTGATAACACAGGGATGGGCAGACCTTTTGGCCAGAGGACCACATCCTTTGTATATTGGGACACATGTGGTGGGGCGGGGGATGAGGGAAGCAGTGGTTATAAAGTAAATACATAATAAACAAAATAAAATATTTTATTAATAATAAAAAAAAAAGTTAAAAATAAAGAGAGTCCCTTGCCAAAAACATAATCTAACAGGCAAGACATGCCTTTACATTGCATCAGCTTTCCACCTGAGAATTAGAATTTTACATTAAGTTAAAGTCAGACACAGTTTACACGGACAACTCAGAGAGAACAGGCCTAGTCCCGGCAGGTGCTTAGCATTTCCCAGCATGAACCTTTCTGCCTATTTTATGGAAAATAACAATATACACAGTTACATCAGAAAGGATTAAATCTAATACTTCAGTGTGGAAGCCAGCCACAAACGGATGGGGTAGGAAGAAACCTCCCTGCTAGGCAGATTAATCTACAAATGGCCACTGCAGGGTTTCCTGCACCTTATTTTGAAGCAGTTAGGGCTGGGAGACAGGATCCTGGATTACACGGATAACAGACGTGATTCAATATGGCCCTTCCTAGGTACCTTTTTGATGTCAAACAAGCCAGTTGTTCCCCATGAGGTTTAAAATAAGACCTCAAAGTGCATTATCACAGACCATCTAATAGAATTTAATGGCCACAAATTGATGTTACCTTTGAAGCAAGGGAAAGAACAAAGACCAGTCTGAGAACTCTAAAAACTACAGTGTATGATCTCAAATCTCTTTGGCCGGGTGATTCTCTGCAGCTAAACCTAAGTGCTGTGGACTTTTAGCATTCTGGACATCACTTATCTCTAATCTAGAATTTCCATAGTAGGAATGAGACAATGTCAGTAACACTGTTAATTATACGGGTACGTGCGGTGTCCGAGTCAGTCCGTCACTGTACCACCTACAGAGAACACTTGAATGTGAAGCAGCCACACCATAAAAGGCAATGCAGCTGAAAAACTGGCATGCTATAGCTCTGAAGAACGCATCCTTTTCCATTAACTCTGACAATGCTTGTGCTAGACTGACATTTACCTACCACATTTCACTTCTGCGAAAGACACTCATTACAAAAGCAGGTCACTATAAACTCCCTCCTGGAGAGAGAGGAAAAAAAAAAAATCTAAACTGATCTCTAGTTCCTTACCTAGAATCTGATGCACTTCAATTCATCCTCTGCTGCTCCCTTTGACTCCTGTCTGGTAATGAGGCAAGATACAGTTTTCTCCCCAGTGTGGACTTTGAAATGCTCCCACTTGTAACTTAATTTCATAGGTCTATTCTCCTGAAGTCTACTAAAGAAACCACTGCAATTTAACTACACTTCATTTTAGTTTTTGTTCTGAGCAACAGACCTCTGACAAAGAGTCATAGGAAATATCTTGCTTACCAATACCGAGGCTGCAGATCAGATTGATTTCTTCTCTTCACACTGCATTTCCTGCCTGTAGCTATACTTCATAAATGTTTATCCATTCCCTTGTCTTCTCTACCTGCAGATATGCTGACAAGTACGAAGGGATTTGATTCCTGAGGACTATGCCTGCTCAAAGCTTAGGCCTCTTCTACATTTGCATTTCTGCAGGCAATATGTTTCGCTGTGAAAGAACACCCTCGTGAGCAACATGAGTTTTGCTGGCATAAGGCCTTGTATAGACAGTGCTACATCAGCAGGAGACACTCTTCAGCCAAGACAGCTACTGCTACTTGTTTTGGTGGTTTTATTATATAGGCATAAGGGCTGTCTGTCACCTATCGACAATGCAGTTACACAAGCCCCTTTCCTGCCAAACCTTATGTTTTTCTTCACACCCCTGAGCAACAAGTCATGTCAGCAGGACTGTTAGTGTGGACAAGGTCTGAGAGACAAGATGAATGAGGTAATATCATTCACTGGACCAAATTTATTTTAGTTAGAGACAAGCTTTCAAGCTTACACAGATTTCTTCTTCAGGCCTGGTAAACGAACTGAGCTCTGAGCTATACTACAAACTTAAGTTGGTATAACTATGTCGCTAAGGGTATGGACAATTTATACCTCCAACTCCAAGAAACACACAGTTACACCAACCTCACTTTCTGTGTAGACAGTACTATGTTGACAGAAGGGCTTCTTGTATTTCAAGAGACAATTTGAGATGAAGTGGCTTCTCAACACCCCTCCAGTGATGGAGGAGAAAGGGGAAAAGAAGCTGCAGGGATGGGTAGATAGTAGGTTACAGATTGTTGAAATAAGTCATAAATCCAGTGCACCTATTCAGGCCATGATTTTCAATGTCTAGCCAAGGTATTTATTTAAGCTCCCAGGCTCATCTTTAGAAAGAGTTGAGCAAGTTTCATTGGAGGATGAGGAATAGGTCAAATACAGAGTGATCCCTTTGTGAAAGTGTGCCCGCCCCCTCCCGGTGATATGGTCGTTTATCATGCTGCTGTGTGAGTTCATTTGATAGCATCTAGTTTCACCAGCAGAGTTACCATGGGGACAAGAAGCTAAACAATCGGTTCAAATCTTGTATTTAGCAATGACACTGAGTCTCCCAGCCATGAAGAGCTCTGCGTAAGCTTGTCTCGCCTACCTAAAGAAGATGATCCTATAAAGGCATATTACCTCACCCACCTCTTTTCTCCGATTCAGGGACCAACACAGCTCCAACAATGCTGCCTGCAGTGATACTATAAGACCTATTAACAGAGTGAATGACAACACACACCACTTTCCATCCACAAATCTCAAAGTAGTTTACAGAGGTGAGCAAGTATTTTCATCCCCATTTTACAAATGTGGAAACTGAGGAACTGAGCAATGGCATGACTTGCCCAATGTCACACAGGAAATCCATGGAAGAATCCAGAACAGAACACAGGTCTCTTGACGTCAGGCTGTTTTCCACACTGAATTATCCTGCCTTTTGGAAATTCTGTTCATAACAATTATTTTACTAAAAAAAAAAAAAAAGCCAAAAAACAAGGAGCTCTGTGGCATTTAAAGGCTAAGAAATGTATTTATCACATGAGCTTTCACAGACTTTCTATAAAAGAAAGTCTATTTCTCATTCAATTTTCTGAACTCTAAGTTCCATAAGTTTCAGGGGTGGGTAGGTGTGTATGTAGAGCAAGAATACGGTTTTAAGCAAATTATTCAGGAAATTATGTGGAATGCTAGCACCTCGCCTTATTCATGCAAATTTCTACAGCTGAGTCACTGTGAGGTGACTGTGTAAGCAGCTGACAAATAAGGAATATGGCATTCCCTTCTGAGTGTGAATGCTTGAACCCTCCTCCCTTGACCAAGCTTTTCATTTTAAAAATGGAGAGTCAGATTACAGGGAGGATGCAATTACTGGCATGACTGGCATCCAGTGCATTCAGACATGTGCACTGGAGTAGGCTGTTTTCTCTGTGCTTCCATTTCCTCTGAACTGTGTCTCTGTCTATATCAACATAACCATACACACATAGCTGATACAGTTTCTTTGTCTATAGCAGCAGGACCACACACTCCTATTTGTCATCTATCACCCCAGACGGGAACCCACAAGGAGTGTCAAACAACTATAACCCATCCTGGAAGAAAGATTTCCTGAACCATCTCACTTTCCAACAACCCCCAATCTCATCATTAGAAGCACATTAACCGACACCAGAACACATCAGCTCAAAGCAACACCAGACACCACCAAGAGATGCAAAACCTGAAGACCACTGCAACGATCAACAGCCCCGTAATACGCCTTTCAAGGTCCATGGGTCCTACACATGCTTATGACAACATGGGGTGTACCTCATCCAGTGCACCAAATGCCCCAATAACCAGATAAATCATTACACTGTCAAAGGAACTCACACAGGAACTGATAAAACAATACAAGATTATCTATGGGCGAACACTTCTCACTCCATAATCACTCTGTCAGTTTCCATCTTCACAGGAAACCTGCAGAAACTTTCAAAAGATGACACAGGAGAGCTTAAATTCATAACTTTGCTAGACACAAAATCTATAATGCACTAACAACTTTCCCCCAGCCATTTCACCTCCAACCTTTCCTCCCTATGACTAGAAGAGCGTTAATAGGTCACCTCACCGTGAATGACTTTTTGAAATATGTGCTACCTCCTTATGCTAGACAATCTGCTTGACTTCATATTCAGTGATGACACTCTGAGGCCAGGTGTGCGCTACAAACTTACATCAGTACAATTACCATGCTCAAGTGTCTGAAAAACCTACATCTCTGAGCTACGCAGTTATAATGACCTAAATTCCTCAACCTCCTCCCTTTGTAGACAGCGTTATGTCAATGGGAGGACTTCTCCCATCAACACAGTTAAACCTTTTATATACCAGCACTTATTCTGACAAAACCCTGGTTGCTCACTGAAGTGTGTAAGAACACACCCTGAGCAACATAAGTTTTGCCAGCATAAGCACTTGTGTGGACAGTGATTTGTTGGAGGGAGGGATAAAGATACAACGATTTGTTTTGGTTATTTATTAGGTCAGTGGGAAAGATCTTTCCCATCAACAGCTACACAAGCGCTCTTACAGAGGATCAGCTGTACCGGTATAACTGTCCTGCTGAAACTGTTGAGCATAGAGTAGCCCTTAATCCACCTTCATAAGAGGCGATAGCTACACTATACAAAAGAAGCTCTACTCCGTTGCAGCATTTTAAGTTTAAACCAGGACTCAGTTCATTTTCTAGGCCTGAAGAGCTCTGTAAGATTGAAAGTTTGTCTTTGTCCCAAAGAGAACTTGGTACAATAAAAACAGTGCTTCCCAACCACTATGCCATAGCACAGAGCTGTGCTGTCAGGCCTGAGCAGGTGTGCCGCAGAATTTTTTGAGAAACTACTCAGAGTTCTGAATTGGCTCCTGAACATTCATGAGCACATCTTGAGACTGTATCATAGTGTGCCTTAAAAAATTTAGAGGTATCTAGGTGTGCCATGGCAGAGAAGAGGTTGGGAAGCACTGCAATAAAAGATACTCCTCCCCACCCCACCCCACCCACCTTGTTTCTCTAATTTTCTGGGACTGGCACTGGTTACTACAGCAATGCATAGTAATATTGAATAAAGGTAGTATCCAAAACTAGATCATTCCAGACTCTACAGCATTAAGAAAAATCAGTGCAACAAACCATGGAAACAAACCCTTTAGAAAAAAGAAATGCAGAGAAATCTTAACACAGGGAAAACTTAAAAAAGAACAGCAAAACAAACAAGGAGTCCTGTGGCACCTTTAACGGTGCCACAGGACTCCTTGTTTGTTTTGCTGAATTAGATTAACGCAGCTACCCCTCTGGAACTGCAAACATATACATAGCCTCCATGACCATCACCAACATTTACACAAGACTTAAGTGGGTGTAAAAGGCTACCAGTCAGAACAGTAGCATTTTGAACCCAGTTTACATTGGTGTAAATGACTGTCTGAAGTGCAAGCTGATAGAAAAAAAAATCAGATCTATTATCATCTGATGGCTACTACCACCACCAGACAGCTTGCATGAATGCAGCTGGGGCCTGATTCAGCTACTTTTGATGTTTTTGGAAAGATTTCCATTTACTTCAGTGTGAGATGGATCAGGCCCTTGATGAAAGGGCAAAAGACTGCAACTGCATCTAACCCTTGCACAGAGCAGTGCAGAAGGGAGGGAAGGCTCTGACTGGTACCTCCCTGGACCCCTCTGTGCATGTGATTAGAAAAGTATTAGGAAGTCTAATAATGAGCATGAACAAACTTTGCTGTTCAAGCTAGAACAAAAACTACAGAGAAAATTAATGCCCTTGCTTTGACATAGCAAAGCTGCAAGGGTTAGATAAAACTCTCTCCTGTGCATTAAAGCAAATGATCAGGTGCAACAGAACTGGGGTGCAATAGGAGCGGCACTAGCATGTGACATCTCAGGAATGGGCCATTACTTGACTAATGGATCAGGGAGTCAAGCAAGCATGCTAACTCCAAGCATCGATGTTCTGAGTGATCTTGAGAGGACTGCCGGACGAAGACAACAGAAATTTCCTTGGATCGAAGAACAAGAAACCAACTGAACTTGTTGGTTACAAATGATGCTGATGGTGACCTGACGTGGAAAGATGTTTGAGCCTTCATTTGACAGCATCAGCACCAAAGAAGCTACTGTAGGAACAGTATTTGTACATTTCTGGAAATGTCTGTATGAAAGATGGCAGAACCCCAACGCTGAATAAGATACAGCCCCTGCTCAAGCCCTTTTTCTATCCATAGCTTAACAGCGTCCCTCGAATGGAGTACTGAACTGAAGCAAGATCATTTCAGGGTTCTTTATATTTATCCTTCAGATCAGTTCTTGGCTCTACTTCTCTTCTACGGAGGTTGGCTTCTTGAGTTTTAAAAAAAGCATTGCTCAGTGGCCTTTGAATGAAAAAACTATCTGGGTAATTATTGAAAGGCACCCTGTCACCTTGGTTTTTTTTACCTTTAATTTGACTTCTGTAGTAGGTGAGCTCTTTTAAGGACTAGCATCACTGGAGATGTATTTGCAATGGGGTGAAATCTTGATCCTATTAAAGTCAATGACAGAACTCCCATTGCCTTCTGGGGAACCAGAAGTTCACCCTGATGGGTAGACCAGCAGGAGCAGCTTATCTACACTACTGCTTTCATCATTGCTAAAATAAATGCAGCTGCACTGGTGCCAGAAATAGTGGGAACGTTTTTCAAAACATTTCCACTAGGGTAGTAAGATTTTACCCTTCCCAGGTAGGCTTGGGAGAGCTGGGAGCTGAGTTTGGCACAAGCCATCTCAGTGTATCTCACGCAGCCTCCGTTTTCCTTTTTGAGGGATGGAAACAAGATATATCCCAAATTCTCCAAGGGAGGATAATGGTATTGTGTAATGGCACTGAGGGAGCTATGGCAGTTTGTGTTTAATTTTAAATGAAGGGATTGCCTGATAGACACACAAGATAAAAGTGAGATCAGAATGGAGCCGTTTTGTGCTGTACTAAAAACTGATCAGGTGGAAAACTTCATTTGTGAAAGGCTGTGATGAAATAGCCTTATCTGTCTTTGTGTCTCTTTGTTCTAGTTATATTATAAGCACATGAGAAGTGATTGTCTTTGATTAATTTACATGCGTGTGGTTCACCAAAAATGGTTCTGTTTAAGGACTTGTCAAAATAGATTGAGTACAAGGGTTTTTCCCATCTTTATGCAACTCCTTTGCATTTTCTAATTAGTTGAGGACATAGTACAATACATTTTAACCATCTGCTTTTTTCTTCCGTTTTTCCTTGTTTATCATTTTAAAAGGCATAACAGACTGGCAACAGGGTTGTTAATATCAAAAGAGCACCTTCAGTTTAACAACTAACCTTCTATCCAAAAGTTCTCTCTAACGTCATTACGAGGGACTCTTAAAATTATTATAGCTGAAAGATTAGAGAAAGTAATAATTTTTCTCTTTTTACCCAGTTTGTTCAATTTGTGTATTTGGCAGCACTTTGTGTATAGGCAGTTGCACAGTTTCTCCCATACAGGAGCATAGGAAATATCCTAATGGGTCAAATGTATTATCTTTCTAGTCCAGTATCCTGACTTCAACGATGGCTGGTCTCAGGAGTCTCAGAATGAGAAAGATTGGAACTTTGGAGTGACAGAAGTCGTGTTCCCTGTCCCGAGCAGTGAACCTCAAAGGCAGGAAATGATGTATCTTGAAAAGAAATCTTTGCTTCCAAGGACAGATCTTAAAGTCATCTCTCTTTTGTTTGTAACAACAGTCAGATAAACAAAATTAAGCATTGTGGACACTGGCATGAAATATATGACTGTCTTTACATGTGCGTTTGTTTGAGGTTTTTCAGATGTGTGGTTTAACCTTGGCCTTTTAGATAACCTTTAAAATGACTGTTGCTGTTTCTGTTTCTAACATCTAACAACTAACTCGGTCTCTTTTGAAGCTGCAGTCTAAAAACAGGCAACCAAAGGCAAGGTTAACTGAAATAATCAGAATTTAGAAGCAATCTGGTACTTCTCTGAAACAGAACAGACCGAGGCCATCATGATCATAGACCACAGAACTTGCAAGACAGAAGTAAGGAGGATGACCCTTGTTTGTTTTGCTGGACTAGACTACCACTTGGCAACATGTACGGCACTGAATACAGTCATTTGAAGCTGAAATCTACCAACTGTACAAAAGGGACAGAGAACTAGCTGTCCATGGTCATTGAAATGTGACGTCAGTAACATTGCTAATGGACAGAGAGAAGATCTAAGAAAGAGTTCGTGCCAGTCACAGTTATAGGACTAAGCTATTTTATGCTATCTGCTAAATTTCTATAATCAGAAAAGTACTTTTTGAAAACTTCCTATAAGCTGAGCAATTTCCCCCAGGATATTTCAGGTAAGAGAAGGTGCATTGTGGTCTTGGTGGTATGAGAGCTGATGAAGAAGGAAGTGCAATAATAAGTGGCTATAAAGATCTCTGGAGCGTCACTAAGCCCTGCAAGTTGGATGCTGCAGAGAAGCTTCATGCAAAAGGATGCGGCCGCAGGGGACTAGCATTGATGGAGAATGGGCAGTGAGGGCATCTTAGAAGTAACAGGAGGATGGGCAGGAGGCAGAAAAGATGGGAAGCTGTAGTGCTTCAGTACTGCAGTTTCAACAGAAGTACTCCACAGGAGCAAAGCTTCAGGGGTCCTGACAGTGCCCTACTCTGGCAGCCCATTCTTCAAGCCAGGCTCTGCTGAACCATATGGTCTTGGGGAAATTAGACAGGTATCAGATCAGGGGGGAACAGTATGCAATCTGTGGGCTCAGAGATTGGTATTGCAAACTACCTGGAGAACATACATCTTTGCCTTCATGTCTTTTATATGGGACTACTCATATACTTAAAAGTTAAGCATGGACCAGGCCAAAGTGTTCAGTACCTTTCATGACCAAGCCCACAATCACAGCTACACAGTATTACTCCTTGTTTGTTTTACTGTATTGTACTGTTGCTCAAAGCCATGACACTGCTTTGACACTACAAAAAAGATATTTTGTGATTTACAACACTCCAGCAACCATGGAATCAATAAGTTGGCTGCCCTCAGTTTTTCTCACCAGCAACTACAGATCTAACAACAGAAACATTAAAGCAGGGGTATACCCCTGCAACAAACCACGTTGCCAACTTTGTCCACATACCTGCACTAAAGACACCATCATAGGACCTAATCAAGCTAGCTACTCCAAAGGGTCCTTCGCCTGCTCATCCACTAATGTGATTTATGCCATCATGTACCAGAAATGTCCCCATGCCTTATACATTGGACAAACAGAACAGTCCCTACGCAGAAGAATAAATGCGCACAAAACTGACATCAGAAATCACAATACAAAAAAAAAAAAAAAAAAATGTTGCTAAGCACTTCCATCTTCCTAATCACTCCATTGATGATTTGTTAACAAAGGTCCTCAAGAAAATCAATGGGACATCAAGGCTTCAAAGAGAAACAGTCAAAATTCAGATAATATGCAGGTTAGATTGTATGAAAGCAGAGCTGAATCGTGACTATGGATTCTTTTCACATTATAACACGTAATTTGACTTCACCCTCCCTCTATGTGCTGTTTCCTAGAGTCTGAATCTTTACAAATGCTCTGATTTGCTGTTGCAGTATGACCTGATCCCATGTCTTACAGAACTGGGTGAAAATAAACGCAGGGGAGTGTAAGTTCTTAATGAAATCTGTTAATCTTTAAGTGCCACAAGACTCCTTGCTTTTTTTGCTTTACTAGACTAACACGGCTGCCCCTTTGGAACTTAGTTTTTCTGACTTTCTGTAAAACAGCCTGCCATCTGGATCTCCTTATTAAACAAGTTCTGTTTCCACTGATACTAAGCAGAAAGATGCAATAATGGCAGGACTCCCCCTCCCCCCACCCAAAGCTATCATATGATATCTGCCAGTGACAAAAATAATAATTCTTCACAAATCTCTCTAAATTCAAATCTCATAAAAAACCCTGGAAGATTTGCAAATTAAAAGCTCAACTCATGGAAACTGTATTACTTTAAAGTAAGTAATGAATACTTTTCATCTGCTCTTAGTGCACTTATGCTTATAAAAGTGTATATATACACATGCATGTATGCATTATTGCATATTGTCCTCCATTTTAAAAAAAAATTGCTCTAGCCCTAAATAAAATCACCTGCTTCTTCATGGCTATAGAAACCTAAACATGATCACAGATAACAGTCTGGCTGTGGCCCCAGTTAACCAACATATCCAGCTGCAGGTCTGGTTCTATTACTACTTTATCTTTGTTCCTTCATTCACTCATGTTAGAGTAGATTTCATTAAGATCTATCTCAGCAATACTTTGGATAGATCACAAGAATATGCAATTGGCTGAGATATGTGCATGTTGCATATGCCCAGTTACTCCTCCCCTTAGACCTCTCAATCTTCCTACACAAGTGCCACTGAGTATGGAAGACATCCTGATCCACTGTCATACTGAGTTTTGGCTCTAAGACACACTTTAATACTCAGACTATGTCAACCACACTTGTACTTACCATAAAAATACACTTTTTCCTGATCAGAACCCCTCATGCAATAAATTAATGGAGATAATTTTAAGGACATCATAGCTCAACTTGCACAAAAGTCAGGAAAAAAATCTCTTAAATGGAAACTCACTCATGGAAAATAAATCTGCTGGGCACACAGCCAGAAAATGACCTTCATTGTGTTTTCCTCATCTGCAGAAATAGCCAATGGGTGTATAAAAATTAACTATCAACCCTGTCTAAATAGGTCTTCCTCTTTCAAACCATTAACCACAATAAACATTCATACCCGCTAGCTTCAGCTTTCAACAAGCTGCAGTTGCTAGTCGGCTGAAGGTTTGCAATGTATTCGTAGTGGTTTGCAGTGCAGATCTGCAAGTGTGAATTTTCACAGCAGAAGATACTAAGTATCAGCTATAGATAGGCAAAGAGTAAAGAGAGATTTGTTACCTGAATTAAACTTTCTACAGCTATCGGCCTCACTGATTCTTCATCACTTTTCAAATCTCAGCTTTCAGATAAGACATAATAAAACTATGGTTATTAGCACTTGTGGTTATTAAAATTTCCCTGACTGTGAATTTGGTTAGGACACTTTTCTTACTAAAATTGTCTATTAGCTATATTCTGCCTCTGTAAATTAACTCTATATTCCAGTAATCTTTTTCACTTCCTATTCTAAAACACTGAGTAATCTTGAGCATCAAATTGCTGCCATGTTTTGCCCCAGCCTTGTTTGCATTTCATGGCTGGTAACATGATCCCTACATGTGTGTGAATGGCATTTTATCTAGCTCTTTTAATCCTTAACGAACAAATGGAATTTACTATCATGATCCTTAAACATATCTTTTCTCTACTGTTACATCTGTTCATTTCTTTCTCTGCTGTTTCTTAGTTTTCCAACAGTACTATTTAGCTTTGTAAAAACTCTGAGCTGTGTTTTATATGGAAGACAAAATAACTGCAAAATTGAATTATTGCATAACATCCATTTTAAGTTTGCTAGATTCTTCCATAGCTGATCTGATATGTTCATTCCATTACTGAATGGCTCTTGTTCAAGTTTTCCTAGCAACATAATATTGAACTTTTTAGTTAAAAAACTGAATTAATCCTAGCTTCTAGAGGCATAATCTAAGGTCACAGTGCTGGGACTCTAGAGACACGGATTCTATTCCCAGATCTGCTATTGATCTTAGGTAAGTCGCTTCATCCTACCTTGCCATTGTTTCCCCACCCATTCTGTCTGGCTTGGCTGGTTAGCTTGAAGTCTTTGGGGCAATGCATTTCTAACTGTGTGTCTATACAGCCCCTAGCACAATGGTTGAGGCCTCTAGGCCCTATTATAACACATATAAAATATGTGAAACCCATCTAGCACTTTTACATTGTCAAAGTCTGCTGCCCTTTTTCACACCGCATAGTGCTTTACTCCTTGAAAAGTCCCACTGAAATTAGTGGGACTGCTTGCAGAGTAAGGTATTGTTCAGTGTGAATAAATGGGGCAGAATGATTTACTCTTCTGCAACACCACCACTGTGGAGTCCAGCAGATGCAAGCAAGAGAGATCGTTACCAAAACTATGCTCAAAGCGGAATGCATGATATGACAAAATAAAAAACATTACTTAACCTTTGATACCAAACATTCATGTTTCCCCAAAATAACCTTGATCTGATTTTTCAGACAGTTCTCTTGTGATTGAGAGAAGGCCAAATGTCAGAGTGGGTGATCTGGTCTATAAAAACAAAAGCCAGCCAGGCTTCTCACTGAGCTTCAAACAAAGGCAAGACAGAAGCACATGAACCTGGTTTTTCACCAATCAGCTGCACGGCCACCATCGGCGTCCAGACTTACCTGCCATGACGACTCAACTGTCCCTTCCCGTGCTTTCACTAGTAGCAACTGTCATATTTGCAATATATTATATATGCAGACAATCTGAAGCTGAAAAGCTTGTCCCTCCTACCAACAGGAGCTGGCCCAATAAAAGATAGCACCTCACATACCTCATGCTTCACAGCTGACAAACCCAGCAACACTAAAGCAACAGAGGGTGAAATTCGCCCATTGTGGAGCCTACATAGTGCATAACCTCTTAGTTTTGTACTTAACAGACATGGGCCTCATGCTGGCCCTCTGCAGAGATGAATTTCACCCCCAGAAAGAGAGAACAAAGTGAGCATGATTCACTACTGTTTCACTCCTTTTCACACTGGGTGTATGTTATTTAAATCAATGAAGTTATGTCAACATGAAGGTGGACTAAAACACATAGTGATTCAAGCCATGGGTGTTTAAAACGTTAGGTATCAATATTTTCCAAGTATGGCATATAAATAATAAACATATCCAAAATTTAATTAATACTACTCATTCCTTTTTAACTTCAAAGTACTTCACAAACATTTATTTCTACCTATCAAAAGGTTCTTACCTGGACCTAAAGCTCTACTGCCTGAACACTTCACAAGTTCTTCAATGTATTTATTCTATCAAAACCTCAGTGAGGTAGTGTAATACTGTTTTCCCTATTTTGCAAATGGAAATCTGAGGAACAGAGAGACTGAAGTGCCTTTCCCAAGTTCACCCAGGAGCCCAGGGCAAAGCAGGGACTTGAACCTAGGTCTCCTAAAGCCCAGTGAACAAACCACGGGACCATCCTTTGTTTCTAATGGCTTAAACAACAACAATTTATAGTACATGAACAAATTATATATGTATACCAAAAAGATTCTCCTCAGCATATTTCCAGAAATTGTAACTTATAACTGTTCTAGCAAGAATATCAAACTTTTGAGATGTGTCACACCAACAGTTTACCACCCCTACAGACACCGCGAGGGGAAGTGTTATTTATGTTTTACAGCCAGAAACAACAGAGAATGTCTGAAAAGAGCCTGCAGGAAAATAGAGTTTGCTTTGCAATATAATTCATCACTTCAAAAGCTATGCAAATCAGACAAGAACTCAACAGTTCAGGCATTCTACATTCATGAGACAAACACAAACCACCAAAGGTAGATGACAGCCTTCCTTTGCTAAAGCTAGAACTGGGGTCTCAAACATGCGCCCCCTAAAACTATTTCCTGTGTCCCGCAATGACACTATCGCTACCAATATTTACAATATTGTTGTATGGAAAGGTTTCAGTGGTGTGGCCCTCGGGCTAATGTACTAGTCCTCATGCGGCCCTGTACTAGTCCTCATGTGGCCCTTGGGGTGATTTGAATTTGAGACCCCTGAACTAGAAGCTACTGGCGACAAGTAAATTCATTGTTGCATACTATCTGCCATATTCTCATTGCTATTAACTACTGTCAACAAGCTCAACATTCTCTCTAAACTTGGGTTCTGCTTTGGATCTGATTAGAACAACAGTAATACAATCTACTTTTCCACTCATGCACCACACATTTACAGAGTGTCTATTTCATTTTTATTACACAACATTACAGGAAGACTAGTCACTTTATTCACAAAAAAGGTACCAAATTCCACTTCCTTTTGTATAAAAACACCCACAGAAATGTTTCAATTGACATACATTTTTCCAACTGCTCTGCCTCAACTAACCGACATGGCCTTTCTGCTAAAAAGATTTCTTCCCCTCAATTATGTGAAATATTTGAAGTGCCAGAAGAATGCTGTATTAGCACGCTTCCTTCTTTGGCCTTGTATATTTTTCTTCCCTTGATAATCTTTCTGCTCTCTCAACCTGCTTTTTGTACCATCAAAGACACCATCTTTCTGGCAGCAGAAGTCCACCTTTAGCGTGTGGTAAGGATCTAGTACATTGGTTTTCATGCCTTTTTCCTTGGGACCCAGTTGCAAAAAAAAAAGTCACTTATGCCCTTTATCCAGCCATTACATCTTTGAGCAATACACTCCAGTCTTTTGGCAGTGGCAGCAGGGGATGCCGCAACCCAGTGCTTGAGGGTCTGCGACCCAGTATTGGGTCCCAACCCTAAATTTGACAATCACTGATATAGTACACCAATCAGAATTCTTTCAGCTAGTCTCTGATATGAAGCATTTCATGTTATTGCATGCTAAATACTATGTTATTTGGGAAACCAGTTTTGGCTGAAGGCACCTCAAGCACTTATGTGTTTTACAACCTTATTAAGGAACGTCCTCCTGCAGGCATTACTGTCTGATGCTATAAAGTTTGATTCAAACAGTTCAGTGATTTGGCCTACGCATGTAGTCACTGTTCCCTCTAAGCTGTGCATGTGTGCGTGCGCACACAGGCCATGAAACCTACGCACACAACAAAATGAAGTGCACAGAGAAAAATTCAATAGTGCTAATATTGGTACTCACAAAGAAATGTTTTTGAGCACACAAAGAAACTGCGCACACAGTCTACAAGTAATTAGAGGGAACATTGCATGTAACCCATATTTTTGGGTGAATGTTGGGTTCATTAGCTAATCTTGACTGTATTTAGCAACTGCGTGTTAACCTCTCACCAGAACATTTGCTTCTTGTTGAACTCTACTACCATTAATTATTTACTTTAAATACCAATTAATTACGAACAAGTTAAAAAACAATTACCGATTTCCTCTCCTGTTTCAGCTCTTGCACATAGCGTGTTAAATCTGCAGTGATCTGACAGGTCATGTTCTCTGAAATGACTTCATGCTGGCCGGCATAGTCATTCATTTCATTTAAGGTTGCTAGGAATGCTTTGCATGATGTGTACCTGCAGAGGAGAAAGAATGCACGAGGCTTTTAGTCCATTTGTTTCCAGGAACACATACTCCAAAAGGAGCTTGCACTCCTCCCAGCATTCAGTGTTGCTGCACAAGATGGGATGTTCAATAGCACATGTTCATTGGGAGGAGTTTAGTGAGAGGGAGCCCCATGCCATGAATAGGCAGGTCTCTGAGAAAATAACAAGGAAATAATTTGAATTTTACAGTGGTCTCTTATAAATACTGAAAGCATTTGAACTTTACCAATCTAAAAGCCATTCAGAAAACAGTTTCTGGCTTCACTAACCAGTATGGCTCTGATCCTGCTGTTCACTGCACTCTAACCTAAATGAATTGGAGAACTGGGGCCTAAATGATTGACATTTGGCTAATATGGTACATATATGCTATTTACATAGTAGTACATGAAAAGAACTCAGCTGTAACCATTATTTAGATGTGGATCATTATATAAAACCCCTTCAAGAAGCTGGACTGTGTTAATTTTTCACAACCCGCTCCTCATCAATATTTTGTAAGCTAGTTTCCCCATGCCTGTATTTCTTCAGCAGCTTCTAGTGATGACCACAACATTTATTTTCCAGAAGCAAAGCCCCACATCTGGACATCAGGAAGTCAGTTAAGAAAAACTCCCCCACTCCACTCTATTCCACACAAACTGCTCATTCCCCCACTGATGCCCTAACTTTACTGTTTGTCCACTTACTAAAACTGACTGGCCAATATGATCACTTAGTGCTTATACAGGACTCTGCATTTTCAAAGCTAACATTCCAGGAGCAATTCTTTTCCCATTGAAGGGAGTTTTGCCACAGCAAAGGAACCAGGAATAAGTCCTCAGTTAATAATGCTGAGATTTTCCAAGGGGCCTAAAAGAAATTAGGCAGCCAATGCCTACTGATGTTCAATGTGAACTGGGTGCCTAAGGACCAGATTTAAACTCTCTTGAGCCTTATTGTCAAACCATAATTAGCAGACAGGCCTCCTGTAAAGTCATGGCTACACGTACACCAGTGTGTAGACTACACACTGCACACCCAGCTAGCATTGGAGGCAGGCAAAGCACAGACATGCCAGAACCGACTCAGCTCACTAGATAACCAAGCAGCGCCTCTGGCATCTGCACTGCTATTTTTACCAACTAGCTGCTTCCCCATGGCCAGAGCCTTTCCCCACCACAGGGACAGGCTCCCCTGCAGTGAGGAAAGCCAATGGGGGGAGCTGCTAAGACTTTCCAGCTGCCTCTCCAGGGCCTGGAAGTCTTCCACTGCCACACGTAGCTACACACCAGGGTAGACACAGCCTGCTTCTTACTGTAGCTTGTAGTGTAGATAAGGCCTATTTCTAGGATTTCTATATTCTTCTATCATATTTGCTGCTCACTAATTTACCCCCTTTGCTTCATCCATCAAGACATAGCCCCACCCACAGATTGATAATGCACATACTTGTATTCTTCCTCTTCTTTGGAGTTCTTTTTGGGTTGATATTTCTTTGAAAGGTTCCTGAAATTAAAAAAAAACAAACAAACAAATGCAAATAAATAAGGTGCCTCTTAAAATTACCAAATATTCTCCACATTCTCCCACACTCACATCACCTCAGCTTTTAGCAATTAATTACTAATTATTATTAGTTATTATCTGAATTGCAGTAGCTCCCAAAGACCCGACAGCCATTACACTAGGCACCTCACAAATATGTAACAAAAAGACAAATCCTGCCCTCAAGCGTTTACAATGTAAGTGTAAAACTATAAACAACAGCTAGATACATCTCTCTGCTGGATGCTATTTGTGAGCCTAATGTGCAAACGCATTAACAAATCCCTGACTACTCAGGCTGTAACTATGCCACATATTCTGAATTTCAGGGTGGCAATGGAGACTGAACTCATTCTGTTTTGCTCCATAAGCACACACTTTCTCTACCAGTGCAAAGAGAGACCTGCCTGCAACTATTAGTAGTGTTAGGCCTATGACATACAGCTGAGCTCTTTGGAAGCCATCCAGGAGAGAGCAACTTTATGTACACATCAACATTATAGTATGATTTACTACAGCAGATAGCACCAGTGACCCGTTAACTCAAGTAATTCCTCTTCAGCTGTGGCCTATGCTTGACGCTTAGATGGAAAGTGAAAAAACACTAGCCAGCTGTTGGGTGCTGCTGCACAGATAGGAAGGAGCTCCCCCTCACCTTAACCCTTGTGGTGATCAGCTGATGTAGTGAGAAACAGGAACTCATATTACCCCAATTTATTGTATATAATTGTACATATTATGATTGGTCACCAAATTATCCACTCTTTGTCTGGAACAGAGAAGCCAAAAGGTAGCCAGCTTCAACAGCTCCCTCCTTGAAAGCAAGCGCTACAAATCCCTAGCCAATAGCAAACCTAAGGTCTGACGGTCATACTGTGTGCCAGACATTCACCCAGTGCAGCTCAGCAGTGCTTATAGCTTCAGAGCTATAATGTTCTCCTTTTAACACTACTCTCCGTCTGGCACAGCTCACAGAGTGTCTTTTACAAATGCAGACTAGATGGCTGATAAATAAACCTGACATGGGTTTCAATGCAGAACTGTAGTCAACACACTGAAATAAAAAGAAACAATGTTCAGTTTATACAGGAACCTGCCATTTCATATTGTCACATATCAGTTTCACAACACTAAGGAAGCCTGGTTCCCACAACAAACACCTCTCTATTCCTCACTTTCCTCAGTACTTATTTCCTTATTTGCTAACTGTCTGCATTTCCCATTTCCTCTTTTGCAAAGACAATTTATTATTTAAACCAAAGCAAAAATTATTCCATCAAACTGATTTTTACTTCCCCATTTTATTTTCTTCTTTTCCCTTTTACTTAAGGGTAGAGTTGAGATGCAGCCAAGCCACAAGATTCCTTGGTTTTGGCTTTTTTTGTTTTGTTTTTCCTCAATCAAAATCTGTTCAACCTCTGTAAATTCACACTGTTCAAAACGAGAGGGAGGAAAAAAAACAACACACCAAAAAAACAAACAAATGAACAAACAAACAAAACCCCAAACACCTTGGACGAAAAGAGCACAGTGAGATTTTCTCATCTTTACCCAGGTCAGGTGGTCACTTGATGAAGGACACTAAGAGTACCAGTCTCAGTACTGTATTCTGGGATGAGACCCCTTTATTACTAACAGCGAATTTACTGTAACTCCTAGACAATGAGTCAAATTCTCAGGCATGACACACCATCAGTTTAAGCAGAAATCCCCATTGACTTGAATAGTTAGCTCTTCTTAAAACCTGACAAGGCCCCTTGACTTCAGTAGGTGTGCGTTGCTAAAACTGAGAGCAAAATTTGGCACACACCAAGTTCTCTTATCTAGCCTGCAGCTCTTACATGCACACAACTTCCATCAAAGTCAGCAGGGACAGCTGGATTAAATCAGGGGATTTAGGGGCTGCAGCTCTGGGCACCAGACTAAGGGGGCTCTGCTGCCCCACAAAAATCAATCTGGCCCCATCCCTGCCCTGCTCCAGCTGGCCAGTCTGCCTCAGATCCGAAATGCCTCCAGCACCACACAACCAGCCCCCAGTGCTGGCCCTCCTCCCCTCCCCAGGCCAGCTGGTTTATCTGCTCCCAGCCCAGCCTGAATCCCAGCCACTAGCCCAGATTCAGCACCACTGCACTGGCCCATGCACAATGCCACCTCACAGTGTAAGCCAGCCCTAATGCTGAGCGCCAGCCCTGCGCTCTCCAGCCCCCACCACACGCTCCCTGGTCTCAGGCTGGCTGGTGGCTGCTCTGCCTCACCCACTGCAGAGGATGGAGCGGCTGCCAGCCCAGCCTGCCCCAGCGGGCTGCAGAGCTGCGACCTATCTGGCTCCGGGTTGGACATCCAGCCTAGCTGGGTGCAGGTGGCTAGAGTGGCCCCTCACAGACAGTCACAGCCCAGGGTCACAGGACGGTTAATCCTTCCCTGTCAATGAGGCAAATTCTGCTCTCATTTACTTCATTAAGGTCTAGCTCAACAAAGCCCTGGCTAGGATTTTTTAACTGGGGCTGGTCCTATTTTGAGCAGAGGGTCAGATAAGGTGACCTCCCAAGGACCCTTCCATCCATAATCCTCTATGATTTTATGCCAAGCCACTAATGCCTCTGTAGTTACTGAGTAAATGAGAGAACAGTACAATCCAATAAATGTTCTCTGT
The DNA here is from genome assembly GCA_007922195.1 of Podocnemis expansa. Lineage (NCBI taxonomy): Eukaryota > Metazoa > Chordata > Testudines > Podocnemididae > Podocnemis > Podocnemis expansa. The sequence continues at coordinate 11,570,856 of ML682047.1, forward strand.
CTACAAGTAAAAAACAACTGGGCTAAATGTTCACTTTCGCCCACATCCCCATTTTTTCTTACTCCAACCATATTTCATAGCAGCCTTTCTTCAGTCAGAGATCACATCAGCAGCTGCCTCTCTACAGCTGCTTTCAAAGGGCTGCTGCTGTTCAGAGGGATGGTAAATCCAGGTCCCCTTTCCCCTGAGGACTTACTACATCACATGTGTGACACACTGCCTGAATTTAATTAAATCTATTCAGACAGCTATGGGCCAGAATCCAAGGATCCTAATCAAGCAAAACCCCCAATGAAGGTAACAGTTGTGTGGAAGTAAAAACTGCATCAGGACCTCAGACAGTGTCTCTGTTCCATACTGTGGCCTGCTCTTTTTAGAGCCATACTTCCCCATACAATTCCTCTGCCAAAATTTTCCTCTCCAAAGTCTCTGAATGACACATACAACTTTTACCTTGTCTCAGGCAGCAAGATAATGTAGGTATATTTATTAAATTAGATTCAGGAACTATCAAGTTCAGTTTATCAACAGCAACTTCTGTGCCATACTGAGAACACACATCATAGAAAATACAGGAGACAACTGACAAGACTGATACGTCCATGACAGATTTTCTAAAGCCTCTGCTGAACTCAGGAATAATAGCCGAGGAGGACTGATAGGGGGAATATTCTTCACAGTGCTCGAAAGGATGACAACATTTAATGATGTCACATGCAATGTTCAAGTGTCCATGGGAAAAGGAGAGGTGGAACAGGCATCTTGGCCTGGTAAATGAGCACAGACAAATCTTGTATTGGAGTACCAGAAATTCACTTATTCATATCGCAACTCCACCATTGCCATGGATAATTCTGTTAACTTCTCTCTGCCTCTGCTGCCCCAACTGTAAAATGGCCATAGTAGTATTTTCCAGCTTCACGAGGTTGTTGAGCATTAATGGTTGGAAAATGCTGTATAATTGGTATTGGCCAAATCTTTGCCTTTGGGTTAGAGCTGTTGCATTGCGCCAGCCAGGATTCCTCTGGAGGACTCATAAGGTGTATGCACCGGATAGTAGGTCCCCCGCACTTTCAAAAGGTGCAGACTGCTCCATGCTCCACTCCCAGCTAGCTCTACCTGCCTGCCTGGACGAGTGGAGGCCTTACCCTCATCCTACCTCTTTCCACCCCTTCTGGCCACCTAACAAACACAGAAAACAAAGAGGGAGCAGGGACTGCACTCCCAGTTGGGACTGTGGCCAGCCCCTGCACAGGAATGTAAAACGAAAGATGGAGAATCTCCTCATTTTTCACATCATTTGCACAAACGCATTAGGGGACCAGCCTGAATCTGCCTCATTATTAGCATACCCATTCCTTCTCATGACTCTTCCAAATAAAGGATGCTCTAAAACAGCAAACTCCTCCCTTGTTAGCCTATACAACAAGCATGGCACTTTAAATCGAAGCATATTACTGCTACAAGAATTCTGGAAGCAGATATGCATATACAAGGTACATTTTACAGTGCTGTTGAGATCCCATAGGAATGCCTGCATGCCTGTTTCTCTATATGGCTCAACTTCTTTCACAGGAGGAGAGATGAGTGGGAATAAGAAAAAGGTGCACAAAAGGGAAAATATACTAAAGCCCTATTCACCAGTGAAATAGTGTACCATCTTTAGCTTTTCAAACACTATGTTGCCTAATTAATCCTGATGTATCTAGTTGTCATCCCCATGTGAGCCTCTGAATGTGCAGAGCCACCTTAAGCTGTGTAAAAAACATCAAGCACAGAACATTTTCATATACAAAGGATTAGAAGGAGCATGACAAGGATTAGCAATTGAATTTAACAAACATTTTCAATATTTACCACCTTTTGTGTTAGTTGTTTTGTTTGTTCGGTTTTACTATGAAAAAAATGAAAGTTGGGAACTGTTAACGACAGCTGTAATAGACAGTAGGAAATGTTTTCTCATGTATGGCATGATCCTCCAAGGTGCTAAAGCACACTAGCCTGATGCAGTACAGCATACACTTACAGATAAGTCAGCCCTGCTGAAGTCAATGAGATTATTTCATGTGCTTAAAGTTAGGCATATCACGTGCTTCATAGTTGTGCTGGAAAAGGGGCAAGAGCACTCAATACTTTCATGTTGTTTCAATTTATCCTTCTTAGGGCCATCTATACATTTCTGCAGTAAATTAAACTAGTATCTTTGGTTCCTGAACACCACGGCCCTTTGATGATCTCTATTTGTGCTCTATTAAATAAAATCAAGGTTCAGGTTGAGTGGGTGTAAGTGAACAATACCCTTTTAACTTTCAGATCAAACAACTAAACCTGTCAAGACCCATATTGGGGGGTGGGGAAAAGAGGGAAACAGTGCAGAAAGAGCCAATTTTGGATCAATTTATTTTAGCACTTTTCTAGTCTTGGATTAGTGATTCAATATTTATGACATATATAATTTACAGTCTTACTCATGGTAAGAGAATCATCAGTTCAAGCAAGATGTGAATTTGGGTCTAAAATCAGAAACAGCTGGAAGTAAATCACAGAAGGTGAAATTCTCCCTAGTGCAGAGCACCTCAGTATCTCATAAGTGGAACTTAAACAATACACAGACTTGTGCTACTCATCTGCATAAAGATTAATTGCATTCATAGCATATAATGAGGCCCATATGAAGTAGCCAAGGAACTCAAGGTGGTGACACTGTTTCACAAAAATCTGATGAATTATAAATATGAAGTAAAGAAAAAATTCTAAGAAAAGTTAATCAGCTTCAAATGACATGATGAGGCCAAGACTTGGATAACAACAGGAAGCATAAATTAAAGGAGTTACAGGAGCCCTGAGAGAATAGACCAGGTGTGGCCAAACTGCAGCTCGGGAGCTGCATGTGGCTTGTAAAAAGAAAAGTGCAGCTCATGGTAGAACTTGGCTTATATGCAGTCCAGAGAGAGGAAAGCAGACCCAGCCTAGGAGTTTTAAATCTCCCACTCTGAGCCCCTGTCTGTGCCTAGCCGCTGGAGCAGCCAGGTAAAGGAGCCGGGGGGGAGGGAGTTGGCCCAAGGGAGCCAGCGTCAGGGCCTGGGGGTTAAGGAGGAGGGGTGGGAATGGTGGGGAGAAGCGGTGGCATAGCTGGGGGATGGCGGGAGAAGCACGGCATGCTTAGATTTTCTTGGAGGCCCTAATGCGGTTTACTCATTGTTAAAATAAAGTCATGTTTTACAAGTCCTTCTAAACATGATATTGAATAATAAGAAACAAAAATACGAAGAATAGGGATCATTTACTGTATAGGCCTAGTTTTCATGGAAACCTTAAGTAATTATTAGAACCTGCCATTAGTAAGATAAATATTTGCCCTCTTTTTAAGATAAAATTAAAGCATGCAATGAATTTTAAACTTAGAAATTTTGGAGTATGCCTCAGTGCGGCTCTTGAAGGTTTAATAATCAATTTGTATGCCTCTTGAGTTCCATAAGTTTGGCCACCCCTGAAATAGACAATGCAAATTTCAGATTGAACTATGGAAGCTATTAGGCATTTCTTCTCGTGTTTGTGGGAATGAGATACTATACGAGCTCAGTGAAACCCCATTTCATGTGCTAGCATGCAGATACAGTATCAGATGGAACAGGCTATGGCCTGCTGGGACAGCCTGAGGTCCTTTTGCATTAAATGGACAAGATACAAATGAGAATGGTTTGCTACAAACTGCAGCGTTATTAACGTTATTAAGGTTTGCTGCTAAACATTATTATGTTAAGTATTATATTTGCTTAACATTATTGTGTTTGCTACAAAATGCAGCATTATTAACGTTATTAACTGCAGTGTTATTAACAGCAATTGCAGCCTGAAGATAGGTGAAAACAGAAGTGTATTCGTTCAGCTTTTGACAAGTCTATATTATTATTTTGTTCTTCAGTCTATTATCTAGGCTCTCATTTAGGCCTCAATTAAATAGTGTTTGAATGTCTCACAGTATTTATCCTCATCCCGCTGCTGAGAAATCCTTATCATACCCTCTGGTTTACAAATGGGGAACTGAAATACAGAAGAGAGACCTTAGGAGGTCAGACCAGTGGTTCAATAAGCCAAGTATGTTGCCTTCCAACAGAGGCCGGTGTCAGATGCTTCAGAAGGTAATGTTGCTGTTGTGGGCAATTCTGAATGATGTCATCCAGTACCATCTTCTGGCAGTTGCCATTTACGGACAACCAGAGCACAGGTTGCATCCCTGATCACCTTGGCTATTAGCCACTGATGGGCCTACCCTCCATGAAACTTTTAAACCATTTATACTTTTGGCTTTCTTCACAACATTCCATGACAACTTCCACAGGCTCACTGTGAGTAGCATGAAGTACCTCTTTATTTTAAACTTGCTGCCTATAATTTCATTGGGTGACCCCTAATTCTTGTGTCCTGTGAAGTGGTATATAACACCACTTCCCTAGTCACCTCCCCTATACAGTATTGCAAGTGTGGGCATATCATGGATTTATTCTGGCATTATGATATATTCTATTTTATCTAGCCCCTTCTGGTACTTTTTTTCCACTGCTGCTGAGCTTTGAATGGACATTTTCAGATGACTATCCATGATGAGCTCAAGATCTCTTTCCAGAGTGGCAATGGCTACTTTAGACCCATTATTTCATACGGATGCTTGGGATTATTTGTTCCCTTGTACATTCCTTTGAGTTTATCAACAGCGAATTTCATCTGCCATTCTATCACCCACTCAAGTGAGATCCCTTTATAAGTCTTTGCAGGCTGCTTTGGATTTAACTACTGAGTCATTTTGCATCATCTGCAAATTTCGTCACTTTATTGTTCACCTTCTTTCCCAGATCATTTATGAACATGTTAGATAGTAACGGTCCCAGTACAGCTACTTGAAAGGCCCTCCATTGCGAAAACTGACCATTTATTTCTACTTTTTGTATTCTATCTTTAAACTAGTTACCAATCCATGAGAGGACCTTCCCTCTTATCCCATTACTGCTTGCTTTGCTTAAAAACCTTTGGTAAGGACATTGCCAAAGGCCTTCTGAAAGTTCAGGTATACTATATCAACTAAATTATCTTTGTTCATGCTTGTTGACTTCCTCAAAGAAGTCTAATAAACTGGTGAGACATAATTTTCCTTACAACAGCAGTGTTGACTCTTCCCCGATATACTGTGTTTATCTATTGTGTCTAATAATTCTGTTCTTTACTACACTTAAGCTTATCGGCCTACTTCTTACGTTAAGGTTACTGGCCTGTGATTGCCAGGATTGCCTCTGGAGCTTTTTTATTTCTTCCTTTTAAATAGCAATTACATTAGCTATCCTCCAGTCACATGGTAACAGATACTGATTTAAGCAATAGCTAATAGGTTCTGCAACTTTATATTTGACCTCCTTCAGAACTCTTGGGTGAATAGCATCCAGTCCCACTGATCTATTACTGTTTAATACATCAGTTTGTCCCAGGCCCTCCTCTATCGAAAACTTAGTCTGGTATAGTTCTCCACAGGTTCACCACCTAAAAAAAATGGCTCAGAAGTCACTTATTTAGGGTCATGCTGGAAATCTATGGCAGAGACAGAAATTGAACTCAGAAATCAATTCCCAGAGTAGTGTCTTTACCACAAGGCCATCTCCTCCCTTCTCTAAATAATATAATTGTTTAATGCTCTCAATTCATCTCTTTAAACCAAATCCTTATCCTAAGAAATTAAGTAGCAAAATGCCTACTGATTTTAATAGAGCCAGAATCTGATCCTTTATGAGGAAATAGGTTAAGATCAGACCACACAGCTGCTCTGTTTCTCAGCCCCTTGCACTTCAGTCACACTTTCCTCCAGTTAACCAAGACCGTTTGATCCAGTTTCTTATCTCTGTAGGATCCTTATAGTTCAGTAGTCGCTCTCTCCTTCCTGCTTGTCTGCACCAGAAACCCCTTTGGGAATCTTTTGGGTAGTCCCCAGGAAAGCAGCATGGATAAGAATAGATTATTTTAAAAACTGAATTACTTTTAAAGGCTTATTTAAAACAATTAAATTAGATTTTAAAAAAATACAGGTTTCTTCTTACAATTAGCCAATATAGAACTAAATTTAAAATTATGATAACTTACTTTAAGGCCTAAACTTATTACATCAAAAACGTTATTTTAAATAAAAAACAGTATTAAGCAGTACGTGCTTGCTACCAAGTTTTCAGAATGTCAAACCACTAAACTGGTGGCAAAGCACTGGAGACCATAGTTTGCAGAAGTGTTAAACCAGCCTTCGATAACAATAACCTCTTGTGCAGGCACAGAGAAAATATTTTCTTCATTTCAGTTTATTCAACTAGTTCATTTGATGGCTCCATCAAAATTACAAAACCAACTAAAAGCTGAAAAAGCAGGGAAGCTTGATGTCCTCTCTCAATCTATGAAGAAAAGCTACATGAGAGGATAAGATTCTATCAGTTCTAAACTATTGAATGATGACTAGAAAATCAATTCAATTCATGAACTACAGATCATACTTCTTTTGTTTAAGAAGTCAGTTTTCAATTCAAAACATTGATAAACTTTTTTCTTACGTATCCATTACATTTAAGGTAATTTTTATTTAATAAAAACATTAAAATGGTGATTTTGTGCATTTTAATTCATTTGAATTTCCTTTCAAATTCAGCTAGACACAAATCACAAGTAAAAAAATTAGTCATCCAGGAAACAAGAAATGCATCGTTCACCATTTTCTAATGTAATAAAAATGTGAAAAGAATGAATCAGATAAATATAAGTTAAGCTACTAGTTGCTTAAACAAAATGTGTATAGACATAGTTTATCCCCCTGACTAGCTAAAAGAAGTACCAAATCTAATATTCAAAGAGGTAACTCTGTTAGTCTAGTTCAGTAAAACAATCAAGGAGTCCTGTGGCATTTAGAGACTAACAAAGTGTCTGATGAAGTGGGATTTTCTCCCACGAAAGCTCATGCAATAAAATTAATTTGTTAGTCTTTAAGTGCTACAGAACTCCTTTTTTGTTTTGCTCAAATCTAATACAAAGTTTACATTTATTTGCAAATCAGTTTGTTTTACTGATTACCAATCAATGAGAATCAACCTTCCTTTAGAAAAATAACTAAAAATTATACATGAAAATCTGGTTATAATTGATTATTTAAATCATATGAATTGGTTATTTAAATTGCACTGATTTCAATGAATCCACCCCAGGGAGGAGAACATCCTCCTTCAGCAGTAGTAGTACAGAATAATCACAAGTAATTAGCTTTATCAAGACAGCAGCTCAGGTTCCAAGTCCTTGCTTAGGGCAAGCCACACAGATATGAAAGGTGAAACAAACAAGGAGTCTTGTGTTACTTTTAAAGACCAATAGATTTATTTATGAAAGGTGATTACCCTTCTCTCAAGCACAGCTATTTTGTAAAACATCAAAAATTTCCCAAACTGTGCATGCCTTGATTTAGAGACAGGCCAGAACCAGAACCTTATACTTGGATCCCTTTGAAGTTTGGGGAGTAAGGGAAGAGTTTGGATCTGAATCTTCAGCTTCAGTGCAAATTTTACACGGGCAGGCCTTTTTCTGGTTTCAGTTCAGATACATGGGCTTATTCACCTAGAAGGGGTTATTTCAATGAGATTTTGACCAATAAACTGGAAGCTGTCATGAGATTTTTCCATGAGTTCCATCATTCAAGGTGCATTCAAAATACTGCTGCCCTTTTGGGCTTAAACATAACATGGACTGCTAATGAGATTTTTCTAGCAGCTGAATTCAAAGCAAAGCCTTGACTCCACCTCAAGGCAGAGCACTCACTATCCTGTACACCCTTCTTAGTCTCTCTCCACTATCATGTACAAAGTTCCTTCAACAGACTTGCACTTAATCTGTAAACCAAGGATGCCACTTTGCCACATACACAAACACCTGTTTTTTTGAGCAGCTTTCCCAAATGGCTTCCACCTGTGTGAAATTAATGTTAGCTTTTATTTTTCACTGTTTAAGCAACCCATTCTGCCTGCTAACAGGATTCTTGTAACAAATAGAGATTTAAGGAAAGTGGACAGTAAACTAGATATATACAAAGAAGCCAATAGATGACATTCAAAAACACTTATTTTATAGCTAACTGAACCCCACCACATTACTCATGTCTTTCTGAAACAAAGACATCAACTTACCTAAGTTGTTTTGCATAGCTGATTTCAATCTCCGTTCTCTCTTTTACAAACTTGATATATTTTTCCAGAACATCAATTCCCCATTGCGTGTGTTTTTCTAAATTGTCAAACTGATCCTGCAGTGAAGCAAACAGATAGTTTAATCTCACTGGGTTTGGCGATAACTTAAAAAAACAACAACCCCTAAAAGGACACACTATTGCAGAGAAAGTATTGCTAATATTTTCCATGACTACAGTCAGGCATTTTTTTTTTGTAGAGCAGGTTTTTATCAGCCTAGCCAAGGTTCAATTTGAGAGAGGCCAAGACAGTAACTCTCTTAAGTGCTGCTTTATGTAACATGATTATTTCCGAAAGTCATCCTTGTCATGTGACAAACAGTTTCTGAGCACCAAGAAATTCTTGAACAGAGGTGTACAAAGTTGTGCTTTAGGAGTTCATTAATAGCACCACTAACTGCTAAAAGAGCAGCAAATGAAGAGGAGATCTCCAAATTAACACACAAACTTTCTCATGCTGATAACATACCATATGCAAGTTCCAGAGGGGTAATCGTATATAAAGCAAAAACAATGAGAGTCCTGTGGCACCTTAAAGACTAACATTTTTTCAGGCATAAACCTTTGTGGTCTGCCACCCACCTCATCAGATGCAGGGCTGTAGCCTATGAAAGTTTATGCCCAAAGAAATGTGTTAGTCTTTAAGGTCCCACAAGACTCTTGTTGTTTCATCTCAATTATGCTCCTAGCTGAGAGGTTGGGTGTGATAGTGCCAGCTTGCCAAAAATGGAATAAGAAGGGAAAGAGCACATTAATGGGAAAAAACAAAAGTTAAATCCACAGCACCCTACTGGTAAAGTCCATACTAATCTGCAATAGATGGCACTGCCTATCCATGTAGTGTACAATAATCTGACAAATGCATCTTAAAAAATATCACTTCATTGCATATTTACCTTGACAGACGTGCAACACAGACCCATTATTTATCTACCTTGTCTAGCTTACAAGTTCTGCTATTCCCCGTGTCTTAGTTTCATATGTTATGAAAGCCACTTGCATAAATAGGTTTAAAGCCAGATTCTCAGGCAGCATAAACTGATGTTACTCCACTGAGGTCAATGAAGCTATGATGATCTACACCTGCTGAAGATTCAGTGTGGTATGACTTTCGGTATGTAAAACCCATCAGTGAACATCAGCAAAAGACTAAAAAACCCACTTCCTTTGACTAGAAGAATAAGAAAACAGATCGCACTGCCTCAAAGTCTACTCTAGTGCATTAGTATGTTGCCTCTAAGCAGTCTGCATTTGGTACAGTATAACATATCAAGCTAAATGTAAACTCTTAACATTATTACAGATCACTCTAAATCGTTCTAGTGTATTGTAAGGATCGTAAGGCAGTCTTGCAAAACAAAACTGGTATACTCCTTCCTAATCTTGGTTGGGCCCTTGACAGAGAGAGATTTGAATCAGTGAAGAAAGGATAATACAGAGAATTTTATAAACTAGTTAGCTAATATAAGGTACAGGACCCATCTATTCTCATGCTTAGGGCTTGTCTACGTGCAAAGTTGCACTGACTTAAAGAGCATTTTTAAACTGATTTAGTTAAACAGGAGCAAAAGGTTGAGGATGATTATTTCAGTTTAGTTTAAGATACTTATGAATAGCAAAATAAGCCACCCTTAAACCAAAATACCAGCATTTACACAAGATATGAAAGGCAGAAGTTATTTGAACTGGTGCAAGTTTGCCTGTAGACAACCCTTTATTTCAAGAGGCTTCAAAGCTAGAGATGACAAGGATAACCTCTCCCCAGAGAGAGGCAATTTATGTCAAAAAAGTCAGGAGTGCATTTTCAACCTGAAGAGCCACCTTTTGCTCACACATGCAGTGATATAAACCTTTGTTGAAATCAGTGGGATTGCACAGGTGTACCAGAGAGCACAGCTTGGCCTACTGCCTGTCTTTTTAAGTTTTTGCCCAAAAGCACTGTGAACTACCACATTCTATACTGTTCTATGAGCGCAACCATTGCGAAATAAATCTAAATAATATGACACAAAGATGGCCAGTAACCCATACATTTCCATTCATTCTCCTCAAATTTTTTGGAGAATTTCAGAGAGGGAGAGCCTCTTTGCAATCTCTTTTTATGAAAAGCACCACACTCTCACTGGGTATACTATATTAACAGCAAAGCTTAGCATCCAACCATACCTCCCATACCCTTTTTCAAAGAGGAAGAATCATATTCCCACCACCAGGGACTCAGTTCAGGGAGATGCTGCCTTTGAAATAACACAAAATGTGCTGAATCCTCACAAAGATAAAGCAAGTCCATCGTTGGAAGGTGATCTGCTTGCAGCTTGATCAATTCATTAAACACCCTATTTTTTGGATACCATTTAGACCAGAATATGAAAAACCTGATAACTCCTTGAGGCTGAATCAGGCTGGTCTGCTGTCCGGTAAATTGGTCTGCTCTGCTGTTTGAGTTGCCTGTCCAGATCGAGTTTAGGGAAAGAGAACTCCATGGTGTGCAGCACAAAGGAGGGATTGAAATGTTGCAGTGCAGGCAGCTGTCCAAAAGTGAAAGACGCTAGAAAAAATGCTAACTTTATAATTGGAGAAAAAGCACAGATAATGGTCAGTGGCTTGAGGGGTGACCAGAATGGCTCCAGGAACAAGAATGAAGACAAGCTAGCTGCTGACTGTAACAGGTAACTGCTGCTGACTGGAACTGCTGCTGTTGCCAGTAGCTTCTAAAATCTGCCTTTTTCAAATGAATTCTGGGTTGTTGCAAACACCACAGCTTGAAGGATTACACATATTTTTTAAAGCTCTAATTTGTGAACAGATAAATTCCCTATGCTAAATGTTCTTCTCTGCTCCTGGGCCTCATCAGTCTTAACTGAGAGTCACTTCCTAGCCTAAACTTGTGGAATAGACAGATGAGACAAATGAGGATGAAAAGGTATTTAAGAGCCCTTTCTCTCAGTCCACCAGGACCTCATTCCACACCGTTGTTGGCAGCACAACTGGGCCTATCTTCACTTGACCTGGATTTTTTTCTGCACCCAATACATACTGAACTGAATGTGGCACAGCTGCCTGTGGTATGAAGGGACTGTACTCACAGTGGTGGTGCCTCTTTATTCAAATTGCAGCTGGAGCTCTTAATACTTTTGAGTGACAAAGAGGCAGCAACCAAAGCTCTCCAACAGGTCTTTAAATGAGGTCTGATAGTCTGTGGAATAGTCTGCTTGGGGTTTTATTATTTGGATGTTTTAAAACAAGACTCAATACAAAACATACCATAGAGTGCAGCCTTGAAATATCGGAGGGATAGAGAAAGGTACCATCTTGGCTAAATTTTCAGAGCTAATTACGACAATACACTTCACTAATGAAACCTCACATTAAAAATTCTAAATCATTAAAAGGAACTCTCACTGGCTGACTGAAAGGCCACTACTTTTTCTATTACGTATTTCACTTATTTTTTAAATAATACTAGGAGTTAACTAACAGCTACACTAATACAGTAAACTATAAACATTTATACTCTACCTTGTGAATTTTTAAATGTCAAAGATGGAGATTTCAAAGGACACAAAGAGCAGTAACATGAACAAGTCCCACTGAAAGCCGATAGAAGCTAGGTGCCCAATTCCCATTTGTGTGAAGAAGGCAATCTTTGACATTCCCTGTCCAACTGCACAAACTAAAGGGAAGTAAAGAAAGGGTGCATGGGACATAGTGCAGAGTTGGAATATCATAGCAGAGGACCACAATTAGATACAAAATGTCACCTCCCATTTCTTTATTTGCAACGAAAAGAGCACAAAGTTGTTTTCCAATAGTAAGATCCACTTTCCCTGCTTTACTACAAGGAAATATGTATTAGATGGACAAAGCATTGATGAAGATAACTACATCATAGCATCACCCACTACCACCTCTATGCATTTTTATACAACATTCTGTGCTCTGGTCTGACAAACCACAACTTTTTCCTCATTCAAACCTCTCCTTCAGACTCACTTCTTCCATACCACCCACAAGTAAAAAAAAAAACAAAAACCAAAAAACAAAAATCAAAAAACCACAACAACTTTAAAAGAAAGAGATAGTGCTTTTTATTGAACTGACAGGATGTGCACTTACCTACAATGAGTAACCATTTCATACTACTGTAACCCTTGTCCTTTCTCATCCCTTTCTATTCCGTCTGCTCTTTGTCCCTACTTGTCACACTACAACACCAGGCTCTAATTCTTGCAGAGGGACTCTTGCATCCTTGTAGAGCTCTCAGGACTACTCCAGTTCCACTGAACTGTAACACAAAGCTTATGTCCTGGGGCCTGAACCTACAAGCTGACATATGTGGCTCCCTGTAAGCAGAAACTTGCTCAACTGGTGCCTTAGGGTTAGAAGCTCTTTTGACAGAGACTCCATCTTTGTATTTGTTCTATGAATTGCCTAGCAATGCAGATTACCATTACTGTAAAAACAGAAGCTCAGAAGAGGAAAGAAAAAGACCTTTACTCTTTAACTTTAATGGGTAAAGGGCATCTAAATCCCAGTTTTGAAAATCTCAGCCTTATGGCAGTAAGTGTTTCTATTTGTTTCCACTTTTTTTAAACAGTATTTTTACCACAGACCCAAAATAACTTCAAACCCATGAGTCCTTGACACAGCTCTGCTGCAGGCTTTCACTGTGGCAACACTCCACCTGGGAGCTGTCACGCGTGCTTGTTTTTTCTCATTTTATTCTCACTGCCAATTGCAAAAGATAGCAATCTAGGGGATGCTTGTGCTTCAATCCAAGGCGTGATTGGTGGGGGCTTCAGTGCAGGCTGCACAAGCACATTGAGGACCCTTGTTGCACAATCCAGTGCCGTTTTTAGAAATGCTAGCAGGGGTATGACTATCTGAGCTTGACACCCTGGACCACATTACAGACATGCCTTTACTCCAGTGTTAAAAAACCAGATTCACTAGCACAGCAAAGCACTTGAGGAATAAAGAAAAGAACATAAAAGATTGTGCACAGCAAAGAAACAAGGCAGAAAAAAACAAAAAACACACTGCAGAGTTTCTTGCACAATAAAGGAAAATGAAGATTTTCAACAACAGTCAGGGTTTAGGGACTAAGCAACAGCTTATGGGTATCTCAATCCATAGCAACATGCTCCCAAATGAATACCCACAGATAGCTGATAAAAGACGAAAACACCATGTTACCCACTGGCAAACACTTTTCGCAAACCTATCATTCCAGTCAGTTCTGGTCCGCAAAAGAAACCTGGGCAGCACTTTCAAAAGATGAGCCTGGGAGCTTAAAGTCATAACTTCACTAGACACTAAAAATAATAAATAAGGATACTAGGCTTATGGTTTATTACAACAACATGTCATCCATTAACCTCCCTTTTTGTCCTATGTCTGAAGAGGTGAGTCAACTGGCCATTTCACCTTGAACTGTCTTTTACCATGAGCATGACACCTGAAGAGCAGCTCTGCATAACTCAAAGCTGGCCTCTTTCACCCATAGAAATTACTACCTCACCATTTTTTCTCTCTCGTATCTTGGGACCAGCATGGCTACAACACCACTACAGAAACAGCAACACTGTCAACCTACCTAATACCTGCCTAATTATGACAATGTAAACAGAGGTTGCAAGTGATTTTTTCCATCTAGCTCAAGTTATTAAGGTGTTTGCCTATAGCAAGAAGGAATATTATGCTAGGAACCCAGAGGGATAAGGTAAAAACCCAGAAACAGCTGAAGGAAAGGGAGATAGACTCCGACTCTACAGCAAAAGGAAGGTGCACGTTCCAGGTATGGGGTGGGGGGAGTTTTGCGAACTGCTCCTACCATGTGGCTGAAGATAGCACCTCCTCTGGAAGGGAGAGGTGTGGAGTTGCCTGTCATTAAGAGAAATGTTCGAGTCATGCAGCCTGTGTAACTCAGGTTCAGAGGGAAACAGACACACAGCTAACTTTTCAGGGAGAGAAAAAGGGGTGATGCTGGAAAGGACCCCAATCTAAGACCCAGTTTTTCAAGACACCAACCTTGACATGCTTGTGAAACTAACTGTCTCTAAGTCAAGATGTAGCTTCCACAGTAACAGCTAGGAAGTTCAGCCCGGAAAGCTCCCAGACAGCAATTGTCTCTGGGACAGGAATTTCCCTAAAACCCTCCCCATACCCACACACCACCCTGAATTTCCCAACATCCCCCCAGTTGTCAGTTAGTAACAGTGTTATACAAATTTATTGAGCACCCCAACGCCCCTACTACAACTCACCCTATACCCCCCTTTTAATTTCAAGTCCCAGAGAAGCTGCTGTTCTGGGAGCATGCAAATAAGTCTGCTGGCAGAGAGGAAGGGATCTCCGCTGGTAATACACAGAAAAGTAAATGAGAACCGCTGAGACAAGATGCATTTGACCAAAGAGCAAACACTCATAATCCAGAGAGCACAAAACATAATCCTCCAGGAAAAGGGGGTGGGTAAGGTCACAGTACTGGTGGGGATCACAGGGTAACCCAAGAGGGAGGATTTTTTGCATATGTACAATCCTGGGGTTGGGAGATTGCTCCACAGAAGGACAGCCAATATCCAGAATCCTCCTACATCCTTACCTCACCAAATCTTGGAATACCAAAGCTCTAACGATATGATTAGATTGAGAACCCATTACTGAAGGGAAAGAAAAGCCAATAAAGGTTCAGGAAGGAGTTGAAAGACAATGGATATAGAACAAACCAAAACTTCTAAACATAAGGCATAGTTATGACAAAGATACTTGTAAATGTCATCTTGTGATAAAGGATTTGGTGCTACTGTTAAACCTCATGATAAAAAATGTGACAGTGTTAAATGGATAATAAAAACTTTGGTACTGATGATAAATCCTGTGAAAAGGTTCAATATGCACAATTTCAGGAAAAAAGACCCAAGACATGCTAGAAGTCGTAAACAACTCACCTGCATTAAGAAGCCCTATGCTGCATCTCAGCTAACATCTGCAAATGGGCTTGACACACAAAGAAACAATAATAATTTTGGTCTGCTGTACAAAAGGAGAAACTGGAGTAATCACTTCATTGCTTTGATGGCTAGCTTAAGGCCAAGATACCACACACTAGAACAGCGGTTATCAAGCCATGGGGTTGTGGCCCAGTATGGGTCACAGACCTGTTGGTACTGGGTCACTGCACTGCTGCTACAGAAGGGCACTGGCAGTCCTGCTGCTACCTATACCCCAAGTCAACTGGTGTCCTGCCAACTTTCCGGGACTTCTTCCACCCAGGGATAGCAGCCACGGGAAACTGACAAGTACGCTAGCCCCTCTGGCTAGTCAGGTTTTAGCAGAGCATCTGGTGACCTTGTTGATTTCCCACAGCTGCTTTTACCCAGAAGGTAGCAGCCATGGGAAATTTATGACTGAGTTGGGTGACGGTCATAAATAATTTGTTTCAACTGGGTCCTGAGAAAAAAAGTTTGACAACCACTGCTCTATATGTCTACAATGAATTAACATCATCTGAAGAACCAGAAGGGTTAACAATGCTGCAAAGATACAAAGTGATGCTTTCTGACAAGACAAAAAGATACTCTCAAAAGTTACCAAGTGTACTAGACAGATCTATAAAGTGTTTAAAGAAGCACAAAACTTTTCAGGAGCATATGTTGGTAACACTACAATATTTAGGAAAACTTGGGAGTTATATTGTCAAAACCTAAACAGGATTTGGGGCACAAAGCCTACCTGACACTCTTGGAGCAAACTATGGTGGGAGGTGTTCTGAGGCAGCATCTTTTGGAACTTGAACCATTATATCGTCTATGCATTCCTGCTTGAAGCAGTTTTAAAACACTTATGGTTCATCTGCACTGTCGGGTCCACAGCGACTTCCCGTGGTGAAGCTGAACTGGGAGCAAGGAAGTTATGAGATACTTAAGAAAATGCTAGTGTAGACAGTCAGTGTGGTGAGGACCTTACAATTATGTTGCCAAATGGGTGCTAATAACAGGAAATTAACCATCCAATATTTAGTATTTCCATTTCACTTTCAGTAACCCAGCAACAGAATAAAAGAGCTCTGAACAATAACAGTTAAAAATAGTTGAGGAAATCTCTAATTCCACTCCAGATCTTTAAAAAAAACAAACAAGAAACAAAAAACAAAAAACCCCTTGTTTTCCAGCCCCCCCATCATTAAAGGATTATTGTTGTAAGAGAATTAAACATTAATTTTCACCTTTGACTCACATCCTTTTTTCCCCTCTATTGCCAGCCAGCCTCATTCACCAAGAGGAAAAAGAATGAATATGAAGATCAAAAAATTACTGTGTCATTAGAACTGAATTTTTTACATTATGTGTTTTAACAAAGGCATATGAAAAAGAATTAAAAAGACAACGAAAGCCCATAAATCTCACATAGCAACACAGTAACAAACAAAATACAAATGAGTTCAGCTGCTCAGACTATCAAGGACCTATATTAAAGCTATCTCCAAACGTAACAGTTTCAAACAAATTACTAATAAGGCAGTACACCAAGTGTACAATAATATTGCAAGAATCGTTGGGAAAGTAGCATGTCAGATTCTCTCTCATTGCGTAGGCACTACATAAAATCTGATTTCCCAGATAAAACCTCTCAGGCAATTAAATCAGTGCAGCCCAGTTAATGAACACTAAGAAACCATCCATCTTTATATATAGTTAAGAATGAACTGGGATTAAAGGAGATCCTGAACCCTTTTACTTCATGAAGCACAAATAAGATAAATAGTACCATGGAGGAAATAGCTATCTTTTCCCTCAAACATTGCTCTTGCTTTAAAATCCGCTTCAAGGGTGCAGAAGGGTTGGGGAAAGATGAGCATATCTACTGCTCAATGACTGATTTGTTTGTGATCATACCCACAACTGGAATTCATATGCAAATTTGACACCATTAACTTGGGTCTGAACAGAGGTATGGGTTGGTTCTCTCATTACAACAGGTGATTTCCCCCTATTTCAATCTTCCCACCTTCTTTTCTGTTTTTTTCCACATAGTTTAAATCAAAACAGCCTGTTTGACTCAGTCTCTACTTATCTTGTGCCCTGCCCTTCACTGCATTTATTTTTCTCCTCCACACTGAACATTTTCCATTTCAGCATCTGACGAAGTGGGATTCACCCACAAAAACTCATTTGATAAATCAAAGTGTTAGTCTTTAAAGTGGCACAGGACTCCTTGTCTGTTCCACCCACAGTAGCATCTCTGCATCACAAACACCTCAGGAATGGACGTTGTTCATAAGTCTGAAATGTTTCTAACTCTGAACAAAGTGTTATGGTTGTCTTTTCAAAAGTTTACAACTGAACATTGACTTAGTATAGCTTTGAAGCTTTACTATGGAGAAGAAAAATGCTGCTTTTAACAATCTTAATTTAAATGAAGCACGCACAGAAATAATTTCCTTACCTTGTGAAATTTCTTAAAGCTTTCCCTTTATTTTTGTAGTAGTTTATATTTAACAGCATTGTACTGTAATTGGTGGGCAGGTGGATGTCTCTCTCTGCTGCTGCCTGATTGAGTACTTCCAATTCCAAATGAGGCGTCTGATTGACTGGTCAGTTCCTAACTCTGATGTTTATAACTGTGGTTCTACTTCATTTTACTTGTAATTTTTCTGTTCTTTCAGGCACATTAGCCTATTTTATCATTTGAGTACTTACATATTCTCTCTAATATTTCACCTTAAACATGCAAAATATTACATCTTGAATCAGACAATAAGAAAAACACACACTTGGCAGCAAATTTACTGTATTTCCCTCCCCCCTTCTCCTACACACACTTCATCTCCATCCCCTGGGGTTGTGTTTTATGAGAGCTAACAGATGTTTAACTATTTGTGTGTCCTTCCAGATGTTCTTGAGGAATTAATCTTGATCTAGCCAGGGAAAGCCAGATTCTTTGCTGCATCACTTGGCAAATCTCAACATAAAGAACAAAAAATCTTTAATCTTGCTAATGTCCCATGATGGGGGGGGGGGGATTTAAGCATGTCATGTATTCTTAGATGAACTCAACTCCAGTTCTGCCAGCAACATTGTAGATTAATTTTAAACACAAATTGTTTGACCTTTTGCATAATTATTTACAGTCAATTTAATTTGTCATCCTACAGTCAAGCTGTAATGCAACAGGAACTCTTTAATCTATATGCCTGTTTTAATTCATATTAAAATTGATGAAAGACAGTCCAATGCCCTCTGAATGGCAATGCACAGAGGTAAAGACAAATCCTAGTCTCTCGCTTCCAGACCCGTGAGGCAACTTGCTAACCCCTTCAAAATGGATGCTTTGCATAAACTCAGTGACCCCTACAACCACATAAGTAGTAGCACTGGTGAATCCAGCAGGGTCTCATGCAATCTTGCTGATCTGGAAGGCTGGGATTAAAATGTATAAAATAAATGACACTGTGGCTCTGACAGCCTGGCACATAACCAGACAGACTTTCAAAAGCATTGAGCGCTGAATAACTACTCCCCCAGAAATCAACAGAAGTTTTACCACTGATTTCTAAGGGAGCAGACCAAGAAATTGAGAGCTCTTCCCTAAGTGCCCAGCAGAGGACAATGCTGAGAGAAGATATAAAATTTAGACCCAGCATGTTGAGGCAAGTCAGATACTTATGGGAGTGGCAGATCTTTAATATCCAGAGACTGAAGATTAACTCATGGCATCTAACCAAGAGACCTACCCTTAGTAAAAGTAAAATAATAAGGATGTAGAGTATTTTTGCATTCTGTAGCAGAAGTTTCAGTCTATCTGGAGACAGAACAATTAGCAACCCCAAACCCTAGAACAGCAGCATGATTATTGTTTCTGACAGTCTGAGCTGCAATGCAACATAGCAAGCTGAACAAACCGCACGGCAAAGATTTCCCTTGTTTAAATTGCTGTTTCTTTTACTTACATTTCTTATTTTCTGAGACCGGGAAAGAAACCACAGATACTTAGAAACAAAATCTCCTAGAGCCTGAGTGCTCAACGAGAAAGGAGGACTCTTCTGCTAGAGTAGAGTGCAGATCTTCTGAGAGATGCAAGTGGACTAAGCTACCACCTGTTTGGCCAGTCGCTGGGAGCACAGCCGAATAGTCTGTTCATGACTCACTGCACCAGCACCCATTAAGGCAAGTGAGCAAAATCCCACTTTACCATATCCGAAGAGGAAGTTTTCATGGGCAACCATGACCAGTGCCATCAACTATTGCTGAATCTCAGTTTTCAATCCTAAAAATGAAGTTTCTAATTCTCTTTTTTGCAAAGAAAACTTTAAAGTATGACCCAGCTGTATTCAATGCTAATGCTGCAGCTGCCAGGAACTCCATACGCCACCACTGCTGCTGCTGCTGCTGCTGAGTGGGGAACTTCATTCACCCTGCCTTATTTCAGCAGGTGAATGAATGGAGGAGCAGTTACAGTGCCTGTGCCCTTACTGAATCTTCACTCTTTGGGCTTCCTAGGCTGAGGGAGAAAGAAGTTCCACCTTAGCTGGGGCCAGTCAGTGTCATTCTCTTCCTCATCCCACCACAAATGAGGCCAGGCCCAGAGCACTCCTGCTGTGTCACCAGCTACGAAGCCCAGACATCTTCCATTCCACTTCATTTGTCCTTTCATTTATGGTAAAAAGGTGGTGAAACAGTAATACAAGTTTAGCAGCCAGGAAGAGAGGTGTGGCATCTGCCCCCAGCAATACACTTAAAGGGCTGCTAGGGAATGCTGCTGAGCTGCTGTTGAGGTAGAGGACTGAACCGACAAGCCAAGAATGAACAATGAAGGATGGTATCAACTTGGCAGTACTGAGTAGACAATAAATAGCAAGGTTGTATGGTTTTCTGCTCTATGTGTGAGAGACTGGTGTGAAGTCTGCGTTTCAGAGGGAAAGGAGGACAGTTTGCTTTGAAGCATGTATGGGTGTGAGCATCCAGGTGCACAAATGGGAATGTGTGCCTGCCTGCGGTACCTATATGGCTGCATGGGTGAAGGGGTTCTGGGCATTGGTGATTTTGTTTGATGAGGGCAAACAGGTTTTTGCTGGACCTCCTAAAGCTTCCAGAAAAGCCTGTATTAAAAGGATTATGGACCTGATCTCACTCCCTTTGAAGTCAAGGACTATTTTGAGTTCAAAGGAAATTTCAGCTTGATGTAGGTTCCTTGTATTAGTGCAAACATAAAAAGAGAAGGTAATTCTAATGGAAGTCACTCAGGAAAACATCCACAAATGAAAATAAGAACATAACTCCCTTTGTAATACAGAAAGACATTCTTCATAGACCACCACAGTGGAACAGTGGTTAATTTCCCTCAAAAATGGTTACATGCACTGAGATTTTGGGCAGACATGACTTCACCACAATGAGAACCATGTGTCATAAGTAGCCTCTTTGGAAATAAATATTCCCTTCCAAACACAAAATTTTGCTTGTAAAATTTGCACAGGAAATCCCAGAATGGGTATGATTTTGGTTTTAGATCTGCAATAATATATAAATTAAATTCAAAGTGCAATATATGATATTCTCCTTTTTAAGGATCTATCAGAAAATGAAGAGAAATCTCAGATAATGCCAGAAGTCAAACAGAAATACCATCTATCTGATTCACCTCAACCTGCATTGCAATCTTTTTCTGCATACATTCAGTTATTTAAAAAGGCAAGGAGTTCTATGGCACTTAAAGACTAACAGATAAATGTCACAAATCTCCTTGTTTTTTTTTTGCTTTACTAGACTAACACGGCTGCCCCTTTGGAAGTCAGTTATTAGAGTCATATGCTAGGAACGCTGTTAAACATGCAGGGCCTCATTCTTGTCTCACTGATACCCATGCTCCAGTGTATTTACTCCTGATGTTCACTTGGGAAAGCAAAAACTGGACCACAGCACCCAGAGAGCACCACTCAGATTCAGAAACTTCAAACAGCTATAGTCAGTGCCTGAATCAGAATAACATGGCTACCTCTGGAACTTGTAAACAAAGGCTACTACCCCTGAATCCTACTGGGATGCAGAGATATTTCTATATGTCTCTCATTAGCATTAATGTGAACTGTTTAACTAGCTTTTAAAAAATAGTGCTGTGCTGCCCCTCCCCCCATGAGTTTTGGCCTCAAAGAACGTAACCGCATCAAAGTGGCTATACCCTGTCAGACCAATGGTCCATTGAGCCCAGTAGCCTGTCTCATGACAGTGGCTGGTGCCGGATGCTTCAGAGGGAGTAAACAGAACACAGCAATTATCCAGTGATCCAGCCCATTATCCAGACCCACGTTCTAGCAGTCAGAGGTTTGACAGTCACTGCATGGAGATGGACCCCTGACTATCTTGGTAACAGCCACTGATGAACCTATCCTCCGTAACATTGCTCCAGGATGTGTTAGCAGAAGTGTTATAAGCAAGACACAAGAACAATTCTTCCATTCCACTAGCACTGATAAGGCCTTAGCTGGAGCATTATGTCCACTTCTAGGCATCACACTTTGCAAAAGACACAGACAAATTGAAGGAAGTTCAGAAGAATGCAACAAAAATTAAAGACTTAGTAAACATGAGCTAAAAAGAAAGACTGAAAAAACCTCTTCTCTGCTGGGCCACGCCTTGCTACCTTTAATTATTTTGAGGCACACAACCATATAGTCTCCTAATGGACTCATGAACATTCATAAGCCAATCCAGAAGTCTGAGAAGGCTTTCAAAATATTCCGTGGCACACCTGCTCAGGCCTGAGGGCACAGCTGTGCGGCATGGTTGGGAAACACTGCACTTAGAACAAATTGCCTATGGAGGCTGGACTATCTCCGAGATTTGAGGTCTTTGGAAATAAGTTAGGCACAAACCTGTAGGCATGGTCTAGACCAGGGTTGTTGGGACCACGTATGCAGCACTCTATAGGCCACGTATACCATAGTCTCTATACTCCTTCCATGCCTCTCACAATGTCACATAGGCTGCAGCAGTGTGCCAACTGAGTCACCAGTTGAGAACTACTGGTCTAGATAATCCATAGCCCTGCCTCAGTGCAGAGGACTGGACAGCTTAACAAGGTCCTTGCCAATCCTATATTCCTATGAACTCATCTAATTTTTCTCTGAATGCACTTATACTCTGAGCCTTCGCAACATTGCATGACAAGGTACATTGGTTGACCATGTGTATACAGGAGAGAGAAACCATAACTTTACAAGCTACGTACATGTAATATTTCCTACCCCAATTTTATAATGGTGTTGGCCCACACACACTGCAATATGGTTAGAAAACAGACAGACAGACACCCCCCCATCCCCAACTTGTGTCAGATTACAACATACTGGCATTAATTTTAGATGTGGCATGAAAAGCATGACTCAAAACTAAGAAGATTTTTAAAAAACAGGAGACTTTTGATGCATAATTTGAAAATATATCTAAATTATCTAAAAAAACAAACATTAGTTCCTTTCTTTAGAAAGTATTAATGTTAAAAAACATAAGGGGTGAATAAAATGTTAAAATGTAACTGTGTGTTAAAGAGTGATATTTAAAAGGAAAGAGAGAGATTGGTGTTCTAAGACTCAAGCTTGCAATAAGCAAAAGCAGTTGGCCCTGATATTTCAGCTCTTGACAGAGGCGAGTTAGCCTTCTAACTTAAATAAATGGTGCACAAGGCAGTTCACTATAGGACTGTGAACTATAGAATTCTTTCAAATAAGGCGATAAAAAACAAAGATCCTGTCTACTCTATTCAGACATTAAAAACCCATGAAACTTTACATTATTTTTATAAAAAGAATAGGGAAGTGCCCCAGGTTTCCTGGACTCAAATTATCCTCCTATTGCTGTGCAGTTCACTTGGAATTGGCTGCAGCACTTTATCCCAAATATGGTGTTGAGATGATGAAGAATGCTACACAAAAGAAAGATATAAAGCCAGCATGATTTTGCTTGGCGTAACACTCAAGAGCTCTCTTAGAACCATGAAATGCATTTAGGGGAAGTCTTTATCATCAATAATGACAAAAAAATAGTCCAAGAGATAAGTTTCTTTTTATGCATGCCCATTTTCTGGTAGCCAACTCCAAAGTAAAATTCTCTAAAGCTGATTTTTTCTTAATCTTTTTTCCCCCACGAATAGGTAGATTCAAGTCTGTTACCAGCTGCTATGAAGTAGTGCCAATCCTTACATAAAAGCAGCAGCAAAAACCTCTCCTAGGGGTAGTGTCTCATGTCCCAACAACATTCCAAATACAGGCCCTCCTTTTTCATGGGCCACATTGTTCTGAAGCAAAGAAAATTCCTTCTATGCCCAAGGCTTTTACATTCCATTTGTAATCCAGTTACTAGACCTGGTGCTCCAGTTTTGATTGTTGAGCAAGTCTCTTGCCACAGAGACATGCTCCTAAAACTGCTTTAATAAAGATACACATATGGATCAGGAACCTACCCCAACAAATAGGATGATGGTGTTCTTTTTGACAGACAGAATAATACCATGTGCACAATGCTTTAAGTATCTGCCAGTATGGGCACATATTCAAGTTAAATGATAAAAACAAAGGTGCATAATAATAATAATTGGGTCTATCCTAGCATTCAGGAGCCCAAGTCAGCTTCATGACAACACTATGCTAGGCATTATGCAAACACAGAACAAAAAAGATGGTCTTTTCCAATTTAAGAATATTTTCAAGTTTTTGTATGAAATTTTTGAAACTGCAAGAATTTCACATTTTGGAGGTATTAACTCACATGCCTGATCCTGAAACACACTGACAAAATAAAGAAAAAAAACCAGACCAATTTTAGTCTATTTCTGAATTTTTTTTTATAGGCAAGTGGTTAAACAATGCAGTAAAAAGGAATGAAATATTCAAAGCTGATTATGGGATTTTGCCACACAGTCTCCTATTAATTTCAGTGGGCGCTGTGTGACCAGATTCTTTATTCATCTTTCAAATCTCAATCAACATGTGTTCCTAACTTCACTTCAAAACACTTTTCGTATCCAATTTGTCTTTTTTTAAAATGATAAACTCATTGGAACAGGGACCGTATCTTCAACTGTGTTTGTACAGCACCAAACGCAATGGCATATAAATCCATACTTAGGCTTTTTGGCACTACTACAACAACAAATAGTGTCTAACTGAGTTTTCTCTGCATAGAATACTTATACTATGACCAAAATCATAAATACTTCTATTCTTGTCCAAATTATCCCAAATCATTTGCACTGTAAGTACTACAGAGTGAAACCGAAATGATCAGCTTAATTAAAATACTGTTGTATTCCAGTTAATGTGTATTCACATCACTGTCCTCTCCAGAATGAATTCAGAGCTGCTGAGCTGCCTGTCATACACTTATACTGCTAGCAGTTAACAGAGTCCACTATGGCTCAAATGATGGGTGGTGCACTTAAAGAAAAAGGCTTTGGGCCCTACCCTTGTCACCATGCTGAAGTCCTGAATGGCCAGAATGTGAAGCATGGTAACAGCTAAGATGACCCCGTGCAACTGTTCACTCTGAGGCACAGGGAACATGCATTTAAATATTGCATAACTCAGCACAACAGCAAACTGAGCCTGATGTTGACTGCAGCCTGCAACTCCTTGCAGTCAAGAACCCAGCCTTCTAAAAGTGGATGATGACCTTCAGATGCTGCAGCAGCACCCGCACTGTTGGACATCAACAGCAGCTTGTCATACACATACCTAGGAGTCCACAGACCTTTCACAATTAAGACATTTCTGTTTTAGAAGCAAATGTTCAATTTGACTCTTTAAACACAAGAACGACAACTGGCCTTCAGCTTTAAGTATGGACTCCAGAATCAAGTGCACTATTTACAGCCAGCATTACATGAACATAACTTGCTTTGGGCCAAACTACACCCCAGTTACTTTGGTGCTATGCCAGTTGATTTCAGTGGGCAACCATGTGCATGAAGACAGAACTCAGCCTTTAGAATCTTTTGTTTGGTGCACTGAGACTCTCTGTTTAAAGAGGGCAATAACATTTTCCTTAACCAATGAATCTCTGTTTGCACTCTGTTTTCCACAACAGAAGCCCCTCTCAGCCCTCAAGAACAAGATCCCAGAAAAAAAATAAATGAATGTATCAAAGTAGGTGGAAAATAAAGGGAAAATATTTGTGCAAAATGCTGACACATCTAAACCACACAAAGCATTTGTTCAGTAAAGGCTATGAATTCTCTATATCTTAAAGTCCTTAAATCTTGACTTGAGGACTTAAATAACTCACTCGTAGGTTAGAGGTTTATTGCTGGAGTGGGTGGGTGAGGTCTCGAAGCCTGCATTGTGCAGGAGGTCAGACTAGATGATCATACTGGTCCCTTCTGACTTTAGAGTCTATGAATAATTTAATCTGAGGCAAATTCCTAAACATCGGTTAAGATACAGTACAAAAGAGGGTTCCCACACACAAGGTTCATGCTGGCAGAGAAAGCAGTTTCCTCCGAGGATAACAGGGTGCAACGTTCTATAGGACTTTCATTAAGCTATTGCTATTCTATCCATCTATTCTATGGTACATTCAGTTTTCTTAGAGATATAAGAAATTACAAGCATCTGAAGAGACATATTTCAGTGAAAAGCCATCATGCTTAATTGAAGAGTCATGTCAGAAGAAACAAAAGAGGGATCACTTTCTCTTAGCCTTTGCGACAGACACGGTATCCAAAATGATTCAAGAAGTAGATTTTACAGTATGATTGGCCAGACTTAAGTAATCTACAGGTTTGGAGTGGTAATTCATCTAACCAATGAGAAGAACTGAACTAAAGCACATAGATCATCATCATCTGTATTCAGCAAACTGTATTCAAAATGTAAACAGACAAATGGTGTGGAACTGAGGCACAGAGAGGCTAAGTGACTTGCCCAGGATCACTGGGTGACCTGTGGCAGAGCCAGGAATCACTCTCCAGAGTCTACGTCCAGTGAGTTACCTAGGAGTTAAAACAAAAAGCAATTCCATCTAGAAAATAAAAGGCACCGGCATACTCTACAAACCCTTTATCCTTATCCTTGTAATAACTCTAACCTCAAAGTAAAATAATCAAGGTGTTTTATGGGAGCAATTCAACTGTCAAACTCTCTTCTTTCCAAAACAGCAAGATCTAGGATTCTTAGTATTACACTGAACATCAAATCATCCTGAGCAGATAATTCATTGCAAAAGAATGTACTCAGTAACGGATTTTACCCCATGCCTCGTTTAACTAGTGCTCTGGATAAGCAAGTTTAGTCGCACCAAAAGAATTATTCCGTTTGCCAGCCATGGCTGGTATTGTCTTGCAATAAAATTTTTCAGTGTCCTCTCAGATTCAAATAAGGCATGTGAACATTCTTCATTGTTACATAGAGTCATAATAAATACTTACTGTGCAATGATAGGACATTTTATGCCTCCAGAATATTGGTACACACATCAGTATACACCATTGGGTAGGCAAGTCAGTAAATATCCTCATAGTGCATATGTGGGAAAAGAAGAATTGATCTGCCAAAAGTCACAATAAGCATCAGAGAGAATACTGGATGTCACAATTCCTTGGCCCAGTCTTGTGTTCTGTCCACTTTATCACCTCTATCCGTCATACATTTAGGGCAGGATTCTGAAAAACATCCAGAGTTCGCCGAACTCTGATCCTATTGTGCAACTGTGGTAGATTTGTATTAACTTCCCAATTCTGAGCAGAATGTTGATGGCTGCTGCATCATCAAAACATTCTTATTTCAGTTCTCATGCAACGATCAAGAACAAACCTACACTTTACATACTCAGGCAGCTTTTCATTAAGTCATACTGGCCTCATTCATGAATAAAAAAACCAAACATCTCCTTGAAACTTACCATAAAAACTCATTAAAAAAAATGTGTCATGCCTGGGCTTTTTAAATATTGTCCAATGGACGAGAAATATCAGTTTAAGTTTTTGCTATGATTCAATTTAGAGATTAAAGGAAAGTTGTTCTAGTTTAATATCAGACCTGCTTATGTAACCAAATACCAGTTTATGGACACCATATGTCCCTGCTGGGGGAAAGGAAAGTACATCTGAAATGTTATGCCGACTCTATCATGTACCACTAAACCCCTGTGTTGTCCAGGCTGAACCACACTTACACAGTGTCAACCCACCTGACTGAAAATGGATCTACATGCTCAACACATATGACTTCCTCAGACTGTCCACTTGGATTGGCTCTGATACATGCACATGACAATACACATAAATAAATGCATAAACTGGCACTTAGATACCAACACTAGACACATATCAGGAAGATATTAAATGCATAATTAAGTGATTAGAAAACTACATAGAACACACAGAGTCCAGTCGAAAGCCCAATAAACTTTCCAGTGGAAAAAAAACTCTTATTGACTTTATTTGGCAGTGGACATATAGGTCTGGAAGTGGTTTGTAAAGCTGGCCAATGAGCTTTGACAAACGAGTAATTAACTCTCCTGGAGAGTTTAAAATTAAAAATATTGCTGGTATTTAATAACATTACTGACTTTGACACTAAAAAATGGTAGCAAATTAACATGCAACACCAATTCATTTGGTGAGCAATCTCATTCAGATCCTTAAGCTGCTTGCACGGTGTTCTGAATGTGTTAACAGGGAAACAAAGACCTCCGGCGCCAAAGAACTATTCTGAAAGGGTGCCACAGTTGCTCAAGCATAAAGCAGCTTGCTGTACTTTGGACTGGTCGCTGGACAGTGACAAACATTTTCCATTAAAAAAAACAAAAACATAGAAAACTTACATGTAACAATGATTTATTAATCAGAAGATTTATATTAACTAAGATTCATTGATTACAGTTTCATAATAATACGGATGATATGTGGATTCAAGTTTTGAATCAGTAGCTATAGTGTACTATGTTGTTTCCTTATGTGGTTATCCAACAAGTTTATTTGTTGTTTTACTAGGGCTGTTTGGCAAATAATTGTCTAAATCACAGCATCATGATGTATCTAATGATTTGCGTTAAAACAGTATATGTGATGCAGGAAGTTCTGTTCTTAATGCAACTCCATGAACAGAGGCAGACAGCTACTCATTCCTTATTTCTACTTTTCTAATAAGATCTAATCATAAGCCCTTCACAACACGAAACGTGCATTTCATACAGGGGAGAAAACAACTGATTCTCAATGTGGTGCCTAGTATTCTTCTATTCTTAAAAAAACATATGTGAAATACCAAAAAACAATGACAAAGAATATTATTGCTCTTTTTTCCAACCAGTGATGTGGGAGGAAATCTAACAGACGTTTACTTTATTTCCAGAAAGTAACAAATTCATAAGGGCAAATGAGTACTCTCGTCTAAATGCCTGTTTAGCATAAAGAGTGCCTTTAAACTAGACACAAATCCTTTCCTTTCTAATCCACTTTCCAGCAGAATGCTATTGAGTGTAACCACTGATAGTGTAATTATAGTGATTGTTAAATATTAAGTGCAAATTAGTTCATTTAGTCAAGACGATAATGCAAACATTTTAGGACTAGACTGGCACACTGCAACATACAGTACTGTGGGTTAGGAGCTATGGTGTGAAGTGTTATTCATTGGACCAATCAGTCCCTATTTCCATCTTGCTCCATGGAGAAAGCAAGCTTTATCAGCCCTGTTTTCAGATTACCTCCTCCTCCACACTGGCTCACCTACAAGAGCCAATGAGCTGAGGACCAGAGAAAAGGTGCATCCCAGCTCTGGCTCACCTGAACAGGAGTTTGAATGAGCACCTCTTAGATAGCTGTTCTACTCTCACATGGCAATCCAGGATGCAGGTACCCAGAAGATGAATCCTTACATGCTCTTATTCTTCTGCAGAAGAAAGTAGGTCAGTTTATGACTGAGCCTTCAAGGAATAAATTAGCAAAGCCTTGCATGAAAGGTGTATGTACAAATCCTAATATCTCTTTATCAGAGTTTCAAGCACCTTAGCCACATGCTACTTTGAAAGCCTAGCCCTGAAGGGTTTTAGCAGATGTCATTAAATATTTATACTGTTATATGCTTAGCATTTCATGGCAATTTACTTGATGGGGAATTAATTTGTATATAGGGTAAATATGTTTGATGGAAGTTTGTCAAGAATATAGATTTTAACAGCATTAAGCAAAGACATCCTGCTACATTCCTAAAATAGCCTTTATCATCACAGTAAATTATTTTAAATTTTCAAATTACAGTGAAATGGATTTCCAGAAGGGATGGTGGGGAATTAATTTTACTAGCTGATACTCTGCACCACCTGAGCCACTCTTCACCATCTTGAGGCTGTAATGACAGTCAGGTCAGGACATTCAAGAGAATAGTTTCCACAACAGCGCCTGTTTTTCCAAAGCTGAAGCTGTCATGGAATGAAGGTGGAATGTGTGAAGACTGTGGATTAACTTCATCCCATGTTTCCCCTATGCATGTACTGCATCCACCCATCATCCCAGGAGTCTCAAACATGTGGCCTGCAGGCCACATGCGGCTCACCACATTACCTCCTGCAGTCCCTGATGACTCCTGGAATCCAGGGGTTTCCAACCCCTTCACCCTGTGAGTCAAAATTGCCCCATGGGGCTTCTTGTGCGCCAAGCCCCTCTGCTGGCTGGGCGCTCGGCATCTCTAGCGCTTCTGGGGCAGGGTGCGCTGCAATGCATCGCCCGCCCTGCCCCTTGCATCACCAGACACTGCCAGGGAGGAGCTGAACTGTGTCCAGGAGCTGCACCACTCACAGATGCTCAGGCTGAAAGGACAGTAGCCTGAGTGTGCAGGGAAGGTTCATGAGGGAGCTCCAGGGAGCCCCTGGGTGGGGCGGGGCAGGGGGGACAAGGGCCATAACTAGGCCAGGGCAAAGTCCCAGGCATGGCATTTTAAAGTGCCCTGGCCAGGCAGGGAGCTGCGTCAGGCAGAGAGTTCTTAAAACTCCTGCCCTCAGGGCTGTTGGGGGAAGTGGGACCCAGGCCATTTGGCCAGGGGGCATTCCCACCCCCACTCCACGGAGGAGGAGGGAAGTGTGGGCCAAGCCGACCTGATCCATCCCAGAACCCTAGCAATGTAAAGCCTGTGGGAGCCAGCCCTGGCCGATGCTGCTGCCCCCAGCCCTGAGACCGCTGGTAGGAGCCGGCTCTGGCCGAGGCCATGCCACTTGTGGGGGTCCGTCCCCAGCCACAGCCAGGCCACTGGGAACCATCAAGTGTGGGCAGGGCAGGCCGGCCCAGGGAGCCTGGCCCAGGCCACATGCACCTGCCCCGCCCCTAGGCCTGCCTGCTCCTGGCTAGGCACAATGTTCAAACCCAGGCCCACTGCCTTCTGGGGGAGGGAGCACAGCCTGTGGTGTGGCTGCTCCACTGGCCATGTAAGGGGGGGATGAGCTCGGGGGAGCGCAGCTGCCGGGAACAGACCTTGGGGGGTGGTCAGCTCGGGGGGAGCACAGGGAGCTGGTGGCCGGGTGGGGGGGGTTAGGGAAGGGCCTGGAGCAGAGCAGAGAGCTGGCAGCAGAGTTGAGGGGTTAATGAAGGGCCCAGGGAAGCGCGGGGAGCTGACAGCACCGGGAGGGGGCGGTAGGGAAGGGCCCAGGGAGCATAGAGAGCTGGCAGCACTCTGGGAGGGGCAGTCATGGAAGAGCACGAGGAGCTGGTGCCACCATGCAGGGTTTAAGGAAGGGCCTGAAGGATAGCAGGGAGCTGGTGGCAGGATGGAGGGCTAAAGAAGTGGTTAGGGGTTTGGGGCAACTTGGGGGAAGCCAGCAGCAGGCCGAGGGGGTAGGGAACTGGATCCATCCAGCAGCGGGGATCTGGATCCATCCCTAGCCACCGCAGAAAGGCTGCTGGACCAGATTGGGCCCCGAGCTGGGGGAGGGCACTTTTTGGGGTGCAGCCCTCAGGCCAATATCCTGGTCCTCATGCAGCCCTCGTGATAATTTGAGTTTGAGACCCCTGTATTATCCCATGTCTTTTAATTCAATTGTAAGCTCTTTGGGGCAGAGACAGTCATTTTCATTAAGTGTGCATTGCGCCCAACACAATGGGACTAGGGCCTCTAAGTGCTACCACTACAATAATAAATAAAAGCAGCAATAGTTATAGTAAGTGGGATTTTTATGGTGCATAGCCCATTTGCAACCCCTCCAACAGGGTGATTTTCACCCCACTTAAGAAGTTTATCTCCTCAAGATTATGTGCTAAAGTAGCTTCAATACTCCAAATTTGCCAAAGGCCAAAAAACAGGATCCTTCCCCACTGTAACCTCAGTTTGAAAGTTCTTACTCCAGCAATGCTCTTGTTAAAACTAACAAGCACCTAGATACTAAGAGAGAGCGCTCAAAAGCCTTTGAATTGTAGCTGGACTTACAAGGTTTTTGCTTGGATTTAGGACAGGTTGCAGCACTTAGCCTTAAAACAAATGCATCCAAAAGGGAATGTTATTTTCGTACTAAGGATAGTTGACTCTGAAAGTTACAGTGAACATTATTAAGCACAGCGCCAGAGACAAAAAAGATGCAGGCAATATTTTAGTTTTCATGTAATGCAGAGAATAAGCAGAGACCTCAATCTGCAATATTCTCCCATAAGAAAATGCTGCTGTCTTTCATTCTCAACTTCACTTCCTTTCTCTTATATCAGTCACTGCTGTGCTGCTGATGTACACAGAGCATAGAACCTGAAGGGTTATGTCACATAGCTCTTAAAAATTATAAAACATATCTTTTAAGCAATTTAAAAACCTCATTTACTTATTGCTGACATTTGCCTAATGCAGATCAGACACCTCGTTAGAACAATACTGCCTGCAGCACCATATTACTTTAGCTCTTTTGCTGCACTACTCGTGCTTCAAACTGGCCCTGACCCTATGTTTCTAAAAGCAGAGTTAATTGCCCTGTGCTAGAAACTAGAGATGTAAGTATTAGTTAGAAAAGATAACAGTTTAAACTATTATAATGATATTGATTAACTGTTTAACCCACATAGTTTTGCATCCTGACCCCCCAGCCCATTGTCCTCAGGTATCGCCCCCCGCCTGGCTCTGCAGAGGACCCATTTTAAACCCTTGGTCCCCCTCTCCCCAGCGTTCTGCAAAGGGGCGCTCCACATTGCTTGCACCAGGGCCTCAGCCTCCCCGGGCAGGAGGCGGAACCAGCTGCCTCTGTCATGGCCAAACACCATCACCATGGAGACCGAGAGCCTGCACCATCGGTTAACCCCCATGCTGCCGGATGACCGATAATGTATTAATCTTGAAGTTAAGACTAATCAGTTAATGGTTTAACCATTTAATATTATAATCCCTACTAAAAACCAGCATCTCTGTGACTATTTATAATTTTATCTGGGGTCAGCATATGGTTGAGCATGCAATTCCTGGACGCATTCAAACATTCTCTTCAATTCCTTAGTGCTTTTGAAGAACAAAGTAAAAGGAAAATAAGGGTTTAACAACAGAGCTGTCATATGGGGGGGGGTCCTCTTATAATCATTGGCTGGATTCAGTCTCCTTTCCTCACCTCGAGTAACACCTCACAACAAGTAGCACCTTGGAATCAATGGGGCTACTAGTAGAGTAAAAGTCTACTACTCAGTGTGAATATGGATTGCAAAGGCAAAACTTCTCATTCAGAGAGAAAAGGTTAGGGGTTTATTTTTCCTCTGTGGAAAACACATCATCCAAATAAAGTGAAAAAAACTGTATTTATATTGTTGTAATGCTCAAAACGTGCCAAGTGTTTTCTAAATATCACCCCTCCAATAAAGGGTTGTAATGTTTCTTTTAACCACAAAACCAAAATCAAATTTACAGTAAATCTGTACAACAAAAAACAAAAACAAAAAAAAAACCCAAACCACCACCACCACCCTGCAGATTAAGGTCAATGTCAGCCATCTTACTGTGACAAGACAGCCAGATGGTACATTCCGCATTATTTTCCAGCAGTATTAATGGATACAGCAAAACAATTCTGATCAACATGATAATGAATATCCAAAACAGTTCACAACTTGCACTGAAAATTATTCAAGCCAGTAAGCTTGATTAGAACTTTAATTGTATTCATGTCAATAAGACTGCCCTAATTTAACTGAATATTCATGTTCTTCCTGTTTAGTACT
The DNA here is from genome assembly GCA_007922195.1 of Podocnemis expansa. Classification (NCBI taxonomy): domain Eukaryota; kingdom Metazoa; phylum Chordata; order Testudines; family Podocnemididae; genus Podocnemis; species Podocnemis expansa. The sequence continues at coordinate 11,604,277 of ML682047.1, forward strand.
CATAGAATTATAGAATCAGAGAAACTGGAAAGGACCATGACAGGTCATTGAGTCCAGTCCCCTGCACTCATGGCAGGACCAAGTACCCCCATTAAACCATCACTGACAGGCGTTTGTCTAACCTGCTCTTAAAACACCATGAAATCTAGGAGGACACAATGATTTGACCTTCTATTGCCGCATCATTTTATATCACTAATATATGAAGAGCATGTAAAGCTCCTTCCAATTTTCCATCAAAAAATATTATGCTTTTCACAAAGTATTTTAACAACAAAGTCAATTTGTTATTGAAGTGTCAATTGAAATCTAAAGTATCAAACAGAGTTAATGCATTCCTGTATCATTTGACTGGTTTCCAAAACTTTTATTGGAGCTTGCAATAATTAATTTTCATCATTTCATCAACCACCAAGGTCAATGGATGACTTGTGAGGAGAGGGGAGATGTGGGACTTGCTCACGGTGATGGCAGGGATGTTTCCTGTCATTATTTTGAACCTCTGCAATTATTACATATGTAGCGAGGAGTCATGGGCCCCCTCAAAGAGAGTGCAGAAAAAAATGCAAGATGGCCAGGGGGCGGAGCCAGGCAGGGACTGTCAGTCAGCCCGGAAGTGGAGGGGCGGGACAGGAAGTATAAAAGGAGAGGCAGGCAGCTCACTTCAGGCCAGGGTGGTGGAGGGGAAGGTTGCAGCTCTGCCTGCTCCTGACCTGGCATGGCCTGGGGGGAAGAGCTGGGCCAGGGCTGCCTGGGGCAGTGAGTGGGGCCCCCTACCCAACCCCTGGGTCATCCCACAATGGCAGGAGAGACCACCAGGAGGGAGATTGATGAGGAGGCTGGAGTTGATGCTGGATGGGGTGGCTGAACCCCAAACTACCTCATGTGATCTTGAGGAACTACCCCTGGCTGCTGAGGAGCCCAAACCACTACTTGCATCATGTGACCTGGAGGAGCTACCCCTGGCTGATGAGGACCCTGTGCCTCCACACCCTTCCTGCAACCTGGAAGAGCTACCCCTTGTTGAGGAGCCAGCCATGCTCCCTGACCTGCCACCACCTGATGAAGTGGAGGGCTTTTACAATGTACCTCTGGGGGACTACCCTGAGGAGACTGACTATGAGGTATGGCTGGAGTGGGGGGCCCAGGGTGGCCAAGGAGAGGGTGAAGCTCAACCCTCTGTGGGGAGTCTCCACCCAGGGGCGGCATGATGCGGCCAGGACCCCGCTGACCCCTGCACTGAAGCCTCTGGTGCCCTGAGATCAGTGTGGTGTGGCCTGGACCCCAGTGACCCTGGCCCCACAGCCCTGGCCCTCTTTGGGGACCTGAGTTTGGACACAGTGGAGTGGGATGACCCCACACCTCCACTGATCCCTTCCCCTAGTGTGAGCCCTCTCACTACTTGTGACCTCTGTTGTGACACAGGTGACCCAGAGAACCCCAGAGACATTGTCTTTGACTTTGTTGGAGCCTGACCAAGGGGCTAAAGACTTGGGGCCCTGCCCTATGCCGGGCTGGGCCGAGTCCCTTGCCCAGGGCAAGGGACTAAAGACTTGGTGGTCTTGCCCGAGTGGGGCTAGAGACCCTGACAGGCTGTCCCTCCCTCTCCTAGAGGTAAAGGGACACCATTACACACAACTTCTCCTTGTTTGCTTAACATCTTTTAAGGAGTCTGGTGGCACTTTCAAAGACTCAAATGTATTTATCCTACAAGCTTTTGTAGGAGAAACTCCCACTTCATTGGATGCTTGAAAATTCCAGTCAACGTTATATCTGTACATGAGACTATAGCTCACAGCAGGCTGAGGCAAGTTCTTCAATATTTTCTGTGCCTGATTGTCATTTAAGCTAAGGGCACTTACCCGGCTCTGAAAGTGTAAAGGGACCTTAAAATGGAAACAAATTTTCTTGAATTACTCAATTCATCTTTATGTTGCTTTCTCCTTTAAGAGGACAAATGCTGACAGCTGGCCCAATCCTGTAACTCCTCATGCAGAACCTTGCTGGCTTTAACACATCTCTTGCAACTTTTAAAAACACTGGCTTTATGAATTAACCTTCCTAGCAGCATAAACTCAGTCTTGCACAGTAAAATGAGATGTTTGCACATTATGTAAGAGAGAACATTTCCTCCATGCACAGGTCTCCTAGAGATAGAAACTCAAGTGGCAGAATGAACTGCAGATCAGAGAGCACTAATTCAGCAACCACTCCTACTGCAGAAGTAGAACTTATGGGAGGAGCCATCAGGAGCACAGTTTCACCTTTCTGGAACTGAGGACTGAACTGAGCACAAGTCCCAAGCCTCCCCTCCCCTAACAAGTCAATAAATGACCTATGATTGGGGGAGGTGATAAAAATATTTATCTCCTTTAGCATCCATTCATGTGATACTGAAACTGCAATAACTCTACTTCATTTTGTATTTAAACCAGAGGTCTCAGACTCAAATCACCACAAGGGCTGCATGAGGACTAGTACTAGCCTGAGGGCTGCACCACTGAAACCTTTCCATGCAATAATATTGCAAATATTGGTAAGTGTCATTGGGGGCTGCAGGAAGTAGCTTTAGGGGCCACATGTGGCCCACAGCTGCTTGTTTGAGACCCCTGATTTAAATCAACATTGCTTCTAGAGAAGAACAAAGCTCCACTTCTAGATTGGGAACCCTGAAAGTGTGATCACTTTGGAAATTTGTCTGATTGTGAACTAAAGGATCCAAAAATACAGCTTGCCCATCTACAACTGATGCTGCAGGCAGAACAGATGTTCAGAGAGGTAGTCAGCATTACTTGAGTTAAACATGTTGAGCTAAAATTCTTGTAGTGATACAAAACTCCAAGAAACAAGCAAACAAAAAAAAAACCAAACAAAAAACCAACCAGCTGCTAGAGTGTATACTCTAAAGAAACTTCTTAAAAGTGGAACGCTGCCCTAACCACCTTACACTGACCAATAACAGAAGTTAATGGCTGAAGAGCAAGGCCCATGGTCTTTTCCTATTATGAACATGTTGTGGCTAAAACTGTGTCACAGGAAAGAAGGGCAGAATACTAAGACCCCTCTAAAATTAACAGAAAAGTAAAATCAAAGAACCCAAACAAAACACAGCTTTATATACTAATTAAAACCACAAATCCTTTACAAGTTAGTGCTCGTTGGTATTTGATACTAAATAATTATTTACTGCAACTGATGGATGTGGCAAAATGAACTATCAATGTATCCTTCTTCCGTAATAAAAAAACATATTGAATAACAATTTAGCAAAACTAAGTGTCTAAGATTCTTTTACCGCACTTAGAAGTGTAAACTGCAACATATGGAGTATCCAACATAGCTTTTCTTCAACATTTTAAATCCCCATTTCTTTGTACTTCTCTAAATTTACATTGAAGAAAATCACATTACACGAATATTCAGACCAAATGCTCTGACATTTCAATTACTCCAAGAAATAGTGCTCTTAAATCATTGTAAGTTTGCTTTCATATATTTGCCTAACAGAGTGCTTAAGATTTTCTGTCCAAGACAGGATTATCACAAAAGCACTCTTAGCTGCATTATTCTTACTGCTAAGGTAAATTCCATAATATGGACTCTAACATTTACTGCCCAAAACTAAGTAAATGAAGAATCTTTATTGCATAGCGCTTAAGGACAACCATCCCCATTTTATAATAAATGGGCAATTATTAGGTGAAGTATGCTTTTTGCTTCTAAAAAAAGCAGAAGTGAAATATGACTACATTTCTCAGAAATTATGCAGAAGCAGATTCTCAGTAACATACTAAAGTATATGAAACTTATCATATTCAAAACTAGTGTTTCACTGTTGTAGGCAGGTAACCAACAACAATCACACACAGGGGGGAGGGAGAGAGAGAGATTTAGCTGAAATGATCCTCCAAGGCTGTTGGCTAACACTGACCACCAGGGATTTTTCTGTCTTAAAACCTCAATTTATTTAAAGAAATAATTAACATCAGAAGGGACGACTGCAGCCATCCAATCTGACCCTTCTATTATACAGGATAGTGATCCCAACAACTTGCAGAGGAACTAGAATCTTTTACTTCACATCCCATCTTGATTTAAACATTCTTTGTGATTCCTTGGTAATCTGTTCCAACAATTTATTACCCTCACTGCTAAAAATGTGCCTTATTTCCAGTTTGAACTTCACTGATTTCAGCTTCCACTGCTCGATTTTCTCATTATCATATGATCCATCTGCTTTGAGACCTTTTTTCCCCTGTTACAGAAAGGAAAAACTCCTCTCCCATCATTACATTTGTAGGCATGGAGTTACTGATCACCATCTATTGCAGTTAGGAAACTTAGACAATCAAAGGATGCCCCACAAATCTCAGTTTTAATATGGGGTAGACACCCTCTCAGCTGAATAATAGAATCATTCATAAGTAATTTGAAAGGGAACATTGGTGTGAATTTACATGCTGCTCTTCTTTGCCAGCAATGGAAAGAAAGTAAACGTACCAATGAATCAGCATAGGTGTGCGCACAAATGAAGGGGAGGTGAGAAAAGTGAATTTCCCTACCCAGACTTAGGGTTACCAGATACCAAAGCACGGAAATGAGAACAGGGAAGCACGAAAAGGAGGACATGAGAGGACAGAACACATGGATAAAATGCAGTATGAATGTATTATTCTTCTGTTTTTAGGGGGCCCTAGAATGCTTCCCCCTAAAATAGGGTGTTCTGGGGTGTTCCAGCATACTTTAACCCTGTAACTAAAAAGCCAGACAAAATCATGTATTTTTAAAATGCCTGCTGGACGGAGGATGTGAAGGTAAAAAGGAGGACATGTCCTCCTTTTGCCTGACATCTGTTAAGCCTACCCAGACTTAAATGGCCAGTCTAGTCTCATAGCAATGAGAAGGAGAGCAGGAATTTCTTCAGTGCTCTCTAGCAGTCACAGGGAAACTTCCCTCTTCCCCAATCACATTTTGATTAAAATTTTTTTGAAAGTTTTAAGTGTGGTCCAAAGGCTCAAGCTGATACTCTTGCTGCTCTCAGGCAGGACATGAGAAGGAAACACAAGCTTATTTTCTCAGGCTCTAAACCCCTCTTCCAGAGAATGGGTTTTGTATCAGCTTCCACAGCAGGCTGACATTTCACCTGAATAAGCTGACTTGGGTATCCAGGCCAATGTCATTGAGCCAGTATCCATAATCTTCTAGCACATGCAAGGACTATGGAAATGTTGTACTGGACCAGGTTAACAAAGTGCCTCTACAGACGTGGGAAGAAAATCCACCTCTTTATACCTCATAATCATGCATGCCCATATCCCTTAATTGCATCTTCATAGCCTAATTAATAATGATAAACCTTTGTGTAAACATTTCAGCTTTTGTAGCAAAGTGCTGTGTTTTTGTTATGCACAAGATCTCAACCTGCTCTGCAAAGGTGGAGAAGTAGTTATCTCCATTAACAGAGAAGCAAATTTAGAGACAAAGGTTAAGAGACTCATCTGTTAGTCTTAAAGTGCCACACAACTCCTTGTTTTTTTGGGGGCACTAGACTAACATGGCTACTATCCCTTTGGAAATCATCCAAGGCACACAGCAAGTTAAAGGTAAAAACAGTTTCCCATTCCTTTCACTGTATTTTTGTATACAAATATTTGCATAAATTAATTCTCTAGCAGGGGTAACTAGGCATATATAACTACTAATATATAAAATACTAGTTGTGATCCAGGCCGCCCGGGTTAACCTCCTGAAGATGCAGAAATCACAGCAAGCTGCAAAAGTGAGGTAAGGTCTCCAAAGACTGACTGACAGTACCTAAACCAGACTCCCAATCAGCAACACACCATGTTTCTGATTCCCCAAACCCATTATCAGCAAGCGTAACAAAACTGAAAGAGCCCTCCTTTTTGCATTCCAGCTCCTGGTTTCCAACTACCCACTGGGTCTCCTGACCCCAAAGGCTCACATGACCCAGAACAATACAGGCTTGGATCCTACCCACAATACATGCAGCCAACCAATCCTTTAGTAACTCAAACCAAAGGTTTAATATAAAAAGAGAAGAGACAAACTACGAGAGACGTTAAAGGGTTGAAGTTAATAACATACATACAAATGATTTAGAGTCCAGGGTAAAGCAAGTCCTTAGAAGAATTTGGTGTCTGTGGGCTTATCCAGTTCCTCTGGTAGGCACCCAGCACCTGGGTGGACCTCAGTACTTTGTCCAGTCACAGAAGAATGAGTCCAGAGATGGGTGTTAGTTGAGGACTGGAAACTAAAGACAAAATGGAGTTGGTCTTGCTGCCTTTTATCACCTCCAGCCTTCTCTATGCTGTGTGGTGTTTTTGCAAATTAAAATGGACTTGAGTCACATGGTCAGTCCGAGTGACTCATTGAGCAGGTTTCTCCCTAAGCCCATTGTGCCTGCAGTTCCCTTAATGGGCTGTTACGGAGACAACGACCATAGACATTCAGTCTGGGGAGTTTCCCAGAATCAAATAAATTGAAACTCAGATATCAAACGTATTCATAACTTCAAATACAGATACTGTTCCTACACACAAACCATGTAATAGTCCTAGCAGCTTTCAACCTTTCTATTTCTATTCTACCAACCACAGCATGGCTCCTATGGATCACTGCACTTATAAAATATTAATATGAAAAATAATCCTAAAATGATCCCCTAAGTCCAAACAGCATCACACTACTCACTAACAGATTCAATTCCCATCCAAGTCAGTGAGAGTCTTTCCACTGACTTCAATGGAAGCTGGATCATAAAGTCCCAATCCTGCAAACCAAAAACAAAAAAAAAATTACTTGTTTAACTTCATGTACTTCATAGCGTATAGAAGTAAGCATATGCTTTAATCTTTGCAGTATTATGATTTAATATGGAATTTACAGGATTCTATATAAATGTAGCAAAGCCTGTTGCAACAATGGTGGTATTTTTAAGAAATCAGTAAGAGATCAACTAACTATTAATAAGAATACGAAGAACGGGGGAGTGGTAAGTAAGCCTTACGTGCAACCTTAATTCTGGCATTTCCTGATTACTACAAGCTTAATTGTTGAACTTTATTGTTCTGTGATCAGTTATTTTTGGATAAAATACAAAATGTATACACAAAGGATAGAAAAAACACATTCTTAATGCAATGCCCTGGGGGGAACTATGTAGTTTACACATTTCTTTTTCCCCTCCCTAATAGAATCTGACCGTTAAGTACTTCCCCACACAAAGCAAATGTATTAGTCCTAGTCTGTTAAGGATGATTCTGCCCTTCAGCCTTTTCTCTTTTATCTCTGATTTGACTCTCTGGTTATTTTTAAAACTTATCTGATGGAGCCTCTCAAAGTCTTATATACTAGGTCCAGACTGTTTAATTTAGCCCTAATACCTTGAGGATGCCTCAGAGGATTGATTCATATAACTACTTCTCTGAAGCCAACATGATAAAGAAATCAATCCCAACCCCAACTGAGAGGTTAGATAAGTAATTTGCCCCAGAGATAAATTAATACTGCTCCACTGACCAGCAGGCTACAAGAACAGCAACTTCTCTACACATTTTGAAATCAGAGAAATAGCGAGCACTACATTTTGAGATCATAATTCTAAAACAGCCTTCTGGATTTTCTCTCCTTCTGTTTCTTGAGCTAAATAGTTGAGGATGCAAACATATCTTCTTTGGCTTTCCATTACTCTGTCAGCGTCTCAGTGGCTGGCATTATGCCTAACCAAAGACTACTTCACAAACCAACCAGAAAGGCAACATTACAACAAAGCCAATAAAAATTCTGGTATCCTACCTGGATGAAAACCAAACATCACATAAAAGGGAAGTTCTTACAACCTTTGATTTAACTGAGTTCAAACAAAAGCAGGTAAGATGGTGATAGCTGTGTTGTTTCTCTTCATGGCATAGGTCAGGTGAACTGCATAACAGCAAGCTGAAAAATCTCACATCTTAAAGGACAGCCCAGAGAAGGCCTACATGACTTTAGTCAAAAAGGCACAGCATGTACTACTGAGCATGTTTCAAAAGAGGCAATGAGGGCAGCATTTGAGAGCCATGTTCAGGTTTAAATACTGCTAAACATGTTCCAACAATTCTGCTATTACAGTCAATGTTACTCAGGAGGTCTTTAGTTTAGTGTTCAGCTAGAAACATTCCTGATTCTGTTCTCTTGTCCACTGCAGCAAGAGAAGGCTTCTGCTAAATAGTGGGTCTTGCACTGCACTTTAGATGTATGGAGGCTCTTCTAGATCTCTTACAGGCATGTGTTTCATTGCTGTAGATTCCTTACTGAAAACGCCCTACTCTTAGAACCAGAGAGTTTCATCTTGTACTCTGCCAACTAAGTTATCCCTGTACAGTATACTTGAAATTGTGGATCCTGAAGGGAAAGTTAAAAAGAAAAAAAAAAAAGTTCCCAGCCCATCAAGGGCTTTGGAAAAAAGTACCAGACCCTTCATCTTGATCCAGATTTAGACAGGGAGCCCATGGTATGTACATAGGACTCGTGATATGCTCCCTTATTGCAGAAGAGACAGGCTGCAGCACTTCCATACAACCTTCACTTTTATTGCCAGGGAAAGTATGCTGCACTGATCTATCTTGCAGGTGATGATGAATGACTGGATCAGTGTGGTTAGGCTCTTCTCTGAGAGGAATTGACATGATCATCTGGCCTGTTGATGTTCGAAGCTTTCAACAAAGTAGCAACTAACCTAGAGTCCTGTGGTACTTTTAAAAGACTAACATTTATTTTTCACATGAACTTTCACAGGGGAAGTCCCACTTCATCAGATGCCAGAAAATGGGGGTGAGGGACCTTACAGCATGTGAAGGAAAGATAAGTCCTGTGATTACATGTCACTGCATCAGGTCAGATTAGTTCACCAATTCAAACAAGCAGTATATAGTTTCAAACACTGTTGTGCAAACAATATGCTCAAAGCACAGCTCCCATTAACTTCATTTGCAACTGAGAGTAGTGTTCAACACTTCTTCAAATCAGACTAGAATATCAAATTGGGCTCCCAGAAAATGGGAACACACAAGTAGTGACTACCTGTGAAAAGTTTGGTTTATGTGATTTACTTAGTATTTCTTAGGAACTCTGTGGCAGAATCCAGTTCTCCAGGGCAGAACTCAAACACCTTAAAGATGAGGCCATGATTTGCCTTTCTGCAGTCCTCTGCCATATTCACTACAGACCTTCAAACTTCTTCAATAAATGAGTTAGGGGCCCTACAGACAACAACCTCCTTTACAGCACAACTCTCATTATCCACAAAGCAGGTCTACCCTGTGTGTTGAATGAAGAAAGGGTCCTGCAGGAAAAAACTGCATGTGATTATCCAATTAAAGTCTGCATCATAGTGCCTCCTTACTACAAAAGCCACTCCACCCCACTCTTGGGTCAAATTTTCAGTCCCTACAGACAAGCACAGGGGACACTAGAACTTTTGAAAAAAAAAAAAAGTCATCAAATTTGACATGGGCAAACAATGTATTTTTCCCTAGCTTCATTCTCAAAACCAGATGTAGCATTTTGGTTGAAATTTTCCAAAGAAATTAAAGCCCAGGCTGATATGCGGTATTGAAAAATCTCACCCTGCACTGTTAAAGGATTTAGAAGTTATCTGCCCCTGAAAAGTGGGCATTATGGGAAGTTCTGATTAACCTTAACAGGCAGCACTACAAGCCCCCCATAATATAGGCTGAGATTTTCTAAGATTCCCCTTTCCAACCATCTTGACAGCTAAATAGTTGCACAGATGCAAGAGTAAAATTTGGCCCTCTATTTAGAGAGCACAGGCACACTGGAGAAAATTCTATTTCATGTATTATATTTCATAACTTCATTTATTTCACCTAAAAAGCATTGCCACAGATAACTACTTACTGACTGAATAAATGTATTCCAGGAATATAGAGGTAGTTAATATAAGAGCTGTGTGTTATTTAAACAAGATCTTAATCCATCAGGGTATTTTCTATGGATTATTGGCTGTCCGGAAGAACTGATGAATATTAACTCAAACCAGTCACTAATGCTGCAGAAAGAACCTATGCCAAAGTCATTGTTTTAATAGTCTACACTTTCCCTCTATAAAGCAAACACCAAAACAGTCAAAGATTTTGTTTCTGGCCAAAGAGTGCCATCACCTCTACCCATTGACCCCACTGAATTCCACAAGTGTGGCACATGAGTTTAAAAGACATGTGGTTTACTTTTATCTTTCTCTACAGCCCTCAGAAAGATGAGTTTGCAATAGCATTGCTGCCCTACCAAGTAGGAACTTAATGTCTTTTGCAGCTGTCAGTTTGGAATGTATCATCAGACTTTTATCTATGTTGTTCAATTTCACAAGGAATCTAGAACCCAAGACTAAAGTTTGCACAACACTTACATGAAGCAATGAACATCTTAAAAACACACACACACACACCCCTCTTGTGAAGTCTTTTAAAAAATATGGAAGAACAAATCCTTCTGAATAAATTGAGTCAAAAGAAGTCAGTGACCAGGAAAGTGAGGCTGCAACAAACCAAGAGGACTCCCCAGTTCCCAATACCATTACTGCTTGGAATCCACAGAGCTACATGCTGCTTCAAGGGAGAGTACCTTTCCCCATCTTGGCATTTCAGTCTGAGACTGCCACCTGAAGAGGAAGAAGAATGATTGCACGTGTCGAGAGCAAAGCGTTTTTCAGCTCTGCTGGTTTAACTAGTTCACTGTAAAGATATTTGTTAGACAGTCTTTGGGGAGAAACTTCCATCAGAAAGGTAACATTTGTTACATTTAAGGAGAAAGCTATTTTAAAATATTTATATGAATTGTAAGGTCACTGATGGAGTGCTTGGTTTTGTACATCCAGCATGCATTACTTATTGGAACTGCTGGATGGAGTAGTATTTTGAACTGAGAGAGAATGTTCTTCCAAAGATTCATAAAGAGGATGGCCACTGACATGGGATGAGGTAAAGCAAACTGTAAACATGTATAGCTGCTCCTTCCCTTAGTAAGTCTATTCATGCAGAGCGGGAATCGTGCAACAAAGCTGAAATAGGAAGTTTCACAACATTAGTAAGACCAACGTGTTTTTAAAAACCCAAAAGACAATAATCTCATGTTTGATTGCACTCCCTGCTTATGAGGGTACAAGTATTTGGGGCTGCTAGCTCAGTGGTGAGAAAATTCCATGACTATGAAAAGGATGACAAACTTCTTTACTTGCTCTAAAGGCCTGTAAACTCCCTTTTCTTTAATGAATAGGTAGCAAATGTGGGTACTGGCCAGTGAAGGTACAGTACCTCATTATTATAGAAAGCCTCTCTCCTAAAAGACATAAAGCAGAACAGTAGATGAAATTGCTCAGATATTTTTAAACACACAGACAAAGAGCCCAACAATTCCTTTTACAGTCAGTACAGCTGGAGTCTTTCTACCAGTCAAGTTATAAAATAACCATGGAAGGGCATACTGAAGGCTAATGCTCATAACATGGTTCTTTTACAGACAAACTACCTGACAGTAGTGCAAGAATTTCCACACAACTTTTTTTTAATTTTTAAAAAGCAACTTATTTTAATATTGTCTAAAAGAAGATGAGCATGGGAGCTCTGCTTTTCAAAATCCATTTAGTCATTTACCACTTTTGGCTTCTAACAGCATCAGAACTGGGCATGTATAGAAAGACTTAGCTTATGCAATTAAGATACTGTAAAATGATCCATAATTTTTATAATCAATGTTTCACCTAACAGGGACCAACACTCACCTGCAGCAGCATCAACAGAACATGAGCCAGTAAGACCAAAGTAGGATGTTAAGATCTTATCATTACACACTTAAAAACTCTCCAAATATTTGTATTTTGCCACTAAAATATCTGAAGTGTCTTTAAAAAGCGCGCACACACACACAGAGAAAAGTTACTCATCTCCAGCATCTGATACAGCCCTTTTACATGAAAATGGAGAGCAAACAATAAACAACTGTTGCCACATATGATCAATTCAATTATGGGCCCAATTATTCTCCATGGTCTGTCTTACTCTAGGGCTATGTCTACACCAAAAACCTTAGTTCAGACTTGCTGAGGCCAAGTAGTTTAAAATTAGTTCAAACTGAACATTTTTTTTTTTTTAGTTCAAACTAAAAAATAAAAAGCAGCAAGTTTACACAAGGTTAGTTTCAACTAAAAAACTATGTTTAATTCAACCTAACCACTAGTTTGAACTTATTTAGTTCAAACTAACATGTCTCCATTGGGCTAGTTCAAACTAAAAATGCAAATGAGTTCAAACTAAGCAGTTAGTTCAGACTAACCAGCTGAACTGATTAGTTTGAACTAAACTTTTTTTTTAGTTCAGACTAGCCAAAGGCTAGTGTTAAGCAGGGTTCAAATTATTCTGGACTAAGCTTGCTTAGCCTGGACCAATTTGCTAGTGTAGACATAGCCTAGGAGCAGATTTACTGGGTAAAATCTTGACTCCATTTAAGCGAATGGGAATTGACCTTTGAGGAGCCAGTATTTCACTCACTTTCTTCAGGACTCCAATGAGGCAATACAAATAAGGGGGAGATAATGAAGGGTGCAGAACTGAGATCCATATAAAAGGTTAGAATAGCTTCATACAAGGCAGTTCATCACAATTTAGAGCTGGTTTGTGCGAATACTTATTACCAAGTTTACAAAGCTTCACATGGCTTACTACCATTGATGGGAGATTCTCATGGTGCTAAGCATTATGCTCAGCAATGAGTGTTCATAACTTATTTGGCATTATACGTAAACAGATCTTTCTTACTTTTGCTCATGCTCAATAACGTGCCAATTCATGATTCAATACAGGTTTGATATACTCTTCCAGTTCAGTATTCTGATGCCTCAAACGATCTCCTCCCACAATTTACAGAGAGTAACATTAGTGTTTCCAACTACTTAATTATTCAAGGAAATAATCATTTAAAATGGGGGGCAGACGGGAGAACAGGAGCCAGGACTATGCTTTACAAGATCAATTTTGAATGCAGTGCATAAAATAAACTAGGTGCTGGGCTTGGAAGATAATCAATACAACAATCTTAGATTCAACTTTGCAGATCCTCTTAGAGGAAACAAGCTGACAAGAACACAGTTTTTATTTAAGATCATATTTGAACACAGTGATCGGATGACAACAGTATATAGTACTACCCAAGTCAAAAACACAGAAGCACGTCACTGAAGACAAAATGTCAGAGTGTAGAATACTCCATTTTTAACACTCATACTAAACCCCTTTAAAAATAACTTATGACAATATATTAAAGTAAATCTATAAGTGTTCAGGAGGTTTTAATATCAATACACTGTTAAAGACATTTTAAAATATGGTTACTGTCAATGAAACAGAGCCATAAATAAAGAGGAAATCATGTATAAGTTGCAACGAGGAAGTGGCCCTCAAGTCCTCAGCATTGCACCAATATTTCATTTGTCTAAACTAATAGGATGTGAATGTATAACATGGTATATGAAAAACCATATAATATTGTGACAAGTCCCAGAGGGGCAGCCATGTTAGTCTATTCAGCAAAACAAATGCATCCTGTGGCACTTTTAAAGACTAACAAATATATTTATCACAGGAGTTTTCATAGGTATAATCCCACTTCATGGGATGCATGAAATGGAAACTACAGGATTAGGTGAATACATAAATGCAGAGAAGGGTAAGTCACAAGATCAGTTCAGACTTTTGCAGCAAACCAAGCAAGTTGTTTAGATTCAAACACTTGACTATATTTTCCATTTCATGCATCTGATGAAGTGGTTCTGTGCTCACGAAAGGTCATGCAATAAATAAATTAGTCAGTCCACAGAAGGGGTGCCACAGGCCTCCTTTTTTTGTTTTGCTGAAATAGACCAACACGGCTCCCCCTCTGGAACTGAAGTAAATGGGACTATTTTCACAAGTAAGGATTGCAGAATCAAGCCTTTTGTACTGCAGGGGGACTCACACAGCTATATCTTGTTTGAAAGGTCAGCAGCTAGTAAACTTCCAGTCCACTACAAAGCAACAGCTGAAGGGAAAATTTTTAAGTGAATAACCCAGAAAAAAGTTTGAGCAATTGCTAATCTCCTTATCACATTCAACATAAAGTAACCACAACATCCACAACCCTGCTAGTCATCTGGTCAAGAGTCATTACTATAAAGGGATGACTCTTTCCACTGCTAATCACTGCACATGCAACACTATAGCCAGAGTGGGCTTCTCCCCAGCAGACACATCATTTCTTAACCACAAATTTATATTTGGCTAACTCAAAATTACATATTCCATCAAAACTTATCATAGAAAAAATTTTAAAACACAGCTCTTTTTTCATTTCCTTCAATATACTGGCTTTGTGACCATGGCTCCTTCCATGCAAAAGAGAAACTAGAGTACAGAAGTTAACATTAGTTGAATTTGTTGTGTACATCTGACTGCCTGATGTATAACAGCTCATTTCTTCAATTAAGATACACTTTAGGGCAGTGGTTTTCAAACTTTTTTCCCAGGACCCAGTTGAAAAGAATAATTTATGCACATGACCCAAACAGTTACATCTTTGAGAAATGCACTGCAGTTTTTCAGCAGAGGCAGTAAGCTGTGTCACAACCCAGTATCTGCTACCCAGTACTGGATCCCAACCCATGGTTTGAAAAGCACTGCTTTAGGGGCCTCAAGCTAAGTATTCCTCAAGCTAAAATGCACACACACAGATACATGTTTGCCCTAACTGTTCTGAAGAATAAAATGTTGAAGGAGGTCTCATGTGATTTTTACAGGTCCAGGAACATGCCAAGAGTTTAGTAAGCTAAAGTTTTGCAGAACAAGGCTGTAAGACAATACTTGTTTGCAGGTTATATTATCATTCCCAACCCTAACACAAGCACTTAGTTAATACTGTCAATTCCAAATAGGCCATTGACTAACATGGAGTTGTTAACATTAGAAACTATAAACAGCCCATGAACCTCAATATTTAAATAGCTATTATCCCATCCTTAGTGCCTGCAGCTCAGAAGTAACTATAATTATTTACTGTTGAAGATGTTGGGGTGGGTGTGGGTGTTAATCTTTATCACTACGTAAGAGTCAAAGCTGAGATACTCTACAACTCATTAACTCCCACCACCCACTCCCTAGCTGCAACCTGCAAGGTGCTTCATTTCAGTACTCCACAGACAATAGCAAACAGGACCTTTAGGGGTTAGGAACCTCCAAACAGAGCAGAGTGCGGAGCAGTCACTGCTAGGCTGTGCAGCAAACCCGTATACGGGAAACATAGTCCATACATGCTTCTACCAGAGATATTCTGGGTCTTGCTCTGTGTCCCCCCGACTAGAGAGGGGTCCCCAAACAACCTCACTACTCTTGAGCATCCAATGTGATATTAAATAGAATGGTCATATTAGCAAATGCAATGAGTTGTACTCGTTAAGTTTACATTTAAATTCAACGTGGGCCATATTCACAGGCAAAACACCCACTGAAATCAGAGTTTTACTCAGTGAAATCTCAGTAAGAAACTCAGAATTGCAAGAACACTATATAAAATTAAGATAATGCACACAACTAAAAGTTTACCTTGAGAATACATCACTACAAGTCACCAATGAAATTTGAAAGTTTCTTCTCAAGTATACTTTGCAATCAACCTTCTTTGTGGGAACAAGCCGATACTGCACATAAACATAGACACTAATATTTTGTAGCAGTTAAAAGGCAGGCTATACATCACCTCTCCCTGTTAACTCTGAGGAGTTAACATACGCTAAGCCTGCTAAGTCAATACATGATAGATACATGTAAGTACATCAATATTAATTTTTCAGTGGATGTCAAGCTGCTAAACTTTTGCAGGAAAGCATTCTTTGCCATCCCCACGTGATTCATCAATTCATGACTGCAGTACACACAGAATTCTAGTCACTTATTCTTGTGACCATTAGCTGACTTCTTAAAATCAACATTGTGATTTAAAGTCACAGAAATTTAACTTTTAAAAAAATAACAGCACTATTGTCAATTAAAGTCAGTGGCATGTAGTAAATACAGGTTTGAAACTCAGTGTTTTAACCTACCTACCTATAAGCAACAGAACTAATGAATTTCTGAAGTTTTGTTAAATAAATTTAAAACACGCCAGTTTTGACCAATGTAGTTCTGAATTACTGTCCATTACATTCTGAGTTTAGCAGTATGTAATTTAGATACTAACCTCCTGTGTTTCTCTAAATACTTGTAAGATACTAAGAGTGAAATCTTAGGCACATTGAAGTCATTTAGACCAAGATTACATCCACAAGATTCATTTTAAAAATCAGTTACAAGGGAAATGCAACAATTTATTCATTCATTTTGACTGAAACGCTTACTGTAGCTCTTGCATTACAACAGCCTAGAACAAGGATGACAACTGAACAAAGATTACATGCACACCTGCAAAAGGCAACATACTTTCGTTTTGGAGGTTTTTTTCATGTGTCCTTGTGAAAACATCTTGGCATACTATTCTTCACAGATTTAACTTTTCAGAAAGTAAAAACATTATTTGATAGTTGACATTTTCAGAATTCTTTGGGTTTTTTCTTCCCGTTAAAAATTTCATACTGGGTCACTTAGCGTATGGGTTTTTTTTTTCCCCCACTTAAAGTATCATCCAAATTTCAGACAAAAACCATGCAGACTTTTCCCACAGATATTCCCATGGGACTGTTGAAATAATAATGAATCAACACAGCATCATCTCCAATTACTTTAATATTATGTATCACATTTACCTTGCTCACACAATTTAACCTCTAAATAAGCATATGCTTCATAATTTACTGTCTAGATATAAACAGGTCTAACTAGAACATGAATATACCACAGCAAAACTGGATGCTTAGTCAAGTAAGTAAGTGTATGTCAGAGCAGGCCTGTGATGCATCTATCAAGAACAGTCACCAGGACATCTAAAACACTAAATTGCCTCTTTGTAACACTAAAAACAAACAAGGAGTCCTGTGGCACTTAAAGACTAATACGAATTTATTTACTGCATGAGCTTTCAAGGACTCCTTATTTGTGTTACTGAACTAGACAAACACGGTTGCCCCCCCCCCCCGGAACTTATAACACGAGTTATGTTTATATAGGTACTTAAGTTGCAATGATTAGCATCCTTAAACACTACTACGTAAGACAAACTCAGCAATGTCTTGTAACCCACACAATCCTCTACCACTAATTTCTGACTTCCCCAACCAAGTCTCAGTTTCCTTTTTCTCCTCACCCCAAAGCACAGGTCTTGCCCAGAGAGTTTTAACAGCCTATCATTAACTCATTACACATGTGCATGCTCCTAAACCCACTATTACATTTTGCTCCACACTCCACCATCATGCTGCCAAACATGGCTGCACCACGTCCTCCTTGTGATTCACTATACGTGTATTTTCCTTTCCACCTCTTAGGCTTCCTTCCTTTGTTGGCCCACATCTGAAGGAAGGCATCAATGTAAAACAAATCATATTATTAAAATCTACCTTTTACCATGTTTAATATTGCCACATTTTATCTTCATGTTTCCATGTCACCCAAAACACATTTTTCCTTCTCACTTCCCACAATCACTTAAAAACAATCATGAAAGCTATACAATAAGCTCCCTTTGTTTCTTCCACACCAGAAATATTTTCCATTTTAAAACCAATATTGTTCCCCCACTAAATACTGAACAAAAACAAGAACAGCCAAATGTTATCTGCTTTTCTTCCCTGCAGCTCCCTCTCCTGAAATGGGACTCCTTGTCTACAAATCCATCTCTGAGCCCATCAAGCCCTTTCCAAAGGACAAAAACAAACCCAGCCTCTGTTTTGGAGGAAAAAAAAAAAAAACAAACCAAAAAAAGCCCTCCCTTCTCTGCTGCACATTTCGTTTTTGTTTGTGATTTTTTTTTAAACGCCCATGACTTTCTTCAACAAAACAAACTCTGACAAGGCTCATCTCCCCAAATTCTCCTCAGATTTTTTTTTTTTTAAGGAAGGCGTTTTTTGCAAATTTGCAACACAAAGGATTTATTTATTTATTTATTTTATTTGTGCAGCCTGTGGGTTAAAACACCCCTGCCAGGGGAGCCTCCCGTTGCAGTCCCCATGCCTTTGGCTGCTGGCAGGGGCCCCCAGCCGGCTGCAGCCCGGCCCCACTGCGCGCGGGGCCCGTTCACCGAAACATCAGCCGAGCAACCGCCTCCGCTGCGGCGCGTGCCCCGGGCTCCGGGACCGTTACGCCCCGGGCTCCGGGACCGTTACTTCCCGGGGGACGGTGCAGCCGCGCGCCACTTTTGCCCTGCACGAGCGCTGCAACTTTTGCAACCCTCGGCGCCCCTCACGCCTGCGCGTGCCAAGGCAAAATGACCCCTTCCCCTCACACACACACACACATTGCACGCCTGCCCCCCGCGCTCACCCACAGCTCCGTGCCCCAGCTCATGGCTCCAGCCGGTGTGAAGGGGGCGGGGGAGATTTCGGCTTCAGCTGCACTAAACGGCCCCTTCCCCCAGGGGCCGCGCGCGCTCCCGCCCCCTCCTCTGCGGCGCTGCTACTGCAGCCGCCGCCTCATTTCTCCCGCCTCGCTACGGCAAAATGGCCAAGGCAGCGGGAGCGCACCGCGCGGCGGGGAGGGGGAGTTGACAGCTCCCCGGCAGCACTGCGCCTGCGCCGCGGCCGGGAGGCGAGGCGAGCCGGCCTGAGGGAGCGCGCAGGCGCGGGAGGCAAGCGGCGCGCGAGAAGGCCGTTGACGGTTGGAGGCGCGCGCCACCGGCTGGTGGAGACTCGCCTTGCGCGCGCGGTCCTTCCTCAGCTCGGCGGGTGGCGAACGGCGCTGCGATCCTATTGGTCGGGAAGCGGTGCCATCCTATTGGTCGGGAAATAGTTCGAGCCTGTTGGTGAGGTAGCTGTACCATTCTATTGGTCGGGAAGTGGTGTGATTCTATTGGTCAGGAAGTGGTGTGATTCTATTGGTCAGGAAGCTGTACAATTCTATTGGTTCAGGAAGAGGTGCAATCTTATTGGTCGGGAAGTGGTGCAATCCTGTTCGTTGGGAAATAGTTCAATCCTATTGGTCAGGAAGCTGTACAATCCTATTGGTCAGGAAATAGTTCGAGCCTGTTGGTCAGGAAGCTGTACAATTCTATTGGTCCAGGAAGTGGTGTGATCCTATTGGTCAGGAAGGAGTGCAATCCTATTGGTCAGGAAATAGTTCGAGCCTGTTTGTCAGGAAGCTGTACCATTCTATTGGTCGGGAAGTGGTGTGATTCTATTGGTCAGGAAGCTGTACAATTCTATTGGTTCGGGAAGAGGTGCAATCCTATTGGTCAGGAAGCGGTGTAATGCTATTGGTCAGGAAGTGGTGCAATCCTGTTCATTGGGAAATAGTTCAATCCTATTGGTCAGGAAGCTGTACAATTTTATTGGTTGGGAAGTGGTGCAATTTTATTGGTCAGCAAACAGTGCGATCCTGTTGGTCAGAAAGTGGTGCGATCCTATTGGTCAGGAAGCTGTACAATTCTATTGGTCCAGGAAGAGGTGCAATCCTATTGGTCGGGAAGCAGTGCAGTCCTATTGGTCGGACCACCTTTGCCTCATCCTCCCTAAGGTAAGTGGCTACTTTAGTCTTGCTTGGGACATGTTTGCAACTCAGGCACCAGTCCCAGGAGTGATGTGCAGACACATTTTGATGGCTTTACCTTCCAAAGGAGGAGCCATGTCAGTCTAGTTCAGCAAAACAAACGAGTCCAGTGAGTGGCACTTTTAAAGACTAACACATTTATTTATCACATGAGCTTTCGTGGGAGAAAATCACACTTTGTAAGTTTTCCATTTTCAGGAGCTAATGAGATGGGATTCTCTCCCACAAAAGCTCATGCCATAAATAAATAAGTGAGTCTTTAAAAGGACCATGGGGCCAGAGCTCAGGAACGTTGCTGCTCCGGGGAAAGACCTGGGGCCTGGGCGCACGCCCCACCCCCTGAGCCTGGGCCGTGCCCACTAGGCCACAATCTGGTGCCCCGGGCCTAATCATGCATTGAGCTCCTGCCACCTCCAGCCTGGCCCCAGATCCCCGGCTGGGTTCAGGGCCGAGAGAGGTGGGCACTGCCGTGGGCGTCCAGCATCAATCCTCCACCAGCAGAACCAGACGCAACTGGAAGTGTCCTGGGCTCAATCCCCAGCTGGGGCCAGGACCGGGAGAGGAAGGCACGCGGCAGGAGCCCCAGCCTCGGGTCCCTAGTCTGGGATGGGGCCAATCTGGACACTCAGGGCACTGGCGCCGAGATTCAGGGCACATGCCTTGTATGCCAGGTGCCAACAACACCCCTGCCGGAGTTATAACTAAAGAATTCAGCACCTCTCACAATGGCTGCTGCCTGGAGCAAGCAGTAAGGAACGTGCCCTTTAATGGAGCGGTTCAGTGGAGTCGCTCTGGTGCGCCCAGGGCAAAGCCCTGCTCGTCCCGCCATGGTTACGGCCCTGCACGGGACTCCTTCCACAGGGGTGGCTGTGTTAGTCTAGTTCAGCAGAGCAAACAAGGAGTCAGGTGGCACTTTTAAAGACTATCAAGTGTCTGACAAAGCAGGATTCTTGCCCACAAAAGCTCCTGCAATAAATAAATTTGTTAGTCTTTAAAGACGATGAGAAGCCTGTGGCACCTTAAAGACTTAACAGATTTCTTCAGGCACAAACTTTAATGGACACCAACCCATTTCATCAGATGCATGAAGTGGAAACTACAGTAGAGTACCACACCATCAGGAGCTCATTCACCTGCACATCCACTAGTGTGATATATGCCTTCACATGCTAGCAATGCCCCTCTGCCATTTACATTGACCAAACTGGACTATCCTGATGCAAAACAATAAATAGGTACAAATCGGACATCAAAAATGGCAACCTCCATAAACCAGCAGGCAACCTCCCTAGACTCTCAGTAGCAGACTGGAAAGTTACCATACTTCAACAACAACAACAACAACAACAACAAACCACTTCAGAAACAGACTTCTCTGTGGAACTGCAGAGCTGGAGCTGATTTGCAATCTTGACACTGTCAGAGGGAGTCTGAACAGGGACTTGGAATCGTTAGCACATTACAAAAAGTAATTGTCCCTGGTCACATAGTTTCACCTTCGAATTATCTAGTGTGAATCAGTCTCATCTACCTCAACTGAACTGACTTTGCTAACACTTGCCCTCCTTCATCCTGGCATGTACCATACCCCACTACTGTAGTTTCCACTTCATACATCTGACAAAGTGGGTTGGAGTGCACAAAAGCTTATGCCTGAAGAAATGTATTAGTCTTTAAGATGCAATAGGACTCACATTGTTTTTGCTGTACACAGACTAACGCAGCTACCCCTCTGGAAATTGGTCTTTAAAAGTGCCACCAGACTCCTTGTTTTGCTGATAAAACTTTAAGGCTCTCTTTCCCACTGACTCTGGATCCCTACCCCTCTGTGTCCCGTTTCCTCACAATTAATTCTCTAGGCCTAGTCTTCTGCTGGCCCACCATCTCTTCCTTCTGCATGTTTCTGTTCTGTTTGTTTAAAATAAGGCTCCAAATTATTGTCATGGTGCTGCCGGGAAGGGAGGCGTGAACAGCTGCAGGCAAAAGTTTAAAATGTGTCCATTTCATTTTATCTGAATAACGACTGCCAATTCTGTTAGAACTTTACCCAGTGATTTTTAACAGCCATTTGTCACTTCTAACTCCGCATATGAGTAGGGGAGCTTTAATCAAACCATCCTCCTAAAGGTGAAGTATTGACAAAATAATGGTCCAGGCTATGACAGTATATCAGCTATGTGAACCTTCCAGAAAACCACCTCCACCACTAGAAAAGCAAGATTTGTTTTGGAGTAATTTTGCTTAGCAACGGTGCTCATCTCAACCAGGCTCAACTGTGTCACTTAATCTGATTTTACAATTCTGTTTTATAACCACAGGAAACTTGCAAAGCATTTTAGATCACTGTTTTTTAAGCATTATTGGGACTGTTCCAGAAGAGCTTACAGATACAAAAAATCTATGAAACAGCTCCCAGGAGTCACAACTATTTAAATAAATAAGGGGTTGTAAAATTGGGATTATCATTATTACATACATTTAAGATGATTTCTAGTGTCATAACAAATAGGCAATTTTTATTCAATCTATAGCAAGACAAGTCCACCGAAGTGGATTAAATTATGAAGTGCTCCCTTCAATATTTGTGGAAAGAAACTCCAACAGAACAGACCCTCTTATTTAATGGGCTGCCTGCAATGGGGGCTTCCCCTAGCAAATTTGTTGTAAGCAAAGGTTCATGTAAGACTGTCATTCTGGTACCTTCCACAAAAAGTAAACTCACAAGAGAAAAATTAAAACTCTAAATTGAAAAAAAAAAAGTGTTCGGATAACTTTCTTAGCCATTTACAATGGGCAATAGAGTTGTCAATAGTAGGTTTGATGCTGAAAGGACATCTAGTGGCCAGAAAGAGTAATTCAATAGGTGAATTCCAAAGGGGTAGCTGTGTTAGTCCACTTCAGCAAAACAGAGTCCTGTGGCACTTTTAAAGACTAACAAATTCATTTTGGTTTGTTTCAGTGGGCGAAATAACTCTATGAGATCACTCAGGCTTTTTTCTGTCACACTATAGAGCTACTTGAGATTTAAAACAAACAAACTCTGAAAGAACTGGGATAGAATCATAGAATCATACAGAAGGCTTGCTTTCTTTTCCTTCTCTTTGCTGATCTGTGTAACATTTTCAGCAACCTGAGACACTGTCATCCATAAATCTCTGAGCTGAGCTCTTCTTATATCTTGGGATTAGACAAGCTTGAAGCACTTAAGTATTTTGTCTATCCAGGGACTTGTTTTTAGTTTCTGTAAATATGGAGAAGAAAGATGTTCTCACTGCCTGTCTGTGTTCTCAATCACCCAAGTGGATTTGAATGGTATATAAAGAGTCCTTTCCTCCTTTCTTCTCACTGTAAACATCACATTTGTGGACCCAACTGATAGGACTTCCTGTGCAAAAACTACTACACAAGAGCCTTTCTTTGTCAGTGGAGGCTGGTGATGCCTGTGTGCAAATTTGCTAACAGCTTGTTTCTTTGAATGTTTTTTTTCCAAAAGCATGATTTGCAGTCTAAATATTGGTATATAATAATTTATAGTTTAAAAGTAGATTAAATTTATGGGTTCGGACTCTCTTGACCTCTGACAATATAATCTTTAAGGCTGGACAGAGAAACTTCTGAGCATCCCTGACTCTTATGACGGTGGGGAACGCATCTGTGGACAAGATTCAATTGGCTTTTGTTTCTTCTCTAGCTTTGTGAAGCAGCAAACAGGTATAAAACAAATTTCTCCTGGACTATACTCAGTTGTTCTTATCTTCATTTGCTAGACTTTTAAATTGACCCCGGCTATTCGTTGTCCTGGTAGCAATTGACTGTGCTCCCTCATGTCACTTCCAAGCCCTGCGTTGCTAGATAGCAAAATGCTGGGTAGCATGCCATTATATTGTGGGTAGTGCAATGACAAATAAAGTATTTGCTTCTGTAGCACAACTGAACACCTATCACGTTTTGTGTTACAGTACTAGTGACCTTTGCTACCAGGGAAACTAATGCAAAGCTAAGGCTCAAAGTTTACAACCCAAAAGTTAGGAAATGTGTAGCTAAATGCACACTCATTATCCTTAAAGTATTCACAGCAGTTAGAACGTTCATACTCTTAAAAATGGAGGGAGAGAGAGAAATCACTCCTAAGCCCAGCCCATTGTGGGAGACCAATGTTAGGGTTACAGATCTTACTCAGGCACTAACTTACTTCAGTGAGTCACTCAACCCCTCTGCCTCGTTCCTTAACTGTAAAACGGGACACAAATATAACCTCGCAGGAGTGTTGTGGGAACTGACAGTGACTTCCCATTGAAGGAGAATAGAGGTGCTTAAAAATCAGGCTTATGACATTTATATATATAGGGATCTGACCAAATGCATGATAGAAGCGCAGCACCCCTGCTTACCACTGTTTATGTAGTGATTTCCAGCCATTAAATAAGCATTTAGCTCATACGTTAACGGTATCACTAGAAATCCCTTGAAAAATATTTCTGCTCCTAGCTCCTCACTTTTAACTAATTACACTAGAATTGTTTGCCAAATTAAAAGCCATAGGGAATATTATGAGGGAATATTTGACATTTACACTTCCTGAAACAAGCTATTTAAGTAAAAAAGCCACATACTTATGTCACAATAGTTAACATGCAGCAGCGAAGTTTCCACTGTTAGAATTTTTGCTTTGCATTTTAGAGGGACATTATTTTGTTTTTCGTGCCAGAAACACTTTTGCATCCATCAGTAAGAGGATCATTTTATAAATGTATTTAGAAAACATCTTTTCTCTTTGAAGGTACAAAGAAAATCAGCCATTGAAAGGCTAGACCATACCAGTAAGATTCACTTGGAAAAACACTCTCCTTGGGAGCGCAAACTGTCTATGACTTTAATATTTTATGTAGAATGTTTCAAATAAGCATGGAAACTTAAAAAAAAAGCCTGCACTTTAAAAAAAAAAGGGGGAGGGAAAGAGTTTTGAAAGCTGTTCTGGAAATAACTGACACTTTTAGCATTTCTTTGAATTAAAAGTTGGTGGTCTCTGGATGAAGTTTCTGGCAGACTTTCTCTGTACTTCAGATCTCCCTGCACCATGAAACAGTTTCCACACTTCTTCAGCTGCTTGAGGTGTAATGGTACTGTCCTGTGTGGAGAAAACATCTATTTATATTAACATAATGCCAGAAAGATTACTGGCTTTTGACAAGTCCTCATAACTTTTTTTTTAAAGCTATCTAGCATAATATTAGGACCTTAAATTCTTCAGGCCTGGGAAAAAATCTTTTGTAAAAGTCTCATCAACATGTGTTAGCAGGTCATCAACTTTGATGCAAAGTAAGCCTAAATTAATTGGTTTCCCTTCTGAAATCACTGGAAGCTTTCCCACTAAAAATTTGTACAGGAATTTTATATTGTTGTGTTAAAGAGTTGCTGTAATAGCTGTTAAATGAACAAGTATATCTTTCCTTACAGCAACTCTTCAATTCACTGACTCCCAATGGAGAAAATAATTGTGTTCTATTTTACATCATGTCTGGATAGTAGCTTCCTTTTTAACTAAAGATGCTAAAATTTTAATAATTTAATCTGCTTTACTATTTGTAGATATTTGTAATTATATGTGCTTTATTATATTGGAGTCTCTCTAAACAATCTCAGGTTCCCCATACTGGATAACCTTCCAAAATTCATGATACTATACATATACAAGTATCTCGCATATGAATTACCAACTGTGGGTGCTGGGTGACACCTCTGTTATCTGTATCCCTCACCACAGGTTGACATAACTTCTTATTTTGTCTGGAATTGAACAGTACGCAATGTGCAAGTTGCCTTCTTAGCAGTCCTGATACCACCTTTTTTTTCACTGCAGATACAAAGATCAAATTCTGCTCTTGTTTACACTAGAGTGACCAGATGCCCCAGTTTTATAGAGACCATCCTGATATTTGGGGTTTTGTCTTACATAGGCATCTATTATTTCCCCCTGCATCCCGCTTTTCCATACCTGCTGTCTGGTCACCCTCATTTATATCTTTGCAATCCCACTTGAAATGAGAGCAGAATTATTCTGAATTTTAAATATCTGTCTAGTGTGAGACAAGATAATAGTTAATAATTTATCATCTTTAAACTGCTGATTGGTATGTGTTGAACCCCGGGTTCCCGATGTGACTGGGATGGACCAGCGACACCCACCAATGAGACAGACACCAGTTCAAGTAAACAAAAAAAAACCTACTTTTATAGTGACACCTTAAACACCTTAACCACTTAACAGTGTAAAACAAGAAGATCTATACAAAAACACTTGTAATCAACTAACAATATGAAGCAAAAATCTATATAGGACGCTTATAACCAACTAATAGCACAAAGCAAAATCTAAATGAACACTTATAACTAAATGACAATATAAAGCTAAAAACCTATGCAAAGCACTTATAACCAAGTGACAGTGTGGAGCAAGAGTCTGTACAAAGCACCTGTAAAACACCTCCAGCCAAACAACAGGATAAAGTATGAGAGTCTATGCAAAACACTTAGAACCTACAAAAGTACTTATAGTTAAATAACAGTATGGATTAATGACCTACAAGAGGGTGGCCATAATAAGTTAAGGACTTTTCTGGCCTTTTACTGCCTCAACATCGGTATAGGCACTGACCAGCCCACCCGACTCGTATTTACCAATGGCTGGAAGCCATTCCTCCTTGCTAGCCAAGAAGGGTGGGCGGCAGAATGAAAAAAAAAAGTCAGATGAGAGAAAATTAAACCCCCACACTCCCCCCGTGTACACTGGGGAAGTTTGGGGCCAGCAGTTTAGAGCAGAAGCAGAGTAATGAACAATTATACAGTAAGAAGGATGCAAAATACAAATGACTAACAAAACACCTGGCAAATTAACAACACAAAACTATGCTAGACCTTAAACAACTATACCATAAAGAGATTATGCAGGATACAGAGAAAATAATAACAACTACACAAACTATGCAAAACTCAGGTGAAGAAGCTTCAATCACAGACTATGTATAAATGGTACCAAGTAGAATGATTAAGAGAAGGTAGGAGGCCTATATCGATTTATAATACCTGTCGCAGGACCGCAGTAGAACCCAAAGCGAGGAGGCAGACCAGCTGCAGCATCTCAGCACTTAATCATTCGGCCAGCAATCCGTGTACACCCAAAAAAAAAGAGGGTCTCAGGGGTGGGTACTCCCTGTCTCAGTCGGGGGATCAGTCCGACCGGGTCGCGACATGCCCTTTAGCATCCGAGGGTGGGAGAACAACAAGCTAGCTGAGACGGGGTTTTAATAGAATTTTGCCCAGCCAGAGTAAAAATAGCCAATTAGGAGAGGGATCCTGGTCAGGACCAATGATAAAACTGGGATCCCAGACAATGACCCCTCCTTCGTGGTGATGGGGGTGCGGAGAAACTGTTCAGGGGGGATAGGAACTCACCCCCCTCCTTGTTGACACAAAGCTAGGGAGGCAGAAACTCACACAGGAGATTGAGGCCCATCAGGGAAGATCGATCCTTAACACTCTTCCCCTTGAGCTGGATAGCCTGGAGATGAGACCCATCAGGGGAGATAGATACTTAACACTCCTCCCTGTGAGCTCCATAGTCTAGAGGGCTATGTTTGGGGGCGGGGTGGCCATTATGTCTGCCACCTCCGTTGACAGTATGGAGATGTACGCTCTCCAAGCAACAGGTCCCACTTTTCTGATGTCCAGGCCTTCTCAGAGGACTCGCAAATTCTTGATCACGGTCACCGATGCTCTTTATTTATAGTTCTGCCATCGCCCATTGTCCTGGCTCATCAGTTTCAGGATCATTCAGGGCACCCAGGATGTCTTGCTGCCCTAGCTACTACATGCTATCAGCCTGCTTAGTCCTATTTCATGCCTCTCCTGGAGGTTTTCTGCCCAGGCCTTTATATACCTTGCTTGGCCAGGTCCCAGCTCCTCCCTCTTGCCTCATCGAGGTCTGACTGTGCCCTGTTTAGCACCTGCTCCAGCCCTCTGAGCCACAGTTTGCAGGGTGCCAGAGGGGTTTATCCCCTGTGCCCTGATACACATATAATATTTATTATTAAAAACTAATGACAAAATATGTTGGCTCTTCAAAAGATGAGAATCTATGAACTGTGGATATACTTAAAGCTGAGTAAAAAGAAGAGCAAAAATATGTTGACTGTAATGTATTAAACATTTTGATCATCTTTCGTTGAAGGTGTGCATATTAACAAAACATTAGAATCATAGGCTGTGTTCACACAGCCCTTATTTCAAAACAACAGAGGTTGTTTTGAAATAAGATTTAGGCTGTTCACACAATGCACGGTTGTTTCGAAACAACGGCGTTGTTTCGAAACAAGTTAAACCCCATGTGGGGACGAAACAGCGTTGTTTCGAAATGATTGTTTCGAAACAACACCGTGCGAACATGTTTCGAAACAATGGTGACTTGTTTCAAAATAACTGTTGCCTGAACCTGCTATTTCGCTTTGAGCTTTTTTCCTTAATTCGAATTAACAAACTGTTAATTCAAATTAAGTTATTTTGAAATAAGGTGTTATTTCGATACAAGTTGTTTTGAAACAACCGTATCAAAATAACCCCCTGTGTGTGAACACAGCCATAGAAACTGGAAGGGACCATGACAGGACTTAAAGCCCAGTTCCCTGGAATCATGGCAAGACAAAGTACCCTCATTAAACCATTGCTGATTAAGTATAGTTTAAATCAAATTGCTTTTCCAACCACCACTTTTACTTGGATTATAAGCAGGTTTCTGAATACAAGATGAATTATGCACCCCTTGTACATGATGGAAGGTTAAATACCACAGAAGTGTCTTCTCTTCTCTGTGCCCACTCCCCCTGTATCCAGACAGATTCTTATACCAAGCAGGGACATACCATGATTGGCTGTAAATTATCAAAACAATAGACATTTCATGATTTGGATTAATAATCATTATAGAGAGCAGCAGCAATGAAACAGATGGGTTCTTGTTTCATGTGTAGAAGGATGACCCAGAAGTCAAAGAGAAAACAATACAAAATCTGTGAAACAGAGCAAGGGCTGTTAACAATGTGCCTTTACTATTTCCCCCTCAGAGCACTGAAGGAGACTGTTTCATTATTTCAGGAAGCTCACCTAATTCTTTTGGGGTTACCTCTTGTTAGAATTAGTGTGCATACACGTATGTGGTAATTAAACATAATGGGGTATATTAAAGTGGGATCTCAAACCAGTTTAATAGAAATCAGAGATGGAGTGGTGAAGGGAACCTATTAATATGCTTTGTGGATCCTCTTCTCAGTTCTCCAGTGCCTCATCCAGACCAACTTTAGTTTGCCTGAGCAACAAGGATTTCAGAAGTGTTCTGCTGTTTAATACATTTTCACTATTAAACTGCTGACTCAACCTAAATTTTTTCTTCACTCATTTTCAACTCATTATTCCTGGGGGTGAGAGGGTATTTGTCCCTCCCTCTTTAATCCTTAAATCTTTTGTATGCTTGTTGGTTTCTTAGTTAAAAAATTGGATATGCAATGCATGCTTCACATTTTCCTCTTAAATTAGCATTAGTTCTTGTTGCTCCTCTCTGGCTGCCCTTCCAGCTGTCAATTTTTAAGGAGGAAGATGGCTCAGACTATAAGGAATTCTAGGCATACCAATGCCAAAGAGCAGGGTTATGACATTCCTAGTCTATTACATGGCATCCCTATAATATGTTACTGTTAATTGCCTTTCTTCTGAAAATCATCATGTTATTTAAAAGCCTTACCTAATTAAGCCTCCTTATCCTCATTAGGTCAGCAAGGCAAAAAAGGAGATCACTTCCTCCAGTGCTGAAATGCAGTTACGGTAGTAATTTAAGTCAGGATTTGGAGATGGCAGCTACAATTCTAAGGGGATTTGGTGTACGCAAAATGTAGTTACTTGACGCGGAGCAATGTTATTAATGGAATTAATAGCAGCGTACTTGAAGGTCAGTGGAAATCTTCATGACCACAAATGTCGAATACCTCATTTTGTCTCACCTCAGGAGAGCTTCCCTTCGATATAAACTGAGGTCTTCGCTCAGTTCCTGAAGGGTAAATGGCCACTTACTGGACTGAATTCTCCCTCCACCAACACCTTATGATGTTTCCAGATCATCTCAGCGTTAACCCAGTTTGACCTTGCTTAATATGTGAGATTTGAAAGGATCACAGTATGCTGTAGTATTTATAACATACCTACATGAGGACTGGGCTTGATCTAGAGAAGTGTTTTCTTTAGGAAAAGAGAAAAGCACCATGCAGCCATCTATGAGTCAAAGGCAAAATTGGAGTCTTGACCTTTCACTTCCTGACTGGCTGGAAACTGAAGCCTCCCTGAAGCAATGTTCAGTGGCTCTATTGAAATGGGGTTGTGAATGAGATGAGGTGTTCCATCAGAGCCTGACCATTCATGTTAGAGAAGTGTAAATTGAGAACAGGATCTCAACTTTCATCTTGTAGATAACACATGATTACTAACCACATTACTGCAGGTGGGCTGGAACAGTGGCTTCTTTAGTAGTAATGTTCCCAGGGAGATACATGAGTTTGGGAAATCAAACACTATTGATCTTCCATTGGTGCTGAGGTATAGTCAAAGATTTGCCTTTGAGATTTTAAATCTGCTAGGAAAATGGTAGGTGTATTTCTGAATACCAGACCAAGCAAGAGCAGACATGCTTGTGCAGCAGATTTCAAAAGATTTTCATATTTGATTATTTTTATCTATTTAGTGTCCGTATTGTTTTCACAACTATAACCCTCAGAAGAGAAGGCAGTCAATCGTCACCTAAAATTTAAAGAAAGATTAAAACTGGATAGTGTAAAGAACAAGCACAAAAACACAAGAAAATACAGCATGTTTGGATATTTCTGAATTCAAAGCATCTGAAATTTGCTTTAATTGCTCTGTTTTCTAGGTGACAAGCTCAAAAGAAGCATAACAGCATCCCGAGTAAAACCGAAACTAGTTTTATTCAGTATAATGGGAAAGGACTGGGGAGATCTTTCAGACCCAAGCCAGACTGGAATGTAGGTGTATTGATCAGTGTGAGGTATAAGTCATGAAATGTACTCAATGTATTTCTGATTGTCTGAGTTATATAACTGCAGTATCTACCTGTTAGAAAGCCTTTCTAGTTGCTTTTTTTTTTTTTACTCTTCTTTCCCAGCATGTAATGAAACAAGTGCACCGTTTTCATAAAGATAATGGAGCCATTTTATTTCAGGTAAATTTCTGTCAGTAACTCTTCCATAAACCATTTCTTTTCACTATATCACTGACAGAAAAACGTAAATCTGTTGCTCTCCTCCACCGTCCCCATTCCATTAATAAAGATACCTCTCCATAGCATGTAACATTTTTGAGATGGACTCTTTTTTGGAGTAAGATCTAACAGCTTTGTTGCTTTTAAGATGCAGGAGCACATCATATAACCCACTCAGTCATGTGATGCTCCTTTGCAGTGTGCTAGTTTGAATGTAAAAAATGTTGCTTTCTGTAATTAGGGACAAAAAATATAGGGGAAACATTGTGATGATTAATTATGGGCTGGCAGTGTGGCACAAATAATCAATTCCATGAATACCTCAAAACTCCCCAAAATTCCATATATTATTACTCCCCCAGATCTAATGACCAATGCACTTTCTTTAATTTAATCTCTTCTATTTTCTCAGGTTGCAGTTGCATTTTAGCTGTTTGGACCATGTCTTGTTTTGCCACACTGTCAACTTGCTCTATAACCTTTACATCTTTTATAATGTTCATATTTTCTCTTATCAAAACGTGGACCATCTAGGCACTACTTTTTCCCACTGTAATATGTCACCATGTGAGAGTCTTTTTTCAAGCTCTTCAAACACCACTCAACCCACTTCTCTCATCCTGAAATTCTTTTACTAAAGCTGAACTTACCCACCATTTCCCTTGTGCTCCCTTCACAAACTTGGTAGTTTAGGTCACCGCCAACTACTACAAAGATGCTACATTCAATCATAACCACCAACTCTGCTAGCTCATTTGTGAAGCTCTCCTCTTCCATAGGTCTACTTTGTTGTAGAACATGTGCTGATATCTACTCTTTATCATCAGTCACACTACAATTGACATTCTCTTTCCATCCTCATGACACCCTTAGGAATCTTTGGGCTTACGATGATAGCTACTATCCCATTTGTTTTCTTTTTTCCATCAGACCTATGCATTTAAAATAATCTTTCAAGATTTTACCCTTTACTCCACATCATATAGTATACAGATTTTCCTTCTAGCTACTGCCTCAACCATCTCCGCTGACCTCTTTGTAAATAAGCCTTCATTCCAGATTGTAGGTCCCAGATCCTTGCCAATTGGTTGCTGTTGCTCAAAAGATGTTATCCTGAATGCAGCAACATGTTTTAAAAGCAAAGGCAACATAAATCTACAAAATTGCTTAGACATCTGGATCTGGCTTGGACTCTTAAGACGTATAATTTCTTCAGCTTCATGGTAATGAAATGAATATTAATGAATAAATACCCCAAATGTCCATAAAAGCAGGATGATTTGTGGACCACTGCACTAGAAATCAATGTTTATATCTAGCCATGTCATAACTCTTCTAACATTAGAAGCATTAACATAAAGAATATCTAGAGTCACCTGGTAATAAGCTATATTTAGATATTGCCTTCCCATTGGAAGGATCTCTTCAATGAGGCTAATGGTGGGGATTTATTCTCCCATGCTGATGCCCACCACAATGTCCTTTTTCAGTTGCATAGTGGGAAAATCACACTCCAACCTTGCCTAGTAATTAATGTCTTTGGAGTCTAACAACTGAAACCTGGCTCGTAGTGAAGGTAAAAATAGAAAAGGCTTGCCATTTATCACAGCATAACTGGAACAATAGATGACCTGATGTTTAATCTGAAATTGAAGTGATTATTTTAATATAGCCAAAGGTGGGAATGAAAGAGCATTGTCTAAGAAGTGTAATTCCTCATGTTTGTATTCTTACATATATTGTGGTAACACTGAAGTGGTAGATCTGCAGAGACACCCTTATAAATGAGAAATGGAGAGTCTGTTTAGCCTCGTATAATTAATCTAAAACTACAGCACATTGATAGCAGGCATTCTCTGGGGTATGGAAGAATTGAAAAGGACATCACAGAGTGGATTTAGTGGTTTTTGTGTTGTTGGTGAAAGAGCTTTCTGAGGCAATTTCTTGTGCCCTCTGTTTCCAGACTGACTACCATGACATTTCCTCTCAGGAATTGCCTATTTTCTCATTCACCTGTAAGTATATGAGAGTGCTTGCATAGGCCTGTTCTGAGGTTGGTCATTCACTAGAGTCAGAATTCTCTTCAGCAGTCACTGTGACACTTCCAACTGGCCCTTACTTTGATTTATTTTCCACGCGTGATGATACTGCCTTTAACCAAACCAAATATTGCTGTTTTTCCCCCTAGTCCTCCTGGAGGATGCTTACGCCACTTGAATCCAATATGACTTAGCTTCTTAGCTCCAACCACCATTCTTGCCAGTGGCAATCAGTCTCTACAGAATTTTTTTTCTCAAAAGGGAGCCACTGTCAGGGCTAAAAATCTAAGCTAAGACAACATTCTAAATGTAAACTGATGTAGCGTGGTCTGCCCATGTTTTCAGAGAAATGGCCTTTTTATCTTGTGTTAGGTCAGAATGTGTCTGCTAGCCTTTTGGAAATTTTGTGTTTAGATACATACTCGGTGCCTAGTATTTCCTAGGAGTGCTTGTGTTTTAGCAAAACTAGCAGGACCTTAGGTAAGTTGTACCGAACATTGAACGCGTAAGCATCTGTTTTAATACATGGCCTGACTTGGTTTAGGCCTCAGGTCTTGCACCAGGCACAGTGTTCAAGGCACTTTATCTCTGTACTACAATGAGATCGGTAAATCACTGCTAGGTCTGCTCTTTTTTCAGGCTGAGGAACGCTCTATTGTTCATCACCAACATGCTGATCAGCACTGGCTGGGCTTTCACTCAACACAGCCTTTCAGGTAAAAACAAAAGATCTTCATGATCATCATCTGGCTACAGCGGAGGACCAAACTGGCAATAATTAGGGTTAGATTTAAATGCTCCTAAAAGGTGGCTTCCCACAGGATAAGGTCTCCCACAGGATAGCAAGGAGTAACAGTTATCAAGTGCAATATGGGAAAACTACTCCCAGAACAAGGCTATCAATGCAGTGACAGCTCAGATTGTGATCTCTTGGCTTGCTGTCAATGAAGGAGTCATGTCTGGTCACTTGAGTGACTTTGATCCTTTTCCCCATGTTGACCAGCAGATACAGCCATTGGGATGGATCACTTAATGGTTACCAGTTCTGTTTATTCCCTTGGAAGCACCTGGCACTGGCCACTTTCAGAGGACAAGATAGTGGGCTAGGTGGGCCATTGGTCTAACCCAGTATGACCGCTCTTATGTTCTTGTGCAAGGGACCAAATGACTGTAATGCAGTCACATTGACATACAGTAGGGTTGTCTTTGGCCCAGAGAGTAGTGTTACATTACTAAGCAGAGATCAGGGACCAGATGGAGTAAGGTAAGCAGGTGTCTAGAATTGGAGGTCTCTAGACTTTCAGGTAACATGTCTGATGTGTTCATAGTGACCAGAATGCTGTTTCTCCTCCAGAAGTAGTCATGCAGGTATTGGAAGAACCAGACAATGGCCCTTAGCCCTTTACACCTAACTTCCTGTCCTTTAAAAACCAAAACACAGTCTTATGCCCGCTCTTCACTGACAGCAGCAAATTCACCACTGTCAGTTCAAACTTCCTGATTGACTGCTCAGGTCTGTGAAGACCTATTCAGCTGATCAAGAAGTTTGATTCTGCAACACCACCCCAGCAATTGAGTAACGTTTATTTAAAGGGAGGCTTCTCCCTTCAAACCAGTGCAGTGTGTGTGTGCAGGGAATAGAGAAGCCAAACGTAGGTGTGCCAGTTATTTTAGATAACTTTAATGTCTATGTTTGATGGCTACCGAAAAGGGCAGGCACTGTAGATCAGCCCTGATATGTCACCAAGGCATGCGTAGAGCAGGAGAGGTAGGATGGGAAGTGCAGAACATGGCATCAGTGCCCACTTTGACTTGTTCACTGAGTTAAACAGACCAGAAGACTGGCCCTCAGTACCCCTCTGCTCCTGGCGTGTATTCACTTCTAACTACGTAGTTAAATAAATGAACGATGCAGTAACAAGGATTCTATTTCTTCTTATGTATCAGCAGAAATTATGTTCTATCAGTTACACCTGTGCAGACCCTTTGAAAATGTCACTGACCACATGATGTTTAGACAAAAGTTTGCAGTGGAGTGGCTGAGCGTAACTGCTTCATCTGGAGTCACGGAGAGACTGAAGTGGAGCCATACGATGCCACTTCTAGTCTCTTTGTAAAGTAGCCCATGAAGCAGTGTTAATGCCTTGTTGTATACTGTAGATTCAGGCAAAGGTGGCATACGTCATCAGAGAGTCAACTAGACGCAACATCCAACTAGGAATTTTATTCCTGGTAGACCTACTGTGTTGTGGGGCCATCCTATTTCCAGTAGTATGTGATGAATCAGTGTATGCAGCATGTGGCTTCTGGGACTCTGATGGTTTATGGCAGAGATTTTTTTCAACAGATAGATTGCAACCTGCAAGTGCTCTCACAAGGTAATTGAGGGCAAGGATCACAGAATTTTATTATAATTTAAGGCCAAGAAAATCTTCCTCTACTTCTTCCACTCTCTTACCCTTACTCTTTCTTGAAACGGACTCGAGCCTTTGCTTCTAGATTCAAATCCAGCCTGGGCTGGCAACTGCGTGTCAATGTGTTTGAAGGTGCCCGTGAAAAGAGTTCATGTCCTCAGTCCTGTCTCCAGGGGGACAAAGGTCTCTCAGATTGGCACTAAATGGCTTCCTGTTGGCATTCCAAGCAGGAAGGCAAAGATTAAACTTCCCTGCCATCTCTATGCCAGGGGTCTCAAACACATGGCCCGCAGGCCGCGTGTGCCCCTAAGGTTATTTCCTGTGGTCCTCAACAACACTGTTGTTACCAATATGTGCAATATAGTTGTATGAAAAGGTTTTTGTGGTGCGCCCCTTGGGCTAACGTACTGGTCCTTATGCGGCCCTCTACTAGTCCTCGTGCGGCCCTCGTGGTGATTTGAGTTTGAGACCATAGCTCTATGCCAAGGGTCCAGACAGGTCAGGGTTGAGGCACATCGGCAGAACAGAGTGAAGGGACATTTTGCAACCTTCAAAGGCGCAAAAGTGAAATGTAATAGGGAGAATCAAGAACATATTCTCACCAGAAACTTAACTCTGAGGAGGCCTTTAGTGCCAGTCTTCTTACAGCCTTTGTTTCACTACTCTTTATTATTCTAGAAGTTATTTCCAGTAGTAGCGGTGAGGCTGCACCAAACCAAAGTGGGAATTAAAATGAGTGACAGCTTTCAAAATGAGGGACACTTCAGAGGTATAGTCTGGCTATCTGCACTTCATGCTATTTTTAATCATGGGTTGAGAATGTCTGTCTTTCACAATCAATCTGGGGCCTTTCAGAAGTGCTGATGTCATTAGATAGAGAAGCAGCTTTTTACTGAAGTGATTCAAATGGAAAAGTCAGGTGACTAGTTGTTAAATCAATGTCCAAGGGAAGGTGCTGCTTTCAGCCAGAGTCTTAGTAATACTTACCTCACTTTAAAAGATAAGGTCCTATAAGGAACCTTTCCATGTTCTTCATTCTACTCTACTTGGCAAGGAAATGTTGGCTGCACAAAAGCACTTAGCTGAATTATTTCTATCTTCGGTCCTTAAAACAGGCATTTGGCCAGAGTATTTGTCTGCTGAATTTAATTTTATTCTTAATCAGACAAGCAGCTGGGCTTAAATGAGGAGACAAAGCCTCTTCTGACTCCTTTGGTAAAAGAGGAGCAGCTCCCATATTTTGATCCTTAGTCCTCTTGATTTTTTTCTGTAACAGAAAAAGGACCATAAATCTCTGGTATAATAGAATAGAATCAATCATAGGGTTGGAAGGGACCTCATAATGGACGTCCCAAGTCTGTCACTTCAAAATGCACACCTCTTCTACAGATATTCCATGCCATACTCTACAAAACTGCTCCAAAATGCATGTATATTGCTCAGCTATGGAGAAAGCTTCATCCTCGGATTCACTGGATGCGAGTAAATTGGGTTGCCTTTGTGCACTTCTTGTCCTTTGACAGAGGACTAATGACATTTGTAGTGACATTCCTCTTGTCCTCCAAGGACAACAATCTTCCCCACATGCTTCCCCCTGAAAAAGCCAACCCAACCCAACTTCATTTGGACAATATTGTAAATGAAATAAATAAAATGGGCATGTTAAGTTGCATATTAAAGCTAGTTTTTTATAGTAAAATACATAAAAACTTACTGTTACAATTGTTTCAAAACGCCTAGCATCAGAAACTGTTCTTGTATGATGATGAACTCCAATGATGAATCTTGTGCTTGCAACTTCTTGGAAGCAAAACCCTGTAGGGCAAATCTACACAGCTGAAAATTAAGTCAGCCTACCATAAGCAATGTCGATTTGCAGCCACCATTGTAATTAAACTGCTTTTGCATGTCCATACTAGGCTCTTTGTATTGATGGCGTGCATTCTCACCAGGCACTCATGGTCCAATTTAACTGTTGGTGTGGGGCATTGGGGGATGGCTTCTGAAAGGCAGCAACAGTCTACACTGACACTGCATTGACCTAACTACATCGACTTACCTAGCCCACTACACCTATTTAATAACTCAGCCTCTGATGTATTAAGTTAGTGTGCCGCAGGAGAGTTGCATCAGTGGGAGCTGCATTTTAGTGTAGGCATTTTCACAGGGCAATGTAAGCTTGCTTACATCAACCTAACTCTGTATCGTAAACCAGTGCCTGTCTCCAGAAACGTATTGTATCTAAAGAGTTAACCCATTTGAATTAAATACTTTGAGGATGCAGAATCCCTCTGTTGCCAGGATGTTGACATAAACTGACACTGAAATCTTGGTTTGAAACCGTGGTGTACTCTCATGAGGATAGTTTCATTAAAATCAATAAGATGATTCATATGAGCAAGAGAGACAGTTTGGGTAAGGTAATATCTTTTATTAGACCAGCTTCCCTAGCTTGAAGCGATAATAACAACCAAATACACGGTTTCTTTCTTCAGCACCAATACTATAAAAATTGGTTCTAGCACTTGTGCCCTTCTGTGATGCGTTGTCTGGATTTCTGGCTGGTTCTGGTGTTCCTTCTGAATCAGTTAATTTCTAGCTGACATGGTTGCACATTTGTCCCATGGTGAATACTTTCTGGTGTTCCTGATTCAGTTTTTGAACCTGCTGTGCTAGAGGCAGCATTCCTGGTATGAAAAAGTAGACAACACTATTCTAACTATTTGCCTTTTTTTTAACATCTCCCTTTTCATCCTTCCATCCTGTGTTCAATCTCCTCTCTTATACCTTGAACTTTATCCTTCCTGCCATCACCAAACTTCCAGCCTGGGTTACTAGAATTACCTTTAATGTGGAATGCTGGGAACGTCTCTGATCTTGTGTACCAAGCACAGTGCTCTTCATTCCAGCTCTCTGAGTGACCTTGGACAAATCTGTTAAGTCTCTTTTCCCATTTGTAATATAGGGACAATATTATAGATACTGATATGGTTCTTTGAGAGCTAAGGATGAAAAGTGCTGCCGAAGAGTTAAATTACGAGCACAAATGGATACAAAAGCTGTTACCGTAAATGATCTAAGACAAATATCATGATCAGCGACTTCTGATGGGACAACATAGTGTCGCCCCTGCAGGATAAAACACACTCATGGAAGAATTCATTGCACCTTGTCCTCCCATCCACATGTGGTTTGGTTTGGTTTGTATCCACCTTTTTTGTCTCAATATATGCTTAGATTGTAAGATCCTTGGGTCAGGGTCATTTTGTGCATGTGTGGGTCTATGCAGTGTTTTTTCGTAATTGTGGTCTCTATGTGCTAATACAATACAAATCACAGTGCAGAGCATGGGGTGGCAGGAGCACGCCCAAGGTAGAATCATGGTTTACTTGTAATGATCCGTGTAAAAATATAATGTGGCAATTCAGTATCTGGGGCCTGCTCACAAGCAACTGTCAGGGTGATCAAAGCCCTAGATTTTTGTGTTCCATGTAATTATGCAGAGCACACATTACAGCGATGTGATAATGCTGGTAGGCCACATGAAGCTTGCAGTTGACTATTTTTTGCACAAGATGGTGCTATGGAGTTTGCTGAGTGTCAAAATGCATTGCTTAGATGCAGCTGACATCATGGGTGCTCAAAATTGCCACAGTAAAAGGTGGGACACAGGATCAAGATTTCAGTAAAATCTAAATACTGCTACCCATCTTTTTTCCAGACATGCACTACAATTTTATAATGGAGACTTGCGGGCTACAGAGAAAAGGAGGCTAGGGAAGACTTAGAAGCTACTTTTAGTTTGTTTCTGTTTTCTTTTAATTGGTATATCTTTTCTTGTCCTTCTCTCTGAATGGTGCAGCCACGTAGGTTGTTTTTATCTCATTTATATATTTTCAATGTAGTTGCCTGTTCTGTGTTGCTAATTAGTGTCCAGTTTGCTGTGGATATTCCTTGTTTGTGTAACTACAACCTCTATGTCATTCAGGGATTCCCTCTCATTGCAAAATCTCTGGATCGTATAGGAACTACTAAGGCAATGCATTGCTTTTTATTCTTCTGCCACCTCCTTGTCTCCCCTGCTGTAGTGCATCTCTTTCTCCCTAGCCAAATAGCTAACCAGCTCCTGCTCATATAAAGAGGAACTAAAGAAATAGTTTGCCAGGAAAAAAAATACTGCTTATTCTTGGTTCAGATAGTGGCAGGAACAACTGCCACTGGGCTGGGAAGGTGCAGTCTCACTTGCCAGATCCAAATGTTTTTCATTAAAAGGCAAAGTACAGTAAATTATGCTGCTGTTGATAGGATTTTCAGGCTCCAAATAGAATCTCTAATTAGGTATTTAACAGGAAAGTGGGGCCAGCAGCAAATTTTACTGATGGTCCTACCCTGGCTAACTCTTTCAGAAGAAGAAAGATAATGTGGTCTGCATTATAATTAAAATAAGTTTGTGTTCATTTTGTTTGTTGTATAAAAGTAATTGTGTCTTTTCATCTGTGACCATTGTGCCGAATAGATATTGTTCTGTGGAGGATGCTTATCTGTTATGATACAGGGAGAATGTGACTGGCTTTTAAATAACAAACACTAATTGTAAATTCATTAGCATTTCTCTCATAAATTGAGACAGACTCTCCTTGTCTAAGTGGTGAAAGTTACTAGATCCTTCCACCATGCACATATTCAGTTAGAGTTGATTGAAGCTTGCCTTTCCTGTTGCTTGTCAAGATTTAATGTCTGTTATTGCCTCTGAAGCTGTTTCTCCTATTTCTCTCTTCACTACCTTGTAGGACATGTTGGGATTTACACCATAAATTCAATAACCACTTTCCCTGGAATATAGTCACCTTCTCTCCAGCAAGGAAGATTTGACTTCTTTAAAGGAACATTTTTGAAATCTTGGTCACAGAGAAGCCTTCAGAACTGCTAACCACAGTAGGCCAAGCACTCTGTGACTCAATATACTGGCAGTTTTGCCAGCCCCCGTGTCTAGTGAGCTGTAAGTCTTATCCTTTTCCAGTCTCTTCGTAACATGTTTATTAGTTAGTAACAGTGCCAGGCTCCTGACGTTATGACTGTGGTCTGACTGGAATAGAAAACTAAGTAAAAGGCTGTCTGACAAATAATTCTATTTGCCACAGTCGTAGCTGTGTTTCCAGGCCCAATTGGGTCACTCACCTGCCCAGAACTATTTAAAAGAGCCACTAAATTCTAAGATGGCTTAGAGCTAATAAATGAGAATTAATTATGGGCTGCATGAATTTTCTGGAAGAAATAATAATAATAGGCATGTGGCTTTTGTCTTCTGCTTGTTGTTCCTGGGCAATTTAGATGGCAGTAAGAAGTGTTTCCTTGGGGGTAGCTCAAATATAAATCTTTTCCAATTGGGTTTGTTGCTCTGCTTTGTCTGATTTTCTTCCAGTCTCTTAAACCAAAATGGCTGACTTCTGCCCAGGTTGCCCTGCAGAGCAGTGAGATGTAAATGTCCATCTGGGTGTTTGTTTCTCTCTTCCTATTGTTTGACAGAAACTACTAGTGCATTTTAGAGCTTTTGCATCTCTTCTTCTTTAAACTTAAGCAAAAGTTTGTTTCTGCATCTCCTCTTGTCTGTTTTCCCCATCCCGTTTGCCTCCTAGAGCTTTGGTTTCCAGACAGGAACTACTGGGCTGTCTTTTATCCTACAGCTCTTGAATATTACAAATGACTCACTTACAGATTTGAAGACCTGCACACAGGAGATTCCCCAAAGGATTCAGAGGAACAATCCTGAAAGGTCTGGTGGAATCGTTTATTGGGCTTGTGGATCATTTCTCTGCAATCTCGTTCTGGTCTCTGTCCCTCACAGCTAGCACTGTGATAGGAGGAGAAGGAGATGGGAATATTTTTTTATAGATTACCTGCCCTTCCTGCTTGGAGACTTATCATTTAAGTTCTCAGGGACTATACATGGCCCTCTGCTCAGTTTACACTGTAATGTGGGTTACTGTGCTTAAAATCCTCTGCCTTTCAAGAGGGAAAAAATGCTGCTGCAGTCTTTGTTCTGCCCCTCTACTGTGTGCGTGAGGAGTGATGGGAAACTCGGTGCAGTCTGGTCACGAACTGTTAGCTATTTTGCTGAAGCACTGCAGCATGCCATAGTTGGCAGCCGGGTTAGAGGAAATTTGTTCCAGCCAGTGGGTGCTGGGCACTGTTCCCTGTGTGCTGTGTACGTGGGCAAATACGTTCTTTTACACTTGCCTTCACTCCCTCCTATCTCATGGAATAAAACGCAGTCACCCTCCACATTCAGACCCTCCATGGCTGCTGTAATTCATGTAAATATCGCAAACTTAAGGCCAAATCCTGCAAGCTGCTGCATGCCCTTCCTTTACACCTAGTAAGTTCAACAGAGAATATGTGGTGCTTTGCAGGGTCAGGCTCTAAGACATCTCTGCAGCACAAAGAAGAAAACAACCCCCCCATACTCATGCATGAATGCTAATAAGTTCCCCCATCTTCAAAGTGTCAGATGAAGTGGGATTTTCTCCCATGAAAGCTCATGCAAAAAATAAATTTGTTAGTCTTTAAGTGCCACACAACTCCTTGTTTGTTTTTGCTGGACTAGACTAACACAGCTGCCCCTTTGGGTCTTGCTAATATGTGCAGTCTGGAGAAGAAACAGGCTGGTGCTAAAAAAGCTTCAATCTAGGATCTTCTAGAGCATAACCAATATCAGCACCAGAGGAGACGAATTATCGTTCAGGAGAGGAGTGGAGCCCTAGTCCACTCTGATTTCCAGTACTGCAAATTCAGGCATCAAATATCATTCTGGGCTGTAGGTTGCATGACTGCTTCATGTTTGAGAGGCTAAAATGGTTTTTCTTTTACTTGAGCTTGTTTTCTCATGAGTGTGGACCTCTTAGTTTAAAACAAACAAGGAGCCCTGTGACCCTTTAAAGACTAACAGATGTATTTCTCACATGGGTAAATATCCCACTTCATCAAATGCATGCAATGGAAACTACAGTACATAGGGGAATATCTGCAGGAAAGGGTAAACCATAAGGTCAGTTCAGCCTTTTCAGCAAATCAAGCAAGTTGTTTTGATTCAAACAGTATGGAACAACAGATAAGACAGTGGGAAGGTTAAAAGAGAGGAAAATCATCTTTTGTAATGAGAAAGCTAGCCCAAATTGCTATTCAGATTTAATTTAATGGTGTCAAATTTGCATATGAATTCTAACTCTGCAGTTTTCCTTTGGACTCTATTTAATGATGACCAGATCTCATGTCTTACATTCCCCTGCATCTATTTTCCTCCCATTCTGTAAGTGCTCTCATCTTCAAAGCGTCTGATAAAGTGGGATTTTCTCCCACAAAAGCTCATGCAATAAATAAATTTGTTAGTCTTTAAGTGCCACAGGACTCCTTGCTTCTTTTGATTTAAAGAGTTTCTGTTGAAGCACTGTAACTGTCATGTCTTTAACAGAATGTGCGGGAAGGTTGAAATGTTCCCCTATGGGTATGTGAATGCTACTGTTCTTTATATCTGATTTGTCCATTTATTCTTTTGCACAGACAGTCCAATATGACCAATGTATAAGGCGGAGGGGCATTGTTGGCACAAGATGGCATATATCACATGAGTGGATGAGCAGGTGAATGAGCCCCTGAAAAAGTAGCTGCTTTGCTTAGTAGGTCCTCTGATGGTGTTATTTGAGCAGTCTGTGAATAGAGTTGGCAGCAGGGTTGTTGCAGGGATCGGTGCTCACCTTCTTGTTTCTGTTTTGTGGTGTGTAGTTGCTGATATCTGCTTAAGGTTGGGGGCTGTCTGTAAGCAAGGAGAGGCCTACCTTCCAAGGCTACAGAAACTGAGGGATTGTCTTGCAGGATAGGTTGTAGATTAGGGGTCTCAAACTCAAGTCACCACAAGGGCCGCGTGAGGACTAGTGGAGGGCTACATGAGGATTAGTACAGTAGCCCAAGGGCTGCACCACTGAAACCTTTCCATACAATGATATTG
The DNA here is from genome assembly GCA_007922195.1 of Podocnemis expansa. Classification (NCBI taxonomy): domain Eukaryota; kingdom Metazoa; phylum Chordata; order Testudines; family Podocnemididae; genus Podocnemis; species Podocnemis expansa. The sequence continues at coordinate 11,647,782 of ML682047.1, forward strand.
CAAATATCTGTAACAATCGTTTCACTACGGGCTGCAGGAAATAGCTTTAGGGGCCATGTGTTTGAGACTCCTGCTATAGATCCTTGATGATGTGCCATAGAGGTTTGACATGGCTATCCTCCTGGAACTTTCTGGCACAGGAAGATACTGTATCTTCAGTGACTAGTGGCTCCTGTTTCCAGAGTTATTCTTTGATTAGATTTCAGGGGGTAAATGTGTGCTCATTCTTGAAAATGGGGAATGGTTCAGGAAACTTTCGGTGTATTCGTTGGTATTGGGATGGGGAATTAAATTTCTAGTTCATCTGGGCTGGAACAGCAACCAATACCTTCTAGTGTTATTCCTTGGTTCCCTAATAGTGTGTGCAGTGTTGTTGTGGCTATGTTGGTTCCAGGACAGATCATTTGGATGAGGGTATACTCTTTGGCTATGTCCACACGTACATGCTTATTTCGATTTAAGTTAAATCGAAATACGTTAATTCAAAATAAAATCCTTAATTCGAATTAATTTAAATTGAAATAAGCAAAAACCTCAAATAGAAATAGCAAATCCAGACTCAGGACTTGCTATTTTGAATCAGGAGAGGGCACCATGGAAGGTGTGGCAACATGGCCCCCTCACTGGGCCATGCCCCCACCCAATATACACAAGAAGGAAGGCATCCTGGGAAGGAGAAAGGCAAAAGTGTTATTTCAAAATAATGGTTATTTTGAAATAACAAATCCAAATGGTGTTATTTCGAAATAACCATTTCGAAATAGCAGACAATTCAAATTGAAGTAAGTTTAAGCTATTTTGAAATGTCTCTTGTTTCGAAATGACGGAGCTCGTCATTTCAAAAGGAGAAAATGTCGTGTAGACCTAATTTTTTTTAAATCAAAATAACCATTGTTATTTTGATTTAAAAGATACATGTGGACATACCCTTTATTCCCAGGACCGAATAAGAGTGCTGTGTAAGCTCAAAAGCCTCTCTCTTTCACCAGTGGAAGTTGATATTACCTCACCCGCCTTGCCTGAATATTCTTAATTTTAGTTGCCCTATGGCTTGTCCTTGCATACTCTATAATTGTTTGAATTTGATCTGTCTGTATCCCAAGCTCTTCGATTGCTATTACTTAAACACTCTGAAAAGGTCAGATTGATTCATCAAGAATGTATTGTCTGCCAGTGTGCTTGGCTCAAGTGGACAATCTGGCCTTTTCCCCACCTCGTAGCCTGTTAGAGCATTTGAAATAGGCATAGTAAGCACTCACAGTGAGACAAAGTCTGATTTTGAGAACTTTGTGTTGTACCAACTCAGATCAAAGCAGCTCAGAATGTTATGGGTTCAAGTTGTAAAATCGAATGAACATGGAGAAGGAAACTGACAGGCAAGATGTGTAAGGGTTTTTACAGAGCCACGAGACAAAATCAACAGTAATTGTTTTGCTGTTAAATACCAGTCTCCACTCTTCTCACAGTCATGAGGGTTACTAACTTGCTCTGTGGTAGCTGCATCAGAATGCTCTGGGGTTGGGAGCTGAGACCTTAATTAGATTTCAAGTGTAAAGTTTGTCCTTTACTAGCTAGGAGCTAAACTGTGTTCTTTCTATTTAAAAAAGTGGTATCAACATGAAGTGTGCATCCTCTCTGGAACCTGAAGCGGTGCTGTGTGAAGAATTGACACAGATGGCAGGAAGAGTGCCCCTCATAGAGGCTCTACTCCAGAAGCCAAATGAGATGTATTGGTGAAACATCCCATCTCAGACCTTCTAACAGGGATTCAAAGGTGAGTCTTGCATGCTGCCTTCTTGATTGCTGTAGCCATGTGGAGCCAGTGAGTAGATTCAAAGCTCAGAGATGAGGGCATGGTGCTTTTCCACAAAGGTGCCTTTTTCTTAAGCTCTGTGGCTCTGGTTTTCTAAAGAGTAATTGTTGACATGTTGATGTTCCCCTCCCAGAGTCTGGTCCGGTGTGCTGCTGTAAACCCCTGATCTCTACTCCTAAATCCTAACTTACGCTGCTATGCCAGGTGACCACTCACTCCTGAGTCAGTCCACGCTAGCCGCCTGTGTGTAATCAGTCCCAGGAAATGGTTGTGCACCCTCTGGTCACTCATGGAACAGTCTCCCAGTGAACATCCCTTGCCCTCAGATACCACAACAGGAACTTCCATCCTACAAGGATCAGGACCCTTCCCCAATTTCTGTAGACTTTGTTCTCCCATTTATCAATGAAATGGATATGCCAAGCCTCGCTCATTCATACCCTCTAAAGTTCACACAGCTTTAGATAAAATTAGAATATGATTTTATGATTAGAATATGATTTTAAATGAGTATGTAGCAAATCAATGCACAGTCAGTTAATAAAGGAGTTACCACAAGCAAAGAAAAGCTATAAAACATACGATAATCTAACAATACTGCCTAATCTAACCTCATGGTCCAAGATTACTCACAAGATGTTCAGCTGACAGATATTTTACAAGCATTCTCTGCCTATTACTAGACAGGGCCCAGATTTTGCTTGAAATTAGAGGCTATTTCAAGATGGAGTTTTTCTGGCAAAAGTCCCCTAGCAGTTCAAAGTGTCTATTTGTTTTCAATCCGCACTCAGTCCCTCCTCCTCCAGGACGAGGATGTGACAGTTTTGTTAAACATCCAACATGTTTCATCTTCATCAATGAGTAAAATGCAGAAAGCTGCAGCTCTTCTTAGCACAAGGCCACTCATAGCTTGTTTACAGTTTTAAGAACCATCCATCCATGCAATCAGTCTCGCTCCCTGGTACTTTCTACCTAATAAGTTAGATGTGTGCTGGTGAATCTTAAGTGTATCACACTGACTAATGTGCATGGGGACAGTGATGCTCACTGCTTATCCTCAGTCTTCCTTGTAACCTATTATAGGCTTAGGGTAGTGGCTTTCTTGGTCACTAGATTTTGACACCTGTCTGTCACTTTAAATCCAATTAGTATTGTCTTAGCTGTGCTCAGTGTAATGAGAACTTAGAACACAGCTCTGTTTTCAGGGAGCTGGCCAAAGGTGACATATTTGGCTTTGAGACCTTCTTTTTGAAAAGGTACATTTCTTGTTGCAGCTCTGACAACACAGTTGCCCTAATGATGCTGCATTGCTTCTCTATTGTTAAGACACAGACTTTTGCAAAACGCTGAGCAGTGCACTCTTGTGAACCTCTGGAAGATGTTGCATTATTAGGTGTGTTGGGTTAGTAGATCTCACTCTGCTAAGGTGCACTTACCTGTCTCACATGGTGAAGGGTTTGTGGGAGGTCACAGGGTTTGCACAGTCTTGTACACACCCTGTTGCACCATGACCAGTAAAAGGAGAGATCAGAGGGAACCACTAGTATTTTGTTTTATGTGTTGTTGGTATGGGGAGAGGAGATGGTTTAGGGCATGGATTGGGGAGCTTTGCTTCCTACAGATAAAAGTCAATATATTAACACCATCTGCAACACAGCAGTCCTGCACATCAAGGTTGCTTTTTGTCTGTTTCTTGGTTATCTGGCATGCACTGTGATCTGGGAACTCTAATAGTGAAGATCTTAGAAATGTGGTATTTATAACATTAGATTGCATCAGCCTAGACCACACTCTTACCACATCAAACCCAGTCAAGTTAATGATGTTATGCATAGACTGTAGTAAATAGTTTGGTTCATCTGTGGAAGTGAATTTGTGTTGTAATAGGTTGCAACCTCCTTTCTAAGAGCCATGTTTCCTTTTATTTTCACCTGATGCTGGCTATCTTGCTGTCAATGATAGGTGCTATCATTCATGATCCTGTTGGTGAAGGGGAATACATGGAGAGCACTGCATCAGCAGAACTTAGTAGTTTTGAGCTTTTGACAGATGCGTGGAAGTCTTAAAGCTACTGCACTCAAGTTAATGGTTGGAATCTGCAATATTAAAACCTGCTTATGGGAGATGTCACATGTCACTTCAGGATGAATTAAGGATGCTGCGTCTGGTTAAACTTAAAATCTAGTTAAGCTTAGCCATTGCAAAGAACGTTTCTTGCCACGTAAACTTTTAAGATGCTGACTAAACTGATTTGGGGTAGCTTTTTCTTGGCAAGCACTAAACACATTTTCTGTCAACTGAACAAGTTTTTCCTGTTCCTTGAAGCCTGTCCGCAGTCCTGACTGGCAACCTCCATTATTCATTATTGCTTGGAAAACAGATTATATCTGTGTCCAGCGTCACTATAGCTTATAGTCTTTGGAACCCTTTCCCCATTCTTGAGGACACTAAAGCACCAGGAGGCCATGTCTGTCTTTCCTACACCACCTGTAAGTGCCTGAACCTCAAACCAAGTTTGACAGCTGCTCCATCTGTTGCTGATCTCCATTCACATTCTCATCAGTATATGCAGCATGGAGCAAGAACTTACATAACCTTTCCAGTGAACAAGCTGTTTAGCTCCAGGGCCTTAGTTTATACAGTTTATGACTAAATGCAGGAATCTGTCATGAATGATCAGTGAATTATTGTTACTGCAAATATTGCTCTAAAATTATGGCTGGGGCATGACTGATTGGACTAGCTAGCTTCACTGCTGTAATTATTTTTTACCCTACCTGCCTGACATTCTGAACCCTGAAGCATTTCTCAGAGAAATCCAGATTAATCATCCTAGAATTTTACCATTTAAATACCACTCAGTCTGAACTAGACAGCTGAGCTCAGTGGCCTCGGTTGATACCGTGGTTAAAGTATGCTAATGTGTTTTTGATCTGCGTACCATCACAGGGTTTGTGATTTCTGGCTAGCAGAGTACCAGCACACATCCCTAAATTAGTAAAAATCCTCCTTTGTATGTCCTGTCCTGTTTGAATGGTCCCAGTGGGGATCGGTCACTGGTACATAGTGTTGGTACTGGTTGGAATTGAAGAGAAAAGAGAGGGTTTGAGGGACTAGGTTTGCCATACATTCATAGCACATGAAAATTCCTAACATGCACCAGCATGAGCAGACCATCATGCCCCTCAGCCTGGAGAAATGAAGTGGAGGCAGCACAATCTACCATTAATGAGTGGGAAATATGCAACCAAAGCAGGTGCCAGGGGCTGAAACACAGGTCATCAGGACCTGATAGGTGTGTTAGCTTTCTTGTGTGACAACTGTTTTATAATCTGGTAAACAGGGATGTTTTTGTAGGGTGAGGAGGACCATTTGGGGTATCTATCTAAACTTGTCATTCTGATCCCAGCTCTGATTCAGACCTCTTCTGTGGCATTGAGCATACTGCTCTGCTTTGGTTTTCTGTGTCTGTAAAACTGAGATATTTATTTACCAATCTATCTAGAGTGGGAGGATTAAAATGTATGAAATGCTAGAAGGCACAGGTAACATGTGAAGCAACAAATAAAGAGATGAAGATTTCTTTCCAACAACAAGAAATGTGCTGTTGGTCAGTGGAGAAAAATCGTTCAAATATGAGGAGACTCATGATTTGCTAAAAGCTGTGGAAGAGAATGACTGCTCTGTTTGGGCCAAAAGAACAGAAATAAGAACACATTTAACTGCAAACATGTGCCATTTTGTTGTATGGAATGTAAAGAGAGACGTGCCCTTGCGGGGTGGATGTGGGAATATAGATTATCTCCAGCTGTACATGTGGTAAAACATGACTCTTGGACCATAAAGTGCACCCTGCCTGCCCTATCTGGGGGAAAATGTATTGTGGTGATTTCACGTTCTTCTTAGGTCTGGGCAGTGCCAGGTGTTGCCCATTATGTACCCCAGTCTGTGTTACTAACAAATCCAATGAATGGATCGATAGGTTTCATTATACAAAATAATTTAAAAACATACTCTGGGAAAATTATTTGATCAAGCAAAAGTTCCTGGAAGCTGGAGTACCCTGCTTTAATTGTCAGTGCCCCCAATCCTTGCTCCCTCCCCATTTAACACCCACAGTAATGAGTGTGCACTCAAGGCACTGGCAAATGATTCTACTATGCGTACTCTGTGTGAGCTGGGAGGGATGGAGGCAGGTTGCCCTCAGCCACTGCAAATGTTTTATATAAAGGAAACTCTGGTTGCTTCCCTCACTCCATTGACCTTGGACAGATGCATCTTTCTGATAAGTGAGCGTGAAGTGAAGTCAAACAATCTGACTGTTCAGTGCAAGGCTGACTTGATTCTGAAGACTGCATGGATAAGGTTCAGCAGGTGGAACAACTTCATCCCACAGGTAATGGCCTGTGATCAGAGGGGTCTAAACCAAGTGCTGCACGGCTTTTCTCTCAGTATTTCCCCCAATAGGACGCTGCTAATAGGAACCCTGGTAATAAAGGAGAGTTCAGATTGTTGATTGAAACCCCTCTGATAAAGTTCCTGCTGTCTTATGGTCTTTTCCCAAGCAATTTCCTCTGGCTATAAATATGTATTTCTACAGTACTCTTTCCTCACCCCACTGAGACATTTTTCCTCTTCTCTTTTGCTTGCTAAGGGCAGTCATGAGTCCAAGTATATACCTGGCCACTTAGCTGCTTCCGTGAAATCTAGACTTTGCTCTTAAAACCACTGTACACTGTCTCTTGTTTAGTAATGGCCGGCTCCATTTTAAAACCTAATCAGACCCTCTGTAGAATGTGGCAGAAAATTGGTTTATAACTGACCTGCCAGTGCCTGCATACATATGTAATTTTAAATGCTCAGCTCTCTTCTGAGGGCTTGCCTACATGGAAATCTGCCTCTCTTGTTATACAGATGGAACACCCTCTTATTTCCTAATGGCCCTGCGTGTTCTTTCCCCAAAAGCTATTATCTGCACAAAGCTGAATCTATTTAGACATTACTACTTTATGGTGAGTAAGAAACTAATATATGCCTATCTGTAAACAGGGCTTGAAGTGAGTAGAAATGGGCCAGAAAGCCATTCTGGCCCTGCTTTTCGTGGCTCATTATTATTTTAGACTATTTCAGGAGCACCTAGAGGATCCAAACAAAATGGGGGATCCTGTTGTGCCAGTTGCTATAGAGACCTAGTAAGGATGACCCCTGTCCAGAAGAAACCAGGTTCCTGAAATTGTTTGCTTTAAAATGGGTTCAAACCCCAGGGGGTTGGACTAGATGATCTCATGAGGTCCCTTCCAACCCTATGATTCTATTCTATTCTATTCTATTCTATTCTGTTCTAAAAATATTCAGCTTTTCACTCTTGTGCACTGATGCAGCACTGTCTTTGGAAAACTGCACAACCAGCCTGAACCTATAGTTGGAAATCACCTACAAAGTGCTGTTGTTGAAGCCAGAGGGCAGCTTAATATTTACAGCAAGGCTTGGTCTACAATTTAAAACTGAGACAGGCATAGCAGTGTAGCTTAGTGCTGCAGCTGTGCTGATCTAACCACCACTGCAGAAGAATGCTTGTTGACTTAGCTACCTCTGGCTCAGGAGGGAGATTACTTCCAGTGACAGGAAGAACCGCTTCCATCTCCAAAGGAAGTGTCTGGAATATGGGCAGCCCAGCAGCCCAGCTACAGGGCCCATGGTGTAGACATGGCCCAAGTTTTGCTCATTTGAAGAGAAGTAGCCTGCAGGCTGCTAATATGCATAATCAGATGTCTGACTAGCCATAGAAGTTAGAAGGAGAAAAAGACCTGTTGGATCACTGTATCCATCTCCTACCTAGTGCCATGCAGAATTGTCCCCTACATTCACTCTCACCAGGGCACTGTTCAGACTAATTTTTAATGCCTCTAGCAGTAGGGTTTGCATCCTAACTGACCTTGGGTAAGTTGCTCTGTGCCTTTTTTCCCCAAAATTATAAATGTAAAATTCCAGAGGGAAGCTGTGTTAGTCTGTATATAGCAAAAATAGTGGAAGTCCTGTATCACCTTAAAGACCAACAAATTTTGCATCTGATAAAGTGGGTTGCAGCTCATGAAAGCTTATGCCTGAAGAAATTTGTTAGTCTTTAAGATGACACAGAACTCTCACTGGTTTTGGAAATGTGAAATGGGGATTATAAGACGTGCCTTCTTCTCAAGAGTGCTTGGAGGGTTGTGGGGAGAGGGAAAGAAACGTTACCAATCACGCATCACTCAGATAAGAGAATCACCATGGTTGGTCTGGGCAAAAACATGTAAACACTTTGAGTAAAGGCAAGTTGAGGACAGTCGGACACTTTCAGATTCCTGGCAATGCCACGCTTTGGAAATGTGACAAGCTGTTAAAACTGTCCTCTAATTTTTTCCAGCCTAAACCAACTCGCCATCATTCCCTGGTGGCTGTATCCCCTGGCTGTGTTTAAATTGGATCCAGCTATTTGTAATATTCACTAACTTCCCCCAAGAGACAGACTCAGCTTTAGTGACTGACCTGTTGGGCTTAGAATAACATAGTATAAACATACAGGAAGATAAGCTTTAGGGTGGATTGTGTCCTGCGATATGTGCAAGCAGCTCCTGTTGAAAATCAATGGAAGCTGCACGAACACATCCCAAGAGAGGGAACTGACCTCTTACTGGTTTTCATTTACCTGCTTTCAAACATCTTTTTGGAATTTACAGAAGCAATAGACTGTGTTCTTGATTCTGATACTCTGGAAACCCTCATATGTTTCCTCTGAAATGTAAGGAGTCTGTTTTATGTGTTAGTAATAGGTTGAGAATGAGACATTTATATTTGGATCAAGTCACAGAATTGTCCCTCCCCTTTGTGTATCAGCACTAATGAGACATAATTCCCAGATAACTGCTTACTTGAAATAGTTCTCTGTGGAATAAGAGATTATAAAAAGGTGATGCCATCGTTCTCTCTCTTGCTCTTGTCCCCTCTCCTTCCTTCTACAGATTGTATGTTACATTTACTTCATGCAGATTAATCCACTTCTCATCAAGTTTGCTGTTTCATTCCACTGGAAATGGCTCTACTATGTATCTTACTGACAAGGGAAAATGTATCCCCCCCAGTCCCTTGAATCTTTCTCACACATTCATTTTTAACTGTAACTAAATAAAAAATCAAAGGTGCTTTTCCACATTGTAATATAGCTTCTCAAAAGCCACCAATGTTTGATTTCTGCCAATCTTTAGCACTGATACGCCTCAGGGGAAGGGAAAGACTAGTGGGTTTTTAAGTTTGTTTGTCCTGAAAGACGACTGGATTATATGTGAGACAGCTGAAAGGAACTGCATTATTGAATTTTTGTTTTCAATTTTAAAATGTCTGGAGGAAATTAATCAAGAGTACAAGGAAAAAAATCAGGCTTGGGGCTGTCCTGTGGTAATTGAGGCTCCAGGGAGCTAATGGAATGAATTTTCACTTTTCCCTTGACATGCTTTATTTGCTTAGCAACTTTAAAATACATGGTTCTTAAAATATAATGCAAGCAACCATGCAGGGAGATTTGGAATACATAAATTGCTGGTGGTGCCAAATGACTTAGGGGATCTCTTTCCCTTTAAGCGAAGACTTGCTGTAGTTTTTTAAAGCCTTGAAATGACATTTGAAATTCTAACTGTATTTAAAATGACAGGGAAAGCAGCAAAATCAGATTGTCCAGGGATTAACAGCAGTAAGGCGGGGGGTAGGGGCTTTGTTGCCTCTCTCCCCTTTTAAAGGCTTCCTGGCCACTAAATATTGCTTGTAAATGAAAGTACTGTAATGTGTCATGACAATACAGTGTCATGAGAAGAGTCTTCTTTAAGTTCCTGTTGTAATAGCAGCAGTTGGATGAAATGGCAATGCTTGTGTTTGTTTTTACAGGATACAAGTTCAGTTTGGCATCAGACAGCCCTTACCTATCTCTCCTTCAGTATGATGAATTGGATTTGAAGGTGAAAGCTGCCTAAGAAACTTTTCCTTTTTCCTTTCCTTGAGCAAGCTTGTGTCAAATGGCAGGCTGCTTACACTTTTTTCCTCAGGAGGCTCATTTCTTCTCCCCCTCCCCCAATATTTTATTTGAGATCATCCTGTGTGTGTAAAAATACAGTTAGGTTCAAATTCAGTAGCTGCCTAAAGCAGTGGTTCTCAACCACTGTGTCAGGATATGTTACTGTGTTGCAGAGAGCTGGGGAGATGACCAGATTTGGCCTGGGAGGGGGGTGGGCTGGTGCGTCCTGGAGGGTCGCAATATACCACCTGCAAAAGGTTGAGAGCCACTAATCTAAACCACTGACGAGGCTTGTGGTACTCCTGAGCTCTTCAGAAGAGAGTGTGATAGTACTTTTCAACAAGGTAATTTGATACTAAATGATGCAAAAATGCCATGCGTACAGACACCTTGCACTGACCATTCATGGTTATGGACTCCTAAAGTTAGCCACCTAAGGGTATATCCACACTCCAGATGAAGGTGTGATGCTTTTCTGATAGACACACTTACACAAGCTTTCTGTGAATTCTCACGCATCAAAACGGCTAGGTAGGCATAGTGATACAGGCTAGCCACGTGCTTGTGCGGCCTAGTTGCCACATCCACACTGTTTTCAGCAGAGCTAGCACAGGTTTCTGAGCTTCAGTCTTCTCTCAGACTGTGGTATAGACATGCCCTAACTTTGAGGGACTGAGTAACTACAGATCTTATGATCTTCCACTGGAGCTGAATGCTCAGCCCCTCTGAAAATCAAGCACTAGGGGGAAAGGTGTCTCTTCTCCCTCCCTCCTCACCCCTGGTTCTCTGCATAATAGCTCTTTGGCCAAATGCCCCTCTCTTCTAGAACAATGCTTTTTAGATGTGCATGCCATACCAAGTTGTGGTTTCAGCTTGGTATTTCGCTGTGGCTTCATAGCCTTATAAGGATGACTAAAAAGACTGATGGCTCTCACTGTCTGTGAATTATAGCCTAAATTCATCCCTTCTGCGTCAAGATATCTGACTTCCCTGGACATCTCTCTAAAATCTTGGAGCCGTAGCTCCAGGCAGTGGCATGGTAATGCTGGCCCTTCCTTGCTTTTCCTAGAGCAGTGGTTTTCAAGCCTTTTTTTCTTGCAATGCAATTGAAAAATATCATTTATAACCATGACCCAAAAATCACGTCTTTAGACAATGCATTCCTGGCTGTTGGAGGCACCAGTAAGGGGTTCTGCGACACAGTGTGCCTTAGGGTCTGTGACCCACTACTGGGTCCCAACCCTAAGTTTGAAAACCGCTGCCTAGAAGTATCTACATATTCTAGTTACACGGGCAGGTTGGTGATCTGACTACTATAGCTCCCCCTTGGATTTTGTGCTTGTTTGCTGCTACTTACTGGACTGATGAGTTTTCAGTGAATCCAAAGCCGTACTTGGTTGTCAAGTGACTGCGTTTGAACTTGGAAAGCTGGTGGTACTATGTTCTGGTGGTGTGAGAACAGTGTTGACCTTTAATAGGAGCCATTGCAGGGCATTGCCCCACTGAAGTAACTTTTAACCATGATGTTTTGGCAGCTGATGAATGCTTACATAGAGAAAGCATTGTCTCTGAGAGCTGAGCAGGGTGTTTGGGAATTAAACCCCTGGCTGCAGCTGCCCTATCACATCCCATTGATGACAGCAGAATTAACCTGAGCCACTCCTTTGGAAATCTTGAATTCAGCCATCAGAGTGGAGGAGGAGTTAGCTGACCTTCCACTCAAAGGTCAGAGATTGCCAGATCCAGGTCAGCTCATCTTACTATTTTTATAGTGTATAACTAGTGCTGTGTTCTCCCAGGTCTTCCTGTAGGCCCCTTGCCCTGAGAGTCCCAGACAGGCATGCTTTCCCTGTGGCAAGTAAATGCTATTCTGTTCATTTATTGGATTTGCTGGAACAATAGGAGGTGTGACCTTTCCTAAATCCTTTGAGGTTGAGTTCATAGCTTTGATAGTGCAGCCCTGACCAAATGTACAGTGAGTGTGCTGGGGAGCTAAACACTTCTCTACACCCCTTATTTGTCACTCCTAGCCAATAGTATTTTGCTCCTACTTTACTGCCACTCCCAGGCCCGAAGGCAGCTAACCTGTTGCAAATGAAAGCAGAATTCTCTCTGTGTGAGTTATAGTCTGGAATAATCACAAATAAAGCCCGATCCCTATTCAAACCCAGTCCCTAGTGTTACAGCCTCTGGGTTGACAAAGTGAGATGGAGCCCACAAAAGCTTATGCCTGAAGAAATCTGTCTGTAAGGTGCCACAGGACTCTCATTGTTTTTGATGTGCACAGACTAACATGGCTACCCTCTGGAACTAGTCAGCCCCTGGGCTAAGGTTCAGAAATGCTTCTGATTTTCCGTAATGGAATTGGTCATAAATGTATCATGTCTGAAGGTACTGAATACAATTTTAATTAGCATAAAGTCAGTTGCCTTTAATTTAGTTCTGCATATTCATACTGTTGGAATTATTTCTCATAAATTGGGTGGGGGTATGGAGTGGGTAAGACTCCCTGTCCATGCCTCCCCCCAGTCCACCAGTTGGAGCTGGGCGCAGGGCCATGCTCGGGGACTGCAGGCATAGCTGGGAGCAGTGGCCAGGTGTCTTGAGCAGGGGCTGGGCATCAAGACTGCAGCTGAGCATCATAGTCAGGAGCTGAGGCAGGGGTCAGACGCTGAGGCCAGGGCCAAGCAAGGCATGAAAGCCATGGCTGGGCCTTGAGCAGGACTTGGGGCATGGTGTAGTGCTCCCTTCCCAACCCTCATGGGAGCTTGCCCTGGCCCAGCCATGCCCCTTCAAATGGTTCTTCCCCTGTGGTATATGGCTTTCCCATTTTTTTTAGTAACGCAGTATGTAGCAGTTTCCTAGAGGCGATGAAGACACTTGCATAAGGAGCTCTGTTGGCTTGTGTCCATGGTGAGTTTTTTAAACTGTATCTATGTCACAGCTGCATAGGAATCCATTTTGCCTGCCAAGGGTGTGGTAAACAGCAGTATTTTCTGCATACTTTTTTAACTTCTCTGGTGAATAGAGATGTCTCCACAATCGATTGGCTGAAAAGCTAACCTTTGCATGTCTCTCAAGTGCTTGTCAACTGGTTCAAGACACTGAATAACATGACTAAAACTACTTTAGAATGAACACTGGCAAATTGGCTTTCAGCAGTTCTTTCATACCCAAAGGTGAGTTGATGTTCAAATGTTTTTATGCCAGGACATGTATTACAGTGCTGTCAAATTAGTTCTGTGGAACTTCACTGTGCATTAAGTACCAAGGTAAAATAAGTGTAAATATTTGAGATAGATGTAAATATTTTCTATATTTGGTTCATTCTTCAAGATCTAATTCAGATTGACTATCTTCTATATTTAATAGCTGGATTGCTACCCTTTTCTTTTCTTCCATTCTTGGATTGAGGGAAGGAGCTGTTTATGAATAAACAGTTCCAATGAATGTTTTCGGTAGTTAGGCCTTTTGTACACTCTATTTTTTGTAATCTTACAAGCTCAGGAATCTTCCTATCAATTAATTTCTCTCCAATTTGCCAAGCACTTTCCTCATCTGGTTTTGAATGGAACTGAAATTAACATTCTGATTTATAAAACGCCTTTGCATGTCAAAACACATTTATGAACCAACCTCACTGATGTCTGCACAGCTCTGGAAATGATATTTATTGAGGGAACTGTTGAAGAATCAGACGTACATTGCAGAATTCAGAACTAGATTTGCGTGTCTTCAAACAAGTTTTTAAAGTTCTCAGAAATAATGGACTTTAAAATAATCTCAGACCATTCCCTATTGTATTAGAACAGTTCTAGGGCTAGGTTTAAAATGCATTTGATAGTGTTTCTTTTTAACCATTAAAGGGAAAACTTCATGTAGAATGTCTTGTACCAACCCAATAAACTATAGTTTTAGAAGAGCAATAATGTACATAACTTGTTGCAAGCCTGTCGTCTTGATTATAGTATACCAGTGAAGGGAATTTCTCTTGCATAAATTCCCATTCTAACTTCTTTCTTTCACTGCTAGATCCTAGTCATTATTAGAAAAATCAAAGTATAAGAGAGAGTTAAAGAGTAAAGCTGAAACAGGCATGAATATCTGCTGAGTAGCTGATGTGAATTGCTCAATTCAACACTGAAGTGCCATTCCCCTTTCTGAAGCCAGGTCTGTACCTTTCTGCTACGTGAAGTCCAATAAAGTCATCTTAATCCAGTGTTTACTCCCTAGGAGTTAGAACCGTGTTTCTTGTCTTGATTCTAATCAGTTTCTTAGAGCAGATTGGGGCTCATGGAATTGCTAATAGACCACAGGAGCAAAAAACTCCAGATCACTAGTTTTCATCACACCCAAGTAGCTGGATTCCAAGTCCTTATAATTTAATGGTGGTTAATGGCCTACATGTAAGGAAATGGTCTCAGTGAACAAAAATCTAAATCAGAAAACTACCACCCTAACAGGAAAACATTCTAGAGAGGGCCAAAGTTAAACAAGTGCAAAACCTTGGGAATATTTTTCTAGCAGAAGGACCTTCAGGGTGGGCTTCAGTAGTGTGGTAAAGCCTTGTGCTGACACAGGATGTGCTCGATCTGTTTGGAAGTCCTTTGCTTATCCACAGTGTCTAGGGCTGATCATCAGCCACATTCTACAAATACCAATTGTGTAAATCATAAGGAATCCATTTCAACACTTAAAGAGCAGATCTGTTAGAATAAGTTTGAGCAAGCCTAGGAGAGTGGCTTAAATGTCATAAGCCATCTACATCTCGGTGGCAGGAAAGCTAATAGAGCACTGGAGACCTGACGAACAGAAGATGTTCCTTGTAAACCTTTGTTAGATTGAGGGACTGCAGAGTTTGCTCTGGGATTTTCCATTATTACATCATTGTGGGTAGCTTCCCACAGCTCGACTGGAATTCTCCTCCTCTGACTCATGGGTCTGTTCCATTCCTTGAGACATCTGGCAGAGGATCACTTCACTACGAGATTCTCATTCCTCATTTTCCAGCTATATCAGGGAGTGAAAGGTTATGCTTTTTGACGGGTGAAAAATAGTAAATTTGGCCTTGCATGTCCTATTTTTATTTTAATCAATATTAAACATTGTTTTGCCTAGAACATATCAAGGCTTACTTGAACACAAGTGGCTATGTGGCTGCTGGTGCCCTGGCTGACTATACTGTCTACATGTGATGGCTGTTTCCTATGATAGATACCCTTTTCTTTTATGAAGCTATGGCAGAAGATAGAAGGCAGTATACTGATCTCATAGGCCTGGGCATGCTTCAGCATGTTTTGTTGTTTCCAGTTTGGTTTTACAGGTGAAATGCAAAGCAAAAAAGTACTCCTTTCTTTAAGGTGCATGAAAACTGACTGAGTTTCCTACATAAATCTGTATATATTTAAAATCGTTCTTGCTTTTCATCTTTAGCTGCTGCAGAAATGTTCTGTTGTGTCTTGACTCAACATCCTTCTTGCTTCTGAACCAAGAAAAGGGAGAGCTACCGCTGAGATTTAACCTACTATGGGATCATCTTGCATCCTTTGTGCATTGCTCAAATATTTCTGGAAAATGTCAGAGCTGTGACCTAATATTGTACCACAGATACTTTAACTTCTGTTTTCTGGCCCACATGCCTTCATACAGTGACAACTTTATGAACTCTGGCTGGTTGTAAGCAGAAATGTAAATATGTTGTCAGTGACAATGCAAAATATTAATGTAAGTGAAATAACTTAGCTGTATTTCAAATAGGACTGTATCAGACAAGACACAATCAAGGAGACGCCTTTGTGTATCACAAAAAGGGGGTTAGGTTATACATGTCTTACTCACATCAATTCATGTAATTTAACTCATAAATTAAGTGAGTATGTTAAGAGGTCTTGACTGTAGAAAAGATCAAGTGATTTACTTTTAGTAGTTTTGCAAGTAGTTACTTAACCAGAAGACATCCCAGTACAAGTGTTTATAGAAGAAAGTAGCCTAAAACACATGACTAGAGATCTTGTTTCTGTTCAGGTACACCAAAATTAATAGGTGTTTCACTGGTGTAAGATGGGGTATAAATGAACCCAATCTAAACCCCAGTCTGTTTTTTCCAGACAAGGTCAGCAGCCAGTCTCTAGCAACAAAAGGTGTCTTTTGTCACCTCACTATGCCTCTTCTAAAGTGAACTCTGTCAGTTTGTGGGCACTTGGCGGGCACTTGGTTAGATTAAAATGTGCTGCCTGAAACAGTGCAGATATGCTTGTCTAAATCCTATAATGTAAACAAGAGTCGTGTCAGTGGAGGGGTAGAAGTTTGCTGCTTTCTGTCCTGTGCAGTGAATGATCTTTGTAGCTAAATAGGCCTTGCTGGAAAGTGTGAGAGGCTTGGGTGTTGTTTTACATATCTAGTTGAAGTGGTGGGGATGGGGATCCCCACTGAAGTGGGTTCAGGTTGGGAGGGAAAGCACTTTTTAGACTGCATTGTTGAATGAAAATAATGTCTTGTGAGCTGTAACCTCGATTTCTGTCCCTCCAGATAGCCACGGAGGCCATAGTAACCTGTATTTGTGGTAACACATTGACATTTTTGCTTTATTTTATGGCATCTTGCGTTTGTTCTCTCTGCATAATGGGATGAGCTGTTTTCTAAGGTAGGAGACATTTCAGAATCCATAGGTTCCTATCATTGTGCCTCTGCACATTCTCCCAAGTCCTTGCTTCACAGCAGACTAATTCATTATGTTCTCCATTAAATAAAGAAAACAGCTATAAAGCTATTTCTCATGCTGGGTAGCTTCCTTGCTTGATGGCAGATCAACTTTCATTCTAGTTTGCAGTATCAAAGAATTGACTCATTGAGCTCAGCTACTATTATTGTTTCAGTTTTTCCGCTTGTTATTTTTCCTCTAGTAGGACTATAAAACAGAAGACCAGACAAAAAGGAGGGTCATGAAAGAGAGTTATGACAGGTGGGAAAAGTTCTGCACACTTAACCCAAATCTCTCAAATGAGATTTGTTAACTAGATTAGAGAGAAAACTCTCCCATTATGTAGCCCATGTATTACAAATGCATAGGGCACGATTTGTGCCCTCTGTTTTTGTGGTGATACCTTACTAGATCTGTGGCAACTCCAAGAATTGCTTACTTGGGAAATAGTAGGAAGGAAATGATTTAATATATTTTAGCTGTCTTGGAATGTGTTTTGTTGCCTTGAGACAGACAAGTGCTGTAAGGACTTGAGTTTGAGAGCCTTTGAGCTAGGGCCTTGCAGTTCCCTGACAGCTCAGTTTGCTAGCCTGACTAGCAAAGTATGTGGCTTTGGTCAATGCTATTATTAATCCCTGTTTTTTGTGGGCCCTAATAGACATTTTTCTGAATAGGTTTTTGGAAGAGGGAAATCTCTCCCTGTGTACTGGGGGTGGAATGGTGGACACACTAGCTTAGATGATACATGGATGTTCTTACCACCATATTATCTAGTCCTGTTCTGAGTCCAGTCTTGCATTTATGGAACTGTACTGGTGGGAGAACTTTTTTTGCAGGGAATTATCTGGTGTAGCTACTGTCAACAGAAGCTTACTCACATCTTTTCTTTGTGGCGGTGAAGCTAAAAAGGCATTATCCGAAGAGCCTTTTAAAAAGAGAACTTGTCATCTTCCCTCTCTCTTTGGAGGGAGGAGACATTTCACTGAGTGTAGAAACTAACAACATATTTTTGTTGAATCAAACTATATGGGAAGCACAATTAACTGTGAGTGCATCAAGGGGGTGAGGGCTGCATCTCCAAGCAGGCCTGTTGCAACTTCCTTCTGGAGTCCTCCATGTCTGCCTGTGTGCACATGGTGTATGGGGCCAGCAAGGGAGGCTAGCAGCATGTTTACTGGATTCTCCTTACACTAAATCAGGAACTTTATACATGTTAATATATCTGAAGATACCAATTAATCAAATGGGCCAGGAGGGTATTCTGCAATAGAACAAAAAGATAAAATGAATACACTTCAAATGTAGGAAGCAGATTGTCTCTCTGCTTTACAGTGGAGAAGACAGTAGCTGTATTGATCTTCTGAAGAGTTTTATCTGAATAATATGCATCGTAATCACATGACACAGATGCACCAGTAATGGGCCTGCCTAGTATTTAGCGGGGTTTATAGTCTCACTGTCAAATTGTACTAATAGAAACCCAGGTCAGTATGGGATGACACCTTTTTTTTTTATTATGACCCTCATTTCCCCTGAAAAAAATTTAATAGGACTCAGCATGGTTTAAATTGGTATGTTGGATTCCGAACTATAGCCATTGGTGTGTATATATACAGAGTAGACATTTGTTTTGATTAAATTCCTTAAGAGAATGCAGATGGAAAATATTTAACACAAAAAGTCTCAATCAAAGCATTAAGAACCTTAAAATACATAAGCTTTACTGGTGGTTGTTTTTTGTTTTTAAATCAGCTACTTTGCTTGGAACTTCAGTAAGCCAGTAGGCTTAATTGTCTCGCTGAGATGCACACTGTATTGTTCTGTTCAGTATAAACAAAGATTAAAATAATTCAGTAGCAGCAAGTCTAAACTTTGGTCTTTCCCTTGGTTAGTTAGCAAGGTACTTTTCTTTTCCAGAGAAGGGATTCTGCTTATCGAAAGTTTTCTAACAGTTTGACTAACAATTCACCTCAGCATCCTTTCCTGCGCCCCAGAAAAAGACTTCAACCAAAGAGCTGTACAGCTAAGAATATTTGGGATAGAAGAGGACTTTACAGAGGCATTTGTGATTTTGAGGTTGCTGTCTTCTCTTTTGATCTTGATGCTTCAGCACAATCTGCTGCTTTTGCTCTCTTACATTTTGTGGGTGGTTCCTGTTAGAGACAGCTGGAACCAGCAACATTTTAGGATAGAAACTTGGCATTGTTGCTGTGGCTCCTGCTCTCAGATCGATTTTTCTAAAGTCTTTTGGAATACACTTGGCACACTTCTTAAAACTACAGCTTGCAAAACCCAAATGGGTGAGCAATAGCCTTTGCACTGAAATTTGGCAAGAAGCTGTGACAACTGCCTAGGCTTAGAAACTTTGAAAGAAAATGCTGAAAAGGAAGCCACAGTTGTTGGCACCATCATGAAAGGTTGGTCTTGTGGTTAATGTACTGCACTGGGGCTCTGGTTTCAGTTCCTAGATCTGCCACTGATTTGCTGTGGCCTTGAGCAAGTTACTTTATCTCCCAGAGCCTCAGTTCCCCATCTGTAAAATGGGTGTAATTGTTTTGCTTTCATCCTTTATCTGTTTGTAAATTCTGTGGGGCCAGGACTGGCTGTTACTGTCTGTCAAATCTTTGCATGATGGGCCCTCACTCTGCTCTAATTTTTGGCACCTCCGGGCAGTACCATAACCTAGATACAATTAGGTCAGTGCTGATTCGTATTAGAATAGTTTGAAGTCTAGCTTAAAATGGTTTCAATCCCATATTCTTGATTTCATTATAACTTGGAATTGGATCATTTCCCAAGGCATTCATTTCTACGTGGGCACTTCTTTTAGATACACGTCTAAACTTTAATCACTTGCTATGTGTTGGAACT
The DNA here is from genome assembly GCA_007922195.1 of Podocnemis expansa. NCBI lineage: Eukaryota > Metazoa > Chordata > Testudines > Podocnemididae > Podocnemis > Podocnemis expansa. Next base: position 11,667,210 of record ML682047.1, read on the forward strand.
GCTCTTTGTCGATGCTCCTGTAACTCCCTTGTAGGTACCTGGTGCTTATGAGCTAAAATCCCCAGTACGGCTGACACACACCCTACTAAGTTTCAATGGCCACTAGCAGCAAAGACCCTAAGAGTGCATTGTAGCAACGGTTCTCAGCTTCTTCCTACAGTACACCATCCCCTGACACCCTGCCCCTTCCAGGCCCTCCCTCACTCTTAGCAGTATGGGTGTGGCAGAGTGGTTGTGGTAACCTCCTCTCCCCATACTTGTTACTGTCTGCCAGGCTAGGAACCAATGCTACATAAACTTGGGCTGTGGCTCAATGGATAAGAGGCGCAGTTACTAGAGGGAATGTCTAAGGCAATGGTTTTCAAACTTCTTTCCTTGGGACCCAGATGAAAAAAATAATATATGCCTATGACCCAATAATTCCATCTTTGAGCAATGCATTCCAGTCTTTTGGCGGTGGCAGCAGGGGTGCTGCGACCCAGTCCTTGAGGGTCTACAACGCAGTACTGGGTCCAGAGCCTAGGTTTTGAAAGCCACTGATTTAAGGGAACAGATTTCCAGGGAATTCCTGACCTTGTTACTTGGCTTCAGCCCTATCAGAGAAGATATGTGTCTTGTGAAATGATAGACAGTGAAAGAGTAACAGAAAACTAGGGAAGGTGCCGTAGGTAATGTACAGAAATCTCTCAACAAGTATGGTGTTGCCTGGTTTGTACAGGGAGCTAAATGTGGGCTGCTGGTGAAAATGGGTGGGATAATTTTTAGGATCCTGAAGCTTTTTCTTTCTCTGAAGCACTTTACCTCTTGGGACCTCCCCACCAGCCCGCGCCCCCGGTCCCATGGAAGGTATGACAGTCAGGAAAGCAGTACATGATTCAGCAGAGCCCTGGCACAACTGGAAGAATATGGCATGATGGACTGATTTCCTTGGACCAATGCAGCACATTTTCAGAGAAATTTTTACTGAATTAATACCATTTTCCATGGAAAGAGAGCAACATGAGCTTCCCAGCACTGGGACTGCAGAGTGGGGTGTGTGGAGGGGAACAAAATATTGAAAAAGGCAAACTATTTCTAACCCTCATGATTCCAGTTAAGGATATGGGGCATATTACTACACATAAGGAATCAAGAGCATCTTAGGATGGCTTAGCTAATTTTTCTTTCTGGAACAACTGGGACTTCTGAAGTGTTAGCAGATGTGTTCTCTGGAAAATAAATATCAATGTGAAGAGAGACCTTTGTATCTGTAAAGTAAATATTTCTACAAAGCACAGAGACACCTGCCATGTGATGTGTTTGCTGGAAATTATAAAGTATCATGAAAGGCAGGGAAGTGGGAGGGTCCATCAGTGGAGCTGATTCTTGCCAAATGAAAAAGAGGGAGGAACCCTGAAAGAATTCTGTGACTAGTCTCTACCACAGTATGAGTTTTCCTGCTTTATATACTGAACTGTTTAGCCTTTGATGGTCTTGCTTCTGGTTAGGACATCACTGAAGCTGCTCCCTTAGCAACTGATTCAGCCAGGGAGGTGTCAGTGTCGGGTGCATATTGACTGCAGCAGCTACCAGTTATTGCAGGGGGCAGGAGGGTACAGAGCTGAAATCATTCACTAATGGGAAACGACTATGCAGGCAATAGGGGAAGTAAAGAAAAATTGTAAGGAGATTCAAAGAAATGAATGCTCATGAAAAAAAAATCAGTGCAAGCTAATGGAGGAATTGAACCTACTGGCTACCAACCTTCAACAGGATCTTTCACCAGGCTGGCAGTAAGTGCCATGCAATAATATCCTGACATCTGACACTAGTAGGCATCTGACATTAGAGTAACACATGGCAAGTGGTGGTGGTTTGAGGGGAGGGGAGATGGCTCCATCCTCTGTAAAAGAGGGTAAATTTGTGAGTAACCAGATTTTTTTTCAAAATCAAGTAGCAATTTAGTGATTTGAATTCATGCCTTAATCTTCCTGAAGAGATCTGGATTTTGTTGACTGCACTTCTACAGAAGAATGGTAGTGTGACTTCCATCATGTAAAGGTGGTAACATGTCTCAGATTATACACCCTCTAGGGATTGGATTTGTTGAATGACAGTTGTGGAACTCGCTTCTCCAGGGAACAGCTGACTGGGGAATTGGAACCACTGGGAGCTTTGCTCTTTCGGTAGAGAACAGAACGGGATGGAGTGGAATTTCATTTTAGAATGTTGATCAATTTCTCTCTTGGACTGAAGCTGAGATTGCAAAGCTCGTAATAGAAGATTTTTAAAGAATTGATTGAAGGTCACTCGGTCTTTCAGAGCAGCATTGGCTTTTCCTTCCCCAACTATCTTTGCCATTGCTAACTGCAAAAATCTTGGAAGTGTTGGTAAAAAGAGCCTACCTGCTTTGATGCCTGGGACTTGTTTCCTTTCAAAGATAACATGGAAACATAGTGTATCTCTTCCACCACTACCAGATCCTTCTTTATTCCTTTCTGACCCAGCTTGCTACGTACTCAAAGCAGTGATGGTCTGATTCTACTATTAGTAGCAGGCATCTTGCAAGCCTAGAGCTTCAGCCAGCCGAAATGGAAATGTGCTGCCAACGCACTAATCATATTGTATGATCTCTGGCTTTAGGACTTCAGGAAATAACTCTTTCTAAGCAGAGGTGAGGGTAACTGCACGTGCCAAACATGCTAGGTAATGATGTTCTTGAAAGCTAATTCTCTTGTGGGTGGGAGAGTGAGCTCATTGTATATAGCACATTATAAACTGGCATGCGCAAGGAATTTGGGGAGCCACTCTGTCCCTGTAGGAACTTCATGAAATGCCCCATCTGACATAGACTCACCCACAAACTCTGTTCCAAAGAGCAGATTGGGGGCTCAAGCATTCTACTGCAAATACACATTGTTGAGTAAGCAGATAGGTTTTTCTGTTAGGAATAACTGTGTAATAAAGCATTCTTAATCTAAACAAGATACCATTATGACATCACTTAATGCATTTTATGGATGAAATTAAATGCTTACTTTTTTAGGGGAATGGCTTTTTGCACCCCAGATATGAGCCTTTTTAGGAGTCACATCAGCCCCAATTATAGGGATCCTAACATTTGACTACTGCTAGATACTGCAGCATCTGTTTAAGTGCTGGTTTAAACAGGTCTTCTACTTTAGTCTCAGGTTTCTCTTTTCATACACACGTTTTTGCTAATGATATATCCAATCTAGATTTATCTGTAGCACCCATAGCACTTTGCAGAACTCTCAGAAGCCAGAAATAACCAGGAGTGGCATCCTTCCATGCATCTAGAAATTGAAGGAAGAAGATTTGAAAATGTTTCTAAAAGGATGACTCAGCTCTGTGATGAGCTGAAGATGACTGGACAATTATCTGACTAGTTTAGCTGGTATATGATGTTGGACACAATTCAATAGCATCAGCAAGTTGTAGCTAAGCTACTGGCATAAAAATAAAATCCATGACAATACCATGGGCAGAGAACTGAGTGATCTGGTCAAAGTTTTTATACAGCATCCTTTGTATAAAGTAAGCCCCTGCTTCCTTTCTTTCCATCCCCTTTCTCAATAATGGAGTTTGGGCTTTTTGATCTTCCATACAGAATAGTGACTTGTGCACACCTGATTGGTAAGTGCTTGACCATTCCTGTTGCAGCTCAGAAACTGGCCCAGTTATTCACCAGTAGTGTAACAATCATGCTTGGCTTTCGAGCTCTCTCATTTCTTGGGAAAGTGGCTTTAACTTTTGGAGCGGAGGGTATCAACTGCCTGTGGCTGAATGTTCTTGGCCCCAGTGGCTTGTATCTTCTTCCTGCAATAGACTAGGTGAGCAAAAAGATTAAATACACAACAGGGGCTGTAGAACTATTGATGACTGAAATCTTAGAAAGCCCAGGCTATGGATGCTTTCACATGTGTTGCCACTACTGAACTCTAAACTCATACTGTACAAACTGCCTGGTAAATGTCACACAGGCATCAGTTTGCTCTTCGGGAGAGTAAATCAATATCAATGATGATTTGCAAATGCCACTGATCCACGCTTCTGCTCACCACAGTAGCAGTTCATCAACCTGTCTTCCTCAGCAAATTTGCTTGCAGTGTATTTACCAATTTCCTGTAACCTGCAGGCTTTGGGAATGTCTGTCTGAGTTGTTTAAAAGGGATTTTTTTTTTTAATTAAATCATGACACAGGTAACATCCCTTTTGACACCTCTTAGTTCCAGTTAGTATGGCATGTGGCTTCCCAGTTAGGTTTCCTCTTTCTTGTTACTGTCTAACTCAGCACGTCATGAGCTATACAATACACTTTCTGCAGTGTTTCTACTGATTGCCCTGTTCCTTGATTTCCATGCTGGCGCGCCCTGGGAGCATGTTGTAAAGATTTGGTGCATTGCAGCATTTTGTCTCAGCAACTATATGGAAGATGTATTTTTTAAAAGACTAGTTGACTGTATATTAAGTGAATTGACTGTATATTTTTAGCTATGTAAGAGTCTTCCCAACATTAAAGGATATAGTTTGCTTGGATTTAAAAAATGCCCAAGTGTTGAACAAGAGCTGTGAGACTGAAAAAAGGATTTACTGATGACACTCATTTAGCTTTTTTCTTAAAGTGCCCCTTCAAGAAGGAAATTTACAATCCAGACAGTTACAGCCTATCAGACGCGTGGAAGAAGAAATTCAGTTCACTAAATATAGATGACTGAAGTTTTTCCAAAGTTGCTGAGCAGCTTCAGTTCCCATTGAGGTCAGGGGGAGATGGGTGTGTTCAGCACTTCTGAAAATCAGACCAGGAGAACATGAACATTGAAGAGTAGCAGGAAACTTGTTTCCGATATACATCGCTTATTCTTGCTCACCTGACAGACTATAACAGATTCTGCTAATTTTAATATGGCTGCTCCCGTCCCAGACATCAAAACACTTTTTTCACCCCCTTTGAAAGAACTTAGGAACTCAGCCCACAATAGAGGAAAGTAATAAGGTGACATCAAAGATTATACTGAAGCAAATATTTACTTTTCCTTGGGGTTGTTTTTCATGCATATTCTTGATAGATTTGGAATACGACGTCATGTGTTTGTGAGATGTGACCAATCCACTTTGTCTTGTATTCCTTGGGGAAATTATCATCCCCATCTAAAATAAATTAACCTTAGCTCTCCTGGTAGCTTCCAGTTATGCTGCTTTTGGCTCACTTGTCAGTTTTATTGTAAGTGTATTGAAAGTTGTAGGTGTTTCCCAGTGATCTCAGGCTTAGTAGTAGCAAAGATTCCTTAAGATCTCTGCATGGGTAGCACATGAAAGAAGAAGCTATTGCTGAGAGGCTGATACTGGACTTGATGAGAAAATGTTCTCTTGGGATAATAGATTATGAAGAGAAGGCAGTAGAAAAAAGTGGTGGGGCAAAACATTTGTTCCTTTTGAATTGATGGGCTCAAGATCCCGTTTAAGTTTTGAATACAGTGGTCCTGTAGCATGCAGTTTTAAAAAATGTGCCCCTGATCTCCATATAATGAAGTGAAGTTAATGGCCACCCTATTGTTAGAGGAGTCGCACTTTTTTCTTTCGTAGCTAAGGATATGCCTACACATTGAGTTGGGGTTGTGATTCCCAACTTGAGGAAAAAAACGAGGAGTTGTGTGGCACTTAAAGACTAACAAATGTATTTATTGCATGACCTTTCATGGGAGAAAATCCCACTTCATCAGACAAGACATCCTTACTCTAGCCCTGAGTATCTAACTACTGTGGGATGAGCTAGTCACCTGGTGTATGTGCCCAGCTTGTCAAATGGGCGCATATCAAGGCAGCTAACAGCTGAGAGACAGAAACAGTGACATAACCATTCCTTTAACACAAGTGCTGGATCTGAAAGCACCCTCCCGTTAACAAATGTATATCTTTCTGGAACTTTAGGATATCTTGTCCAATATAGGTTGGATTCATTGAGTCATCTGATCTTTCAGTGATGTCATTCCACAAGTCATTCTTCAAAGCATCTGATGAAGTGGGATTTTATCGCACAAAAGCTCATGCAATAAATCAATGTGTTAGTCTTTAAGTGCCATAGGACTCCTTGTTTGTTTTACTGAACTAGACAAACATGGCTGCCCCTTTGGAACTATTCCGCAAGCAAGTTGTTTTGTTTATTTATTTATTTATTTTTGCGGGGCAGTGTTTGTAGATATTCTACTCTTCAGTTCCCAGTGCAGTGCAGAACAGAATTTTCCATGTTTAACTGTTGAAAGAGCAGTGGATGGTATTTCTGCAAAGAGATGCTTTCAGGGGATACCAGTCAGGAAACTAACTCTGCTGTGATACGGATGTGTATAATAAGGATTGTAAAGCAGGAATGAGAATTTCTGTGTTTTCTCATGTCTCTCCTTGTGTTGGGTTTGAATGGAATTTTTGTTTGACCAAATAGGCCCAACGGCTTGAGAAATCTACGCTCCAACGAACTACTGCTTACTACGGAAAGCACTCCTGAGCAGCTGAATTTCTATCTGCCAACATTGGCTGGCAAACCTCTCTCTACTGTTGCTGATGCCTTATATATTTAGAGCTTGAGTAGAAATATGTGACTATTTGGCCTCTTCCACCTAGGAAAATATTCCATTGTGATTGAGGAGTTTGGCATCTATTCTCTAGTGGGGAAATTGCTCGGTGTGGCAGCTATCTGTCGTTCACCCATTCACTATTTTGTGCTGAGAAGAGTCAGATTTCATTATTTTTCACATGCAGTGCAATATTACATGCTTTTACACTATTTTCACAGTGCATCTTGCAAGGTTTATTTCCCCTTGATGTCTATATAACTGTAATTAATACTAGTGGGGAAATTATGTGCATGGATTACACCATTTCTAAGGCAGTGGTTTTCAACCTTTTGTGGGTTGCAACACACTTGGCAGCATATTGTGACTCTACAGGACACTCTAGCCCACTCCTTCTAGGCTATATCCAGCCATTTCCCCAGCTCTCTGCAACACACTTACCACTGTGTGGTGGCACAGTAATGTGCCCCAACACAATTGTTGAGAACTGCTGCTTTAAGGTGACCTCTTACAGAAAATGATGGTTATTAGGAAGGCAGATCCTTGCATTCTTATTTCTCAGAGCAGTCCAAAGCAATGCAGGACAGTTGCACCAGCTGTATTCTTCCCTGTGATTATCAAACCCTTGTTTCAGTGCCACTTTGGGAAGTCAGCTGTGTGTTATCAGTGGCTGATTGACAGACTGATTGTGTGTTCCCAACATGGTCTTCCTAACGCACACCATTGATTACTAAGACTATATCTTCTACATCTAGAGGTGAATTGAGTCAGTCGAGAGTTCTGCCATTGCTAACTAAACCAGGGTGATTTTAACAGCGCATGGGAGTCTGTCTGCCATGCCAAACATAAATGGCCAGGTCAGCATCTCTCAAAGCTGTTGGGAGTTTTGCCATGAACTTCAATGAAGCCGAACTGAGGCCCCAGTCAAGAGTACATGAAATTGGGCCATAATAGATCATATCATCTTGCTGTTGGGAAAAAAAGGCACCTTGGGCAGAGTGTTATGTTCATTTGCCTTAGTAAGAGCCATCTTCCTCTTTCCCATGCAGTAAACCTTGACTATATGGTTTGTCAAAGTAGAATGCTTACGGTCTTGCTTTTACTGTATAGTCAGCACTAAAATAAACCAGCTTAGCACGATGGGGCTAAACTGCAAGCTTGCAGTAATCACTAGAGTTATACCAGGGCTGAAATTTGACCTATTGCTGCTAATGGGGGGAGAACATGGCAGTTGGGAAGGAAGAGCATGATGACAAATGGGCTAAACAGTGGGAAAGGCTATCTTGGGCTCAAGGCTGATGCAGATTAGATAGGAAATTTTGGTTTCCTTGCCTTTTTTGGAGCAATGGAAAGAGACTATCACCCTCCACCTTCTCAAGCACCTCCTCCATCAGTTGCTGTAGAAGTTTCACTCTGCCATTGCAGGGAGGTTTTTGCTTCTGGTTTAAAGTTTTCCTTACCCAACTATGCTCTCCCCCACTGACCATGTCTGGCCAGCCCTGTCTCTTTTTCCTGTCAGCTTTGAATTCTCTGTTTTTAGAACTCACTGTGGCTCTCTACCCTCCTCCCCCAACTCTGTTACTGCTCCTCTGTTGCCCTCCCTAATGTTCTCCATCGCTGTTGTTCAGTTGCCTGTCTTGCTTGAGCAAGATCATCTCCATGAGAGCAGGGACTTTTCTCTTTTACTCCTCCAGGACCCTCTCTCCAGTGTTGTGATGCTGTGTGTGAAGGATGCTTTAGAACAGGGGTCTCAAACTCAAATCACCATGAGGGCTGCATGAGAACTAGTGAAGGGATGCAAAATGACTAGTAGTTTAGCCTGAGAGCTGCACCACTAAAACCTTTTCATACAACAATATTGCAAATATCAGTAAAAATGATGTCATTGTGGGCTGCAAGAAATAGCTTTAGGGGCCACATCTGGCCCATGGGCCACATGTTTGAGCCCCCAGCTTTAGAAAAACAAATGATGTTTTATAAAGAAGGCAATCACCAGGATCTACTGTGAATGCACAAGCTGCAGCAGAGGTTTCTCAGTTATAAGCTGGAACCTGCCCTAGGCCTGAGCTGTAATAAATGCATACCTTCCCCTCCATGGAAACGAGATCTCTAATGCAGTGCTTCTATGGTCTGGTTTCTCAGCCCCCTTAAATAAACCTCACCTACAAGTCCTCAATCCCTGTTTGTTCCTTCTCTTTCAGAAAGGTGAGGGGGAAACCCTCTAGTAAATAGCAGTACCATGCTGGATTATTTTTGGAGGTCTGGAGGATGGCTCCACTTCCTCCTTCTCCAGAAGCTAAGAGACTTGCGATGGTGTCCCCAGGAAAAACTATGCTTCCACCCTGCCCCCAACTTTCCTGCTAGCTGCTTGCTGCCATGACAAAGCTGACCATTCAGAAACTATATAGACTACAGCCACATGGCCATATCCTCCTGTGACATGAAATCTCTCTGAGGAATACCAGTAAAATAGCATAGCAGAACAGGAGATGGCTACTCTATTGATGGAAGAACAGGGGCATATGGGATAATGACAGGAGTATCAGCTGGCACGGTGGGGAAATAAAATAGAGTGAAAGTTTAACACCTGCCTTCTTGCTGTCTCCTGACAATGCTAACAATAGTCTGTCTCATAGTCTCCTGACAAGCTCAGTGCATGAAGAGAAATTCATGGGAACAGCCAAAGGACCAAGAGGCTTCTTTTAACAGAAAGGGGGTCTCTGTGTGAGAAGATCCTGGCCCAGCTCTAATGTCCTCATTTTAAACCGATTTTGGAGTGTGATGCAATTTCCCATTTCCAGCAAGGATTAAAGAAACCCTAGTGTTGCAGTAAAATGGACCAGCTCTTGCAAAGCCTCAAAGTGGCTCAGCTGTGGCATGCTCACTCACTCAGCTTAGCTTTCCCTCTGCGGAAAGAGAGTTGCAAGTGGCACAAGTCTCACAATTTCATGGCGTAGCTTATAAAGTCTTGACCTTTCCATCCTTTGGGAAAAGCCAAAAAGCAAGGCCTCCCAGAGCACGAAGCAGTTGCCGAACTGGAGGGTGTATAGAAAACAGCAGCAGTGATTAAGGGGCAAGAAAGAATTGGCCTGTGATGAAAGATGAAAAGAATGAAAGCTGGGGAGCTTGCGTAAATAACAGCTAACAGGAGCTGAGAAAATGTAATGCTGTACAAGTCGTTCCCAACCTTTTTGGTCTTGAGGGCCACAGATATCATTTTTAGAAACCCTGAAGGGCCACCAGTATCTGCCAGCAGGCCCGCTCCCCCACACTCCAGCCAGACTGAAGGAGTTCAGACAGGAGGCAGCCTCCTTGCTGATCTCCCATCTCCCTGGCTGCAACAGGGAATGGAGAGGTGTCCCGTAGCCCTGTGTGCTCCATCTGGATTCCTAGGCTGTGTCTCACTTAGTCAGGAAAATGGAAGATCAGTTCCTCCCTTCCTCTGGCTCCAGGAGGGACACCTGGGCCTTGGGACTCAGGCAGAGTGTTGTGCTCTCTGCAGAAGCTGGTGGAGGGGAGCTCTGATCTCCCCACCCCGACTCCAGCCAAGGCCTCAGCACCTATGAACCTAGGCAGAGCAATTTGATGCACTCCCTGCTCCAGCCAGGGGGAGGGAAGTGTCCCTATGGCTCAGCAAGGAGCCTGCAATGGTTTTTTAGCACTGCAGAAATGTGCTCCACCTGGGGCCCTAGGCAGCAGCTTCTTCCTCCAGTCAGCTGGAGGGAAACCACGGGCCGCTTTGGGCCGCTGGGCCACAGGTTGGGAACCACTGCTCCACATGCTGGGATGGGATGAAATGCAGGAAAGGAAAAAGGAAATGTTGGAAGTTTTCTACCACTCCAACCTCCCAGTCTGCAGAATGGTCCCTCTGGTGAAACAGAAAACATGCTCTTGCTTCAGCTAATTAATACTTGACTGGACAACTTGCTACTAAATATACTGTTGGAAGCAATCCCACACTGGTCGTGGGCTGGACTAGATGCCTGATTCAGTTGTTCCCATGACTAATTACTGGGTGTTTTAAAAATACCCAATCCACAATTTTACTATCAAACCCAGTTTCTCCATCAGGCGCACACATGGTGTCGGTTCAGCTACCACTTAGAAGGAAATCAATTCAGTGAAGGAAAGCGAGGCTTGCAGAATGTGTTCTCTAATCTGCATCCCAGAAAACTACAGTAAGGGACCTTAACTGTTACTGCAGAGCCAATGAGACATATCTGCTGGGACTTCATGATTCTACAATGCCTGCATATCATCAAGAATCAACAGCAGTTTCATAGGAGCCTATAAACCCATCTGGCCTGGCCTAGCTCTGGAAAATACAGGGGTGTAGATTAGTTTTATGCAGTCTCTTACATGGGGATGGAAAGTTTTAAGATGGGCAGAGACCACGACTGAAAATGGATTTGTTTTTAAACTGCAGGTGTGTTTACTGTGAAGAACACCCACACTGAAATGACTACAACTCCTCACTGATGAATACAGAATGTCATCTTCCCCCTTCATGGAGCCATTGGAAGGAAAGAGAAACCAGTTTCTGCAACTCTTCTATCGATCCAGAATGGCCCTTGTCCTGAGTGTAGTGGCTGTGAGTTGCTCAGCCGAGTCCTAATCCCTTTAGCGCAGGCACAACTCCACAACATTCAGTCTTTAGAGTCCATGTCATCACAAATGCGCTTCCAGTTAGAAAGGACTTCTAACTTGAAACCCAGTTGGGAGGCTCAAAGGAGCTATAATAAGCTGAGGATCCCTGGCTTCAAGAAGAACTCATGAGGGAACGGAGGAGAGTGGTTTGCCTGCTGTCAGCTCTGTGATCCAGGCAGCTTTAAAAGCCAGTGAAGGCCTTTACTTCCCCTTTGCCTTGCTGTGACTTAGCTACTATGTTTAATATACAAGGCAAGCAAACAGAAGAGGCTTGCTGTTGGGAACAAATCAGCTTCCTTTCAAGGTTTACATATTAGCATTATAATTAGGGCCCCAGAGGTCTGGGGAGAGAATGAGCTCTTTAAAAAATACACTGGAATTTAACAAGAGAAATTAATAGGGTATTGAATAGTAGCACTTACTGCACCATCTGCACATCCGCTTTTAGAAAACAACTGTGTGCTCAGCCTTATAAAGTCAGGTTCACATCCACTGCTGCTTCTCTCTTGGCCTCTGGCTTAACGTTTGTAGTCCTGCTGCCTGGAAGAAGAAAGCCAGGCTACCCATCCTAGCAGACCATCTGTGGTAGGCCATTGCTGCCCACCTGAAAACATGCAGCATGTCTACATGGAAACGACATTCCGCAGAATTCATTTGTAATCACAACACCCAACAGGTCTGCTGGAATTCAAAATCCCTCTGTGCCTTAGAGTCTAAATCCTGATTTCCATGGGCTTTGAGAGTTGACTGTTTGTCATCAAAAAATTACAACCTTCTGCCAAGACTTTACATAGCATTTTGACTTTGCATTGATGTAACCTGTTCTGATGTTAGAGGGAAAGCAACAGCAGTTCCATTCACATCTTGGCTAGTCTGAAAGGGCTTCAAGCATTTGACTTTTGATAGTCAAAAAGCAATGCTGTCAGACTTAAGGGCTGCCAGTGCCAACACTCATCAATCCTGTTCTGCCTCTGACAGCATGTATCAAAGATTACAGTCTTCTGAGAGATCCCTGGAACAACAAGCCACAGGAGAACAAGCCACATCCACCTTGAGCAAATTCACCCCTGAGGTAACTCCATTGATGCCTGTTACACCAGGGATTGATTTGAATCACAGCTGTAGAATTTTCTTGGCCTCCTAAATGTTGTGATATCTGTGAAGCTAGCAGGATTTGAACCTGGCTCATTTCCTCACAAAGCATGATTTATTCACTGCTCCAGCAAGCTCCTGCTGGGCAGGTGCTAGTGTGACAGCCCTGCAGCCTGGAGGCCACTGAGCTGATGCCACAAGGGCAGTGCATTTGTGCCATCCCTTGCAGTGCTCTGAGCTGGAGAGGCCCAGGAAATTTTCTCTCCCTGGCACTTCCAGACTTAGCATCTCCTCTAAGGGTGCCAAGCATTTCCCTGGATTTTGTCAGCTTGAATCAGCTCACTGATACTTAAAATAACCCATTTTTTGGTCAACGGACTAATTTTGTTGTGACTGGGAGGCCCATTGGTGCCAGCTGTCAAAGGGTTCACTGTTCTTCACGAGCAAGTCCTGTCTCATTCCTGACATACTCATTACAGCTAATGTGCCGCTTTCATGGTGTTTATCCATAAAGGGTGATGTCTGTAATGAAAGGTTGTGACTTATCGATAATTCGTGTAAGCTGTGTGGATGGGTCATAGTTAAGGAATAATGCAACTATATTGAAAATTACAGTATGCCCTTATGGTCTTAGAGTGAAAGTGATCACCAGAGAATAATTGTCTTGGTGATGCCCCATTCAAGGATGGTCATCACTCTTCCCCCTGCCAAGTATGTAATATCCACAACTGGCCACCTCTGTACTACCCAGAATAGTCAGAGGAAACCCGTCAAGGACAAAGCGTAAATGTTGAAACAATCTGGAAGTGAAAAAGACAATACAGCAGAGAGGGGATCTCCTTGTTTGTGATTCAAGGCACAAGACAGATTGAGTAAATCACAGTGTGAAGAACAGCTCCAAAGGGGTAGTCATGTTAGTCTTGTTTAGCAAAACAAACAAGGAGTCCTGTGGCACTTACAAAGACTAATGAATTTATTTATCATATGAGCCTTCGTGAGAGAAAATCTCGCTTCGTCAGATATTTGAAGATGGGGAATAATAATAATTACAGAATAATTTATCCTCCCATTCTGTAAGTTCCCCATCTTCAAGTGTCTGACAAAGCGGGATTTTCTTCCATGAAGGTTCATGCGATAAATAAACTGATTAGTCTTTAAAAGTGCCACAGGACTCCTTGCTTGTTTTAGTGTGGAAAGACACCCTGGATCCATTCATTAAAGATGAGATGACTGGGGCTGCTTCATGAAAGGTTAGTCCTAGCCCCTTTAGGGCGAGCACATAGTACGAATGACTGAACTTTGGGGTAGTGGTTAGGGTGACTATTAATAAATGTAGGCTCACATTCATGTTTATGATTTTTTGTATATAATCATTGGTTTCCGTCACTTGCACTTGTTTCTATTTTCTATTCTTAAAAATTTTTTTCTTTGGTCTTACTAGTAGCAAGCTCAGGTGTGGTGTGGGATACAGGGGTAATGGGCTAATGTAAAACTGGTAAGCTGGGGTCTACTGTGAATGGTGGATCTAGGATGTCTATGGGTATCTGGTGATGAGGGGATGGATGTCTCAGAGGAACACTTTGAAGGGACTTAGAGGCTGGGATGCACTAGTGGCAACCTGCAGGCCAAGGCTGGGCTGGTGTAGCCAAGAGGAGAATTCATGAGCAGCTGGTTATATTAGGGAGCTAACACCCAGATGGCACAAGCATGATCCCTTCACTTTGGAGGCAGGTGCCAAAAAGCTGGCTCGGTGCCCTGGGGATTAGCATCATGTTCACACGCACGCTTCCCCTGGCCAGACCCCTACACCGGTGGTAGCTGTCAGGCTCTTTAATGAGTGAAGGTTGCAGAATCTGTTCCCGCAAAAGCAATGGAACATACCTGTATCCCCGCTATACACACAAAGGCACAAAAATGCCCTCTGTTTGTTTTTATCTCCAGCTACAGCTAGGAGAAACTAATTCACACTTCCCTGGGCTGCTACAGGAGATAGTGGAAATGGCTAAATCAGTTCTGGGGTGCCATGGGATGATGCTAAGAAGCTGGACCGGCAGATCCTGCAACATATACAGCCTGTGTCTGATGCCTTTTGGCCTGTCATCTCTGTCACTGTGATCACACTAAAATATGGATGCAGAGAGATTGTTCACTGAGTGATGTCTGTGTGCTTGCTACTGTTCTGCTAGAGAAGGCAGCATTGTGTCTGTCTCTCCTACTGCTTGGCAGGGTGAGGGGATTTCTCACTGCCTGCTCAGTGCTGTACAAAACAGAGGAAGATGCAGTCTCTGTCCTAGTGCGTTTACAGTCTTAATGAGACTGAAGAGGATAATACGCTCTTTTCCTATCTGTGCCTCAACTAGGGCAGGCCACCATGCTGCAAGTGAGGAAAACACTGTATGGGAGGGAGCCAAGAGACTATCGTGTTCAATGTCCTGCCTTCTGGAGCAGGGGAAAAACCGAGATCAGTTGCTTTAGCATAATATAGCTGTATACCTGGCACAAAGCTCATTTGCTGAAGTGAAATACAAGAAGAGAAAGTGTTCCCTGAACTCACATGATCAGGAGTATTTGTCCTGCAGCCTGAAGAGGAAAGACAGGGCATTGGTTAGAGCAGCAATCTAGGAGCCAGGAACCCCAAATTCAATGTTGTGTGCTGCTACAGCCTGCTTGTGTGTCATCCGGCTCTTAGCTCCCCTTCAGTCATGAGGCTGACAGCAATGCTGAGGGAACTCCAGTTCCTCTGCTGACTCCAGATGTAGGGGATGGAAAAAGGTGGCCTCTGAAGTAGTCAGTTTTCAAGCCATGTAGTGCATTAGAGGGCTAAACCAGCCCTGTGAATGCCACCCAGAAACCGGCAGGCAACCAGTAGCCCTTACATTGCTGGAGAGATGCCCTGGCTTTCAAACTGGCTGCTCTTTGAGGGTTTGGCTAGTCTACAGTGGGGCCATGACTACCCCTGGGTGGGTGCACCCACTGTATCAGCAAGAAGTGGTCTGCAATGGTCCCCACATGCATGTCCTTGAAAGGGTGACGTGGTGAGCCCTTTGAGGTGCTCTAGGGCTATCTGAGATGGCCAAGGGGCCTAACTGTCAGTTGATCACCACAAGAGAAAGCCCTATCTGTGCCCCCCAGGGAAACCATGTGGAAGCCATGCACTCCAGTTCAGTGGATTTGCTTCTGTTCAGCACCCTTCTTCGCACAGGACACTTAAGCCTGTCTGTAATAAAACCACACTGAAGTTTACTTACCAGAGCTTGAGCTAGAGATTCAAACAAAAGCAAGTCCAAGGGTTTGGAAACACAACTAAGGAATACCTATGCAAGGCTGGATTAAGATGTGCTGAGGCCCTAAACTATGTAAAGATGCAGAGGCCCCATACCATAAAAATAAAGAGAAAAAAGTATATTACAGTTTAACAGAAAAGCTAATGAACAAAAAAATGATAAAACTGTTATATATGCATATATAGATAGGCAAAAATGCAACAAAAACCAACTAAACAAAACATGCATCTTGTAAAAAGTCTTATTTGCGTTATCAAATACCTTATGATAAATCTTCTTAGTTATATCTGACATATGTAGAGGGCCCTCATAATGTGAGACCTTAAGCCATGACTTACTTGGCTTGTGCCTAAATCTGCACATATGCCTTGCTTTCTAGTTTCTTCACCCAATGGGCAATGTTTGCAGGACATGTCCAGTTCAGGCTGCTGGGCTCTGTCTCCTTGCAGAGACACCCCTGCTAACCCTTCTCCTGGGTTAACGGGTAACAACTGTGTCGCTTCTGCTCTTTCACCGTTACAGACTATTGGCTCTTAGCGCAGGGCCCCCCTTCAGAAGGCAAGTCCAGGGTGCCATAGTCTGTAAAACAAAGAAGGAGTCCTGTGGCCCTTACATAAGACTAAAATGTAATTCTCCCAAACCATCTGTGGGAGAATAGTGTGACCTGTTCCCATGACTTACACTCCCCTGCATTTATTTTCCTCCCATTCTGGAAGTTCCCCCATCTTCAAAGCATCTGATGAAGTGGGATTTTCTCCCACAAAAGCTCAATAAATCAGTAGGTTAGTCTTTTAGTGCCACAGGATTCCTTGTTTTGTTTTACTGAACTAGACTTACATGGCTGCCCCTTTGGAACATGGGAGAAAATGCCACTTCATCAGACACTTTGAAGATGGGGAACTTACCAAATAGTAGGTAAATGCTCAGATTTCCACCCGGTGCCAGCACTGAACACAGCCGGGTGGCTCTTTCTCAGGGCTGAGTGACTCACCTGGCAAGCCCCGGTGCCTGCTCTGTTTCAAGCAGCGTTGCCACCTCACTGGGTTTGACCCTGAGACTATAGGTTTCAGTTACTTATTTTCAAGCTATGTATTTAATATTCAAATCTCCACACGAGTGATACACATATGCATACCACATGCACATCAATCACTGGAAAATTAAACCCATAGCCCAGCAATAAGTAACTAAAACCTGTACACTCAGGCTCAGACGTGCCGAGGTGGCACCCCTGGTTGCAAGCAGCGTGATGCTAATATTCTGCCCCTTGCAGGCAGCCGTGTGCCACAGAAATGCCAGGCAGGCCCTTGGGTGCTCAGGCTGGGCTCTAGGCTAGGATTACCAGACCTGAGGCCAGAGGAGGCCCCATCCTCCTTTTTACCTTCACATCCTCCACCCGGCAGACATTTTAAAAATCCAGTTTTGTCAGGCTTTTTACTCAGAGGGGGTTCAAGCAGGCTGGAACACCCTATTTTTAGAAGGAAGCGTGCCAGGGCCCCCTAAAACCAGAAGACAGTTCCATGAATACTACATTTTCTCCATGTGTCCTCCTTTTCCTGCTTCCCCGGCCTCCTTTCCAGGCTTTGGTGTCTGCTACCCTACTCTAGGCAGAAGGGAGAGGGGGGCAGGGCGGCCACCGCCTGGAGCGCCCCCTCCCCGGGCCTTGGCGGGCGCCACGTGCCGCCCCGGGGCGCGCGCTGGGCCGCGCGCCTGCCTGGTCCCGGGGCCGGGCTGAGCATCCCTGCGGCGGGCGGGGCGGAGCGAGGCGGCGGCGGCTGGAGCCGCGGCCGGGCCCTGCACGAGCCCGGGGCGGGAGGTGCCAGGTAAGCGCCGGCTGGGCCCGCCCCGGCGCCGGGAGAAGGGGTGGGGGGTGCTTCTGCCAGCCGGGCCCTGCCCCATTTCCCCTCAAAACCCGCCTTCCTCCCCCTTGAGCCCCCACGCCGCGTCTTCCCCTGGCCTGCCCCCTTTGTGCCTTTCAGCTATTGGCAGCTTTTCCACAGGGCTCCTCTGGGAGGAGGAGGAGGCCGGTGGGACTTTTAAAGGCTAACGCAGGGGTTGGCAACTCCCGGCACGCGTGGCGACAGTGGCACCTGAGTCCATTCAGCGTGGCGCCTCAGCGGTGCCACAGACATTGGTGCTCCTGCCACCGAAAGCCGCTCGGGGTGGCTTCGTACTGGGGCACGGGGCGTCGCAGCACGCCTGTGCCTCCAAATCACACAGAAAAAGTTGCCCAGAGCGGCTTCTCTCTGTGGTGTGATGCTCCCCCAGCCACCCCGGGCAGCTTCTTTCTGCAGCACTCCAAAAGGAGTCGCTTATTTTCTTGGCATGCCTGTGGACCCCTCTCCTCAGGCACACCGTCAAGATGAGCCATTCTGGGCTATTTCTTTCCATGGCGTGACCGGGAAGCGCTCCCACTTCAAGCCGTGACCACTGCTGAATTTTCAGGTAGCTGCTACATTTTTTCAGCAGAGGGGGCCACCAGCACTAGCTGAGTCTGGGAGGAAGGCCTGGCACAGGGGTCAGCAGAGGTTGCTGATCCCTGGACTAACAAAAGTATCAATCACAGGAGCTTTCATGGGACAGAATCCCACTTGGTCTTAAGCTCCCCATCTTCAAGCATCTGACCAAGTGGGCCTTTCTTCCAGGAAAGCTCATGTGATCGATACATTTGTTAGCCTTTAAAAGTGCCACCAGACTCCTTGTTTGTTTTGCTGAACTAGACTGACTCAGCTGCCCTCTGGAATTTGAGAGGATGGGTGGGTGAGGAGCAGACTGGGACACCGAGGGACCTAAGTTTTATTCCAGGCAGGGATGCTCTTATTCCAGGGGTCTCAAACACATGGCCTGTGGGCCTCATGCGGCCCCTAAAGCTGTTTCCTGCATCCTGCAGTAATACTATCAGTATGGATATTTGCAATATCATTGTATGAAAAGCTTTCAGTGGTGAGCCCTCAGGCTAACATACTCGTCTTCATGCAGCCGTGTACTAGTCCTTGTGCGGCCCTCATGATGATTTGAGTTTGAGACCCTGTCTTATTCTATGCCTATTTACAGAACCTAATGCAATGGGGCACTGATCTCAGCAGGGCCCTTTAAGCTTTGCTACAAAAAATACAATAAATATAACAAGAACAACATGGGAAACAAGTATTTACATGTTACAAGTTCTAGTGGGATCGCTGTGTTAGTCTAGTTCATTAAAACAAACAAGGAGTCCTGTGGCCATTTTAAAGATTGACAAATTTATTTATTGCATGAGCTTTTATGGGCAGAATCCTGTGTTACGTACTACAAAGCATCACGTGTTGTGGAGGCTCTGGCCGTACACAGAACTTACTCCCTTTGTAATTTGGTTAGGAGAATGTTACTTCTGGCAGGGACCGAAACCATGTCAGGCTTCCTTGGATGTATATTTTCCACTTTCTTTTGTTTAAATATTATGTGCATATGCAAAGAAAGGGGAAGAGAGGAGAAGCAGAGTGAATGGAATGTACAGAGGGCAGATAATCAAAAGTTACCATGTATAACCAACAATATTTTGATGAACTGACTATAATTGTAATAATAAAATGACAAGGAAGTCTTAAATTAAAAAAAAAGACTCATGAAGGCCAATAAAGGTGCTAATTAATTATCTTTGACTGCAGTGGTTATCCCTCCTATAAGAAAGTATATGTTTCTGAAGTTAATAGACTCACTGGGTACCGATTAAAGAAAATTCAGTAATTCTGTTAAATCCATTTAAATAAATACCCGGGAGAGAGGGGAACTTGTTATAGAACAGATTACTGTACACCAGATCTACACATTTCAGAGTTCTTCCAGGAATAATTTAGAGCATACTCTAAACCCCTTTCAGTGTTTTTTATTTATGCATGAACTTTTTCCCTGCAGCCTTGTTTGATCTCAGGGAGGACAGAATAATGAAAATAGTGGAATGAATAATCATTGCCATGGCAGCAGATTGCAACATGGCGACCAGAAGGTGTGTAAGCTCAAGATGCAAACAGCTGGTTAATGGAAAAGCTTGTTCCAAGTCTTAATATTCTTTGTGGCATGCTGTGTCTGTTGTTACCCAGCTGCAAGCATGCCCAAGGTCGCTGCTGATTACTGCAGTATTGTTTCACTGTAGCTAACAATATGGTGAAGAGAGTTGCCCAGGACAGAAATGTGTACCTCAGAAGGGAGACATAAAGGAGTGAGTGAAGCAGTGCTGCATTCAGAAGCTGGCCTAGCACTCGATTTTCTCTGTAAAGAAATTATCTCAATGTTTCATTCATCTGTAGATACCCTGTGCATACCCCATGTTTAGTTTGAATTTTTTTTGTTCCATTTTGATTTCAAGCCAGCCTGCCCCAAGCAACTTGTGTTTCTGTATCTTTGGAAATATTATTTTATCCTAGCCACTGCCAAAGATGGGATAAAGTCAGCATCAGTAATTAGGGAGAGAAATTAACTAGTTTGCGGATGGTTTCTGATTACTTTTATCCTTTCACTAAGTGATATCAGCTTTTTTATGGTATTTTCTATGGCAAAGGCAGGATAGGTTTTAAATGTAATTGAGTTCTGTTAACATCAGTTTCTCAGCAGCAGAACTGTGCACTAAAATGATTAGGCTGCAGGGAGAGCAACTCTGGAAAGTTACTGTTGATTGTTACCCTGGCTTCTTGAGGCTTCAAGTGAGAGGGAAACTGTGGCTGGATGGTGCTGTACCTAAACAGTAAGAGACTGTCTGCTCCAAAGAGCTTTTGAAATAGGCAAAGTGGATAGTGTAAGTATTGTTATTTCCTTCAGATGAGAAACTGAGATGCAAAGAAATGAGTTTGGCCAAGGTCCCACAGGGAATTTTGTAGAAGAGCGAGGAGTTGAACCCAGAGTCCCACTCCAGTGCCTTATCCACAGGCTTCCTCTTGTTATTATAGGGGCCTAGAAGGACAGCATTCCTCGTTGCCACCCAATTATTATTTTATTACTTGTCTTAACATACTGCCTAGGGGCACTAGGCATAGACCAGGATCTCCTTATGATAGGTGCTGTACAAACTGTGAACAAAAAGATGGCCCCTTCCCCAGGGGGCCTACAAGCTAGAAAAGAATAGATTTGTACTAATTTCTGTCCTTGAATACACTGGATTCTTTGCAACTTGAAGCCTTTAAATCAAGGTTTGGGAACCTGAGTCACTCTTTCACACATACTGCAGTAACTCAACCAAAGGTATGGCGATATCAAGTGAGTGGATGAAGTTCTATGAGTTATGATGTGCGGAAGGTCAGCAGATGATTGCGAGGGTCTCTTTTGGCCTTGAAAGTTTATACGTCTATGATGTAAATCCAGAGTCACTCCCTGTAAGTAAGTGGATTTATTCCTATTTACGTTAGCTCATCAAGAGAGAAGAATTAGTGTCTTCCTTCTTTTATCTTGTATTGGTATATTACTGTTAGCCTTCCCTGCCCCAGGCTGGGGATATGTTCATAAAGGATGTTGCTGTGTTTTTAAACTTTGCTGCCTTAATGAGCTTGTTTGTGGAAGGTTTGCTAATAGAGGATTATGTATTTTAAAAATGTTTTCTGTAGGGAGTATGTCCCTGGGCAATTGATTGTGGCAGTCTTTATTAGTAAAGAAACATACCATGTGGTAACGGAATCTATGCCTCTCCACCCCACCCTGTTACTTATAGACACAAACACATTTTGCACTACACTCTTTGCGGGGTTATAGAACAGTGTCTGCTTTATTACAGTGTCTTTTATTTCCCTCACCAGCTGGTGATATTTGAGTAGTAAGGGCATGCCTGAGCAGCCCAGACAGGGTTTGAAATACAGATAGGAGAGAAGCAGTGGAGCAACACAGATAATTAGAACATACACAGAGCTTTTATACATTGTGAGAGTGTATGACTTTTGGCCAAGTCAGGATAACCTCCTCTTACCCACTGCTAACCCCACGCATCCCAAAACCCAACATCAGCAATGTGTTTTGGTTTTCTTTTTTCTCCTGGTTGCGGTCTTATAGAATTATAGAGGTGTAGGATGGAAGAGGTTATGCAGGTCAGTCCCTTGTACTCAAGGCTGGACAATGTAATAGCTAGACCATTTCTTGGAGTGTTTGTCTAACCCAGGGGTGGGCAAAACTGGCTCATGGCTAGGGACCAGCAATTCTTCTTTTGACTGCCAGAGGGTGCGCCTCCATTACATTTCTGCAGTGGAGTTAGGTGACAGGTTACTAAAACTGGTCAACATGGTGTCCAGAAACATACATTGGTGGAGCCCTGGTCTAGCCTGTTCTTAAATACCTCCAGTGATGGAGATTCTGCAGCCTCTCTAGGCGATTTGTTTCAATGCTTATCTACCAAGACCATTAGGAAGTTTTTTTTGATAGCCAACGTAAACCTCTCTTGACTGAATTTAAACCCATTGCTTCTTGGCCTCGCCTCAGAGGCTAACAAAACCAGTTTTTTTTCCTCTCCTACTTGTAACAACCTTTTATGTACTTGAAAACTGTTATCATGTCCCCCCATCAGCCTCCTCCAGACCAAACAGACCAAATTTTTCCAGTCTTCCCCCACAGATCATGTTTTCTAGACTTTTAATCATTATCGTTGCTCTCCTCTGAACTTTACAATACTCCAGTCAAGGCCTTATCTGCTTGTAACAGACTGGAAGAATTACTTCTTGAGTATGTCCACACACAGTCTTTAAACAAAATAATGCATGTTATTTTGATTTAAAAGATTGCAGGTCCACACTACTTTTCCTTATATCGAGATAAGGAGCTCCTTTATCTCACAATAAGGAAAGTAATTTTGATATAATAAAACCTAGTATTATATCAAAATGATTGTTTAATTGAAACTGTTATTTCGAAATAATGCTGCGTGGCTGTATTATTTCAATTTAACACTTTTGCCCTTCTCCTTCTGAGGGTGCTGTCCTTTTTCTATATATTGAGTGGGGTCATGGCCCTTCTAGGGGGCCATCTTGCCACACCTCCCATGGTGCCCTCTTCTAAATCGAGCTAGAATTGCATCCTGTTAACTTCAGACCGTTATTTCATTTATCCAAATAATTTTGACTTTTAATCCTCTCCTCCAAAGTACTTGCATCCCCTCACAGTGTGGTATCATTTGCAAACTTTATAATGTACTCTTTGTGCCATTATTTAAATCATTGATGAAGATATTGAACAGAACCAGATACACAATTGATCCCTGCTGGACCCCACTCAATATATCTTTCCAACTTGGCTGTGAACCACTAAAGACTACTCTCTGGAAATGGTTTTCTGTTAGTTATGCATCCATCTTATAGTAGCCCCATCTAGGTTGTACTTTCCTAGTTTGTTTATGAGAAGATCATATTGGACAGTATCCAAAGTCTTCCTAAAGTCAAGATATGCCATATCTACCACTTTCCCTCTTTCCACAAGGTCTGTTATCCTGTCCAAAAAAACTGTTAGGTTGATTTGACATGGCTTGTTCTTAACAAATCCATTATCTGTCAGAGTACTGAAGTTGGCTAGTAGGGCTATGACTCCACAGATTATCTTTATTCTCCTTTTTATAGATGGGCACAATATTTGCAGTCTTCCAAGCCTCCATATTTGCTCTGGTCTTCAATTAGTTTTCAGAGATAAGCTCCAATATCTCAGATATCCCCTCATGCAGCTCCTTGAGTATTGTAGGATGTATTTTTGTCAGGCCTTGGCCACTTATTATAGTCTTGTTCTGTCTCGCTTTTAGCCTCAGATCCTACCTCATTTTCAGTGGCGGTGACAGTATTAGCCATCCAGTCACTATTAAACTTTTTGGTGAAAACTAAAGCAAAACCATCATTTAGCATTTCTGCCATTGCCACATTTTTTGTGATTGTCCTTCTCCTGCTACCATGGAGTAACTATCCTTAGTCTTCCTCTTGCTTCTAATGTATATGTAGAAAGTTATCTTATTACCCTTTGCAAAGCAAGCAAGGAGTCCTGTGGCACTTAAAGACTAATGTATTTATTGCACGAGCTTTCGTGGGAGAAAATCCCACTTCGTCAGACACTTTGAAGAAGCGAGATTTTCTCCCACGAAAGCTCGTGCAATAAATAAATTTGTTATTCGTTAAGTGACACAGGACGTCTTGCTTGTTTTGCAGAACTAGACTAACATGGCTACCCCTTTGGAGCTTATTACCCTTTATGTCTCTAGCTAGTTGAATCTCATTTTGTGCCTTTGCCTTTCTAATTTTGTCCCTGAGTGCTTATGTTGTTTGTTTATATTCATCTTTTGTAATTTGATCTCATTTCCACTTTTTCTAGGACTTTGAGTTTCAGGTCATTGAAGATCTCCTCATTAAGCCACGGTAATCTCTTGCCATACTTCCCACCTTTCCTATGCGGTGAGATAGTTTGCTCTTATGTCCTTCACAACAACTTTTTGAAAAACTGCCAACTCTCTCAAATTGATTTTCCTCAGAGACTTGCTTTTCGTGGGCTTTTATCTACCAGTTCTCTGCGTTTGCTAAAATCTGCCATCTTGAAATCTGTTATCTTTATCTTGCTGTTTTCCCTCTTACTGTTCCTTAGAATTATGAGCTATATCATGCAATGTACGCTCACCAAGTTGCTTTCCCCTTTCAAGGTCTTAACCAGTTGCTCCATATTTGTCAAAGTTAAATCTAGAATGCCTTCTCTCCTAGCTGCTTTCTCCACCTTCTGAAATAAAAAATTGTCTCCAATTGCTGGCTAATCTGGGCCCTGTTATATTATTTTTGCAACAGATGTCCAGGTAGCTGAAGTTCCCCATCAATGCCTAATTGTATGTTTAGTTGTTTAAAAATAAAACTCATCATCCATCTCATCTGTAGTAGACTCCTACTGTGAGATCGCCCTGTTTTTGTTTTTATTCTTTATCCTTAGCCAAAGACTTCCAGCAATTCTGTCTTCTATTTCCATCTCATCCTCAGTCCAACTATATACATATTTGACATTGAAGGCAACACCTCCTCCCTTTCTTCCCTACCTGTCCTTCCTGAGCAAGCTGTATCCTTCTATACTGCTATTCCAAAGATCTATACCTTACTTGTTGCAATAATGTGCAGGTATCTGAGATAGTGATTTGATTTCCCCTCTTGTCTCTGCTATAGTAGCCTATGCTCCCCCCAAATTTCCAGCCTTTCTACCAGGTCTCCATGCTTTTTGACTTACATGTGAGCTTTTGTCTCCTGCGCCCATCAGACCTGGTTTAAAGCTTTCATTAGGTTACCAGTCTCTCCAAAATTCTCTTTCCCTTCCTGTTGGTAAAGGATTATGGGATTGGGTGGGTTGTGGCTAAAAACATGGGTGGTTTTTAGCTGGCATAGGAGGGATGGTTTTTAACTGGAACAGGATGGATCGTTGTTAGCTGGAATAGGATGGATGGTTTTAGCTGGAATACAGTTTGTGTCATTGGCTTAGGCTAACCTTTGAGCTCTCGGGCTGTGTTTCCACATCTGTCAGCGTCTCTCTGTAGGGCCCGTGGACAGTTTAATTGGGACCAGATTTTCAAAAGAGTCTCAACATGGTCTCCATTTGTGCTTTACAAACATCAGTGAACTAATCCGCACAAGAAACATGTGAGGGAGCTGTGTAAAACAGGTGGGGAAACTGAGGTGAGGTGTCTCCCAGCTGGGGGTTCCACAAATTGAAGCATGCAAAAAACCAAACCAAAACAAAAAAAACCCAGAGGTCAGTTCTGAAAATGTTGGCCCCTCTGACTTACTTAATGCACATGGAACAAGGCAGAGGCAGAGCAAGCAAGGTTTCTTCTCCTGTCGTAGGTTTAACCCCACGACCGCTTTTTTTCCTTCCCCATCTACGTTCCTGAATCTGGGCAAGCAGTGACCTTAAAGAAATGGAACTACCTGCTAGAGCTGGCCTTGCACCTGAGGTCACTGGCTGGGTGGTGAGAATCGTTGTCTGTTTCTGGCTTATAATGTTAGGGTGGTGTCTCATGCTGTGAACAGAGGTCACAATTGATGTGTTTGGCGCACAAGGGGTGGTTATGGCCACAGTGACCAGCCAGTGGTTGTGTGATGGCTCACATGTCATTAAGTATGTTGTCTGTAATAAGTCCTAATTCTAAAATCAAAGAACCTACATGGCCTCAAGGGGCCAGCGCCTAGGTTCCGGACTGTCTCGTGAAGAGAAAGAGTCCCCTTTGCTGACAGAAATGACCATGGCAAGACTCAGAGTGCAATACATTGTTTGATCACTTTGTAGATAAATAGCATGAGAAGACAAATGAGGAGAAGAGAAACTTTGTCAGTGGGTAGATATGTTCATCACCTACATCACATTCAGCTTAGTATGCTGGGTGTTTCCATCAATCTGGGTGACCCCTCACAACCCAGCCAGTCTCTAATATTTCAGAGGGAATGTTTACCTCCTCTGCGATAAGGAAGTATTGATTTACAAAGACCTGTTGGTGATGAAAATCTATTTTATTTCTTTCAGGTTTCCACTATCCTGGATGCAGACTCAGCATAAAATTGCCCCAAGGGGGAGAAAGCAAATAAATGCTTTAGAATTATGGCCAAAATTCACAGAAAGTCACTTCTTTGTTAATTATTATGGTCCAGGGAAACGTCAAGAGAAACAGAGTCTCAAGAACAGAGGCAAGGGAATTTGGAAGGAATATGTGTCTTCAAACAAAAAGTGCTATAGGCAATAAATCTCTTTAGCACACAGACACTTTGCATCGAGGCAGAAAACATACAGTAACAATAATTTGTTTATTTACATAGCATCTGTCTCTGAATGTATCTTTGCTGCTTTATAATAAAACAAAGGCAGATTGCTCATTGGCAGAGTGCGGATCAAAGGACCCAATCGGTCTCTTCCATTTATAACTTCTGTGAATCTCATAAATACATGACTTTGGAGAGTGGGGAGTGGGGGAATCTCAAATCTCCAATCTAAGTTAGAAACAGCAAGCATTTTCTCTCCAGCCCTGAGGAAGGAAATCAATGCATCTGCAGAGAAAGAAGCAGCCATGGAGCTGTTTTGAATGAAAATGCTATTTATGTTTCATAGAGGATTGATCTAAAAGGAAAGTGAGGAGACAAAAAAGGGAGACATGAGACATTGGCCTGCTGCTGTCTGACTGGCAGATTCCAGTTAACACCTTATCAGCGGAGCAGCAGGCAGTAGCAAATCCTCGGCTGTTGAAGCTACACAGCAAGAAAGAAAGAGGGGAGGGTGTTCTGTAACCAGGGACAACAACCGCAACACTCCACAGAGCAAGCTACTGGGAGGATAGAGAGAGACACATACACAGAGATCCTGCACAATATAACCTTCCTTTCCAGACAGTGCACGCGAAAGAGGGGAGGAAAAACAAATCGACTTGTGCCGTTTAATTTTTTATAAAGAAAAACCATGACTGAAATATAACCACAGAGCCCTGATCTCTGCAGAAAAAAACCCCAAACCAAACGCCAGAGCCCCTCCCCAAATGGAATGAAGCAGTTCGATTTATTATTTTTCAACTGAGGAGTGGGCAAAAATCCTTCAGGACTGAAATCCTATCTCCTAGCAAGGTTGGAGCACCGTGAAAACAAAAGCAGTTCTCTCCAGCCCTTACTCCATTGCTGCAGCTGCTTTTTTTTTTTTTTTTTTTAAAGAAACATTGTTCTGGGAAGATTGGAAGAAGAAACTGAGGTGGTTTTACTGCTGCTGGTGTTTTGGTTTTTAAAGTCAAGGCAAGCCTTCAGATGACTCCTCAGTGAACGAGGAGAGTTGCAAGGCAATCTCACCATTAATGCACTGAGTGATCTGGAGAGAGGGCTGCTGGGCAAGAATGGGGAAATCCAACAGCAAGTTGAAGCCCGAAGTTGTGGAGGAGCTGACCAGGAAGACGTACTGTAAGTATTCTAACCCCCTTACAATCAGGCAACTTTCTGATTTTTCTTGTGCTAGGCTTTGGAATGAAGTGGGAGCCAGTCGTGATCAATAGATGCCATTGCTTTTCCATATGGGGTCCTGCTGTTTGTGTTTGGGAGCTGCCCGAGTGCTCTTTGTCTAACTGGAGTACATGCACCTGTAACTGTCCAGGGGAGGGATGTGTAAGTGTGCCATGGTTTGTATTGTTTGTACGATCTGCTGCGCTAATAAAGAGAGACCAAGAAAAGGTGGGTATTTGAAGGGGTCATTGCAGAGGGGAGAACCACCACCCATGCTATCATTATTTAGTGATTTCTGCAAGAAGCATCAGAGAAACAGGTATTTCTTTCCAGAGCCTGGTGATTCAGACAGCATGATCACAATGCACTGAAGTGTTGACGAGAAGAGTAGAACACCCACTTCCTCCCCCAAACATTTCCCATGGGATGAGTGTGAGAGGGAGAGAGGTGGTGGGATGGGGGAATGTTTAGTGGCAAAGATTGCTGCAGTCTTTGCTTTGTGGGAGAATTGGCACCAAGTTCCAAAATTCTGTCCCTTCCCCTGCACCCCCACCCCATTTTTTGTTTTTCTTTTTTTTTTTTTTTCCTATTTATTTTTAGTTCAGAGCATCGGGTTTTGTAGAACATTGACAGTTTCTTAATCATCTCCCTAATGGAGTGCTCAAGTGCTGCTGAGCTTGGCTGCAAGAAATCAGAGCAAATTAGCCTGGAAAGAGAGGAATATAGACGGTGGTCTATTGGTAGGGGGGTAAGGAGCCAGGGGAACTTGCCCATCCCCTTAAAACTTCTTTTTTCTCTAGCTCCAAGCAGCCAATAATCCACGGGCAGGGAATGCCTCCCCCTCCATGATCTGTATTATCACTTGCTAACTTAATGTTTCACAGCTTCCAAACTTCTATGGGGCTTCCTCACCTTAATTCATAATTCCTCCATTTCGTTAGTGCACACAGAGAGAACAACATTTGGGTTCTCCTCTCCTTGCTGCCTCCGCTTCAGAACCAAGGAGATTTATTTTTTTGTAACCATTCTGCCCTTTGTAGCTTTCAAAGTTGGGGTTCATTAGGCTAGTGCTTCTTAACCTTTTGGGTCATGACACACTTTGTGGCATGTTGCAACTCTACAGGACACAGCAGACCAACCACCACAAGCCTAATCCAGCCATCTCCCCTGCTCTGGGTGACACATTTGCCACTGTGTGGCGACACAGGAATGTGTCCCGACACACTGGTTGATAACTGCTGCATTAGACAGAGGAATCGTCTCTGTGTTCTGCAGCACAGTGTGGGGTCAGACCCTTGAAAGCTCCTTCTTTTTCTCCAAGAACCTTCAACATCAACCTAATAATCTGCTGGGTCAACGGGCGGCTTTGTCGTTCAAACTGCTGATGTCATCTTACTAACACTGCAAGCCGTTGAACTGTTTTGCTCAGCGAGATCTGTTTGCTCTGCGGGTGTATTAGAGAAAAGCAGAAAGGTACAGTTCAACTCAGCCTTTCTGTACACAGGTGGAGAGATTGTTGCATAGCAGGCGAGCAGCTGAAAGCTAATACGGCTAGATCGCTCACCACTGTCACTGCTGCAGTCCCACGACAGCGCTTACCCAAAAAGGCAATAGATCAGAATGTAGCAGGTTCTCCCGTAGGGAGCGGAGTTGCTCTGGTGCATTGCACAACTGCAGCATTTTGGGCTGCTCTAAACATCCACTGGACAGTCTGGTGCAGAGAGCATTAGAGCAACTTGCTTGTGACTTCTGAGTCTGCCCATGGACCTTTGTCTGCTGCGACATGATCCTGTCCCCATTTCTTTCCTTGAGAACAAATGGATATGGTTCTAGGATAATCAAAGACTTCCATTCTGAATCGTTCTGGGCACTGGGCTGTCTTATGGCCTTTTTTTGTTTGCTCTGTGTGGTTTATTTTACACAGCGATTGATCCTCCTGAGGAACAAAAAGTGTGGCAGACAAAGGATCATGATATCTTGTGTCTTGCCAGCAATAGCTGCTGGACATGTATAATAGTGTTGTAAGATAGTCATTCATATGGGGATGTTTCCATTGCTAGATGAGGCCAACTAGAGGTCATTAGTTCTAAATCAATCAATGCCAACAGGCTAGGCTCTCACTGTGGTCCAAATTCTCCTTTGGTAAAGGAGAAAAAAACCCTAATGTCAGCAAAACTACAGCCATGTAACTCAAATTTCACTGTCTCGTTCACAGCATTTCAGGCCTCATCTCTTGTGGTAACCATTTTTGTTAAAAGTTCCTGTATTTTCACCACAGTTGTCCAGAAGCGTGAATTGTCTTGATTTATATGGCCGTCATCTCCATTGTATTTGAGTGCCTCAGATTTTATCCTCCCCTCCTGGGGTGGTAGAGAAGTGCTGTTACACTGTTTATAGCTGGAGAACACAGGCACAGGGTGATTCAGTGACTTTCCCAAGATCTGTCTCTCACATAAACTTCTTGTTGAAATGGGAATTGAACCCTCATCTCTTGAGTTCAATACTCTGTCCACTAGATCACCATTCGTACCCTATAGAATTAATCTAGGGTAACTGAATTAGTCAGATGGGAAAGATGCTTCTTAGCAACGCTGAAACCCTCCCTGCCGCATGAGGCTTAATGTTATCTGACTTCGTTCCCTGTACTTTATCATTCCTGCTTACACAGCTGCCTGTCATAGGACGGGAGCATGTCCGCTGTAAAATCAAGAGCAAAATGTGACTCTGGTGAGATGAGAATATACACTTTTTGCCCCAGCTGCCAGGTTATTAATGGAGAGGGTTACTATGCTGACCGTAAAGCTACAGAGCCCATCAGGGCTAGGGTTGATATACTGATAAATTGGAAGACTGTTCAGACAAGAACCCTGTGACTGATTAAAGACTTGAAAACCCTATAGTGATAGACTTAAGAAGTTAAATTTATTTAGCTTAATAAAGAGAAGGGTAAGTGGTGACTTTACCTGCCGTACAAATGGTTGATAACAGCCTCGTTAGTCAAGCAGGCAGACGTATATAACAGCATCCAGCAGCTGGAAGTTGAAGCAAAACCAATCCAAACCGTTAATCAGGTGTACACTTTTAACAGTGAGGGTAATTAATCTTTGGAATAATTTACCAAAACTCTTGGTAAATTCTTCATCACTGGCAATATTTAAGTCAAGACTGGATCCCCCCTCCCCACCAAAGTTGAGCTCTGGTTGAAATAGGAATTATTTTGGTTAAGTTCTGTGGCCTGTATTGCACAGAAGGTTAGCTAGATGATCTCAGTGATCCATTCTGACCTTCGAACCATGAAGCATAGTACAGTGCTACATGGGCCAGTTCGTATTGTGAACTGAGATACACATGAAGACAGAGTGAATCTGTAAGGGGTGTCTTTTAATAAGGTAACCAGTCTTGTCCTGTGAGGTTCTGATTCCATTGTGTAGTTTCCATGACATTGTGAACCATATTTGTGGAGTCTGAGTACTATAACACCAAGTCCCAAGGTGGAATTAACTTTATTACATCATCATTTTAAAAATAATCTTTTACTTTTTGTTAATTTGAGGGATTGCTCGATTTCAGTGTATAAAGCCCACCATTCATTGCTCTACTCTACAGAGTTATCGGTACACACATGTTCTGTGTCACACACAACAGTGTAAATCTTATACTACGGTTTCTG
This sequence comes from Podocnemis expansa, assembly GCA_007922195.1. Lineage (NCBI taxonomy): Eukaryota > Metazoa > Chordata > Testudines > Podocnemididae > Podocnemis > Podocnemis expansa. The sequence goes on from ML682047.1 coordinate 11,698,393, forward strand.
TTCAGAAAGGCTATATTGTTAGGAGGGCACATGGGGCAGCGCTTGATAGCCCTTGCATAGAAGACTAGGAGCCAGGACTCCTGGGTTCTATATCTGGTTATGCTACTGACTTAAGATATTAGGTCAAATCACTAAAGATATCACAGATGCAGATAGACGTCTAGTGAGATTTTCAGTTGGAGCTAACAGTCATCCAAGGTATTTGGGCACTCATCTCATAGTGAAACCAGTGGAAGGTAGGCTTTTGAGGAGCTAGGTCACCACTTATGTGCACATTTAAGCACCTGAAACCTTTAAAAATCTGGCTCTGAGGCTGATTGCCTCCCTGGTAAGTACCAAGTGAATTTCTAAAGGGATAGCTGTGTTAGGCTAGTCCAGCAAAAAAAACCAAGGAGTCGTGTGGCACTTAAAGACTAACAGATGTATTTTTCGCATGAGCTTTCGTGGGTGAAAATCCCACTTCGTCAGATGAAGTCAGCCTGATTGGGGTTGAGATGAAGTGTAAAGAGAGAGAGAACCTTCTTGGGAGGCCAGGCTGTTGCTTCATAGAGGTGTGGTGTACAGCAGATGCCAACAGTAGATGATAATAATAATTAATAATAAATCATGTAAATCTTTGCACTTCCATAGTGCCTTTCTTAAAGTGCTTTGTAATCATTGATTTATGAAGCCTCCCAGCGCTCAGCTGAGGTAGCTTAGAAGGACGATTTTCCCTGCTGAGTGTTTTTTCCCATGAAGAAATCAGTGCCAGAGTTGCTGCTTTCTGCTCTTTATCTTCATAAAGGCCCTGAGTCAGCAGAGAACTTAATCAGGTGCTTATCTGTAAGCATGTGCTTAAGTCTCGCAGACTACAAGGGAGCTACACATATGCCAAAGTGTTTTGCAGAACTGGGGTCAAAGTACCTCGAGTTGCATCAGGGTTCCACAGGCCCTGAGGATATTGCTGTATCTTGCAGCTCAGCTATATCTTGTAATCAGAACCATGTAACGTAAACCCATGTGCTATGACGATAGGTGCAGGATGTATGCCTATAAAAATAAATAAATTGAGATGGGCCCCTGCCAGAATAACATCTCATTGGCAAGCTTCAGTTACAAACCACAGGCACAGACTGTGCAGTTGCAGCTTTGTCAAACCCAAATGTTCATAAATCATGAGTCGGGCCTAAAATTTAGAGATTTTTTGAAATATTGCATTTGAATTAATTTTTATGGATCTTTTGGTTTTGGATGCTTTAGGTTCGATTTTCAGGTTTTTCCTGCAACCATTTATTTTTCTTAATGGAAACTGTCTCACCTAATCATGTGATTTCAGCAGGTGGGGCTTTAACATAAAACCACAAGATATCCTAGGAAATGGCAAGGCAGCCCTTAGATCAATGCAGGTAAAAGCATCTGCCAGGTGGATGTGACTGAAGGGTTACAGGGCAGAGCCCCATGTTAACAGTTGCATATTTTAATTTCCATGGAAGAACCTGGAAGAGGATGTGCAATGTGGGTACCATTCTTTGTGAATATAAAGTAATGCCAGCAGAAATAGAGGCCCAGATTGAAAAACTGGGCCCAGAAGGAATAAAATACTGTTTTCCTAAGAGCCATATCATAGTCCATATTAAGTACTTGGTGCATTTTGAACTCACTCCGTTATCATGATTTGTTATTCTTTTACAATAAAGCCTCAAAATTGGCTCTGTTGCTGAACAGTAATGTGCCAAATTAATAGATACTAAAATTTAAGAGCAAACTAAGACTCATATAAGATTGATATTTCCTGTGAAATCTAGAGGCTGGTTCAATTTTGTGGGGAAAAAATGGTTAAAGCACAGCAGTGGTCAGTTCTGCAACTTCTGCACAATTTTCTGATTGAGAGGCTATAGAATGAGCCTTGGTTATGTTTTAAAATGTGGGCATTGGGGAAACCTTGTGCTTGAGACCATTGGTTTAGTGGAGATCATGTCTGCCTGGAAGCAGAATGGTGCAATGAATAGATCTCAGGTTTGTGTTCATTTTTCTGCCCACGGCTCTCTGCCTAGAGCACCCAACTCATTCCACTGCAGGCATCAGTGCACAACTAGGGCCAAACAGCTGAGCCAGAAAAGCACTCTGGGTACTGCCATGCACAAGACCCTGGTGGGTCTTAAAATTCTTGCCAAGAGCAGAAGACCACAAGTAGATCCTGGGTTTTTGGAAAGCGAGGGGGCAGAGGAAGGTGCTGTCTGCAGTGCTATTCAGTTCAACCCCCTGGCTGACAAGGATGACACTAGGAGAGGGAGGATTTGGGGAGTGAATGCAGGAAAGGAAAGACACTTGGGCTGTAGAGAGGGACAAGCCCCAAGGAACTGGGTGGCAGCAAGCACTGGAGACTCACCCTTTGTGGAGTTATTTTAGACACTGGATTGTTCACCCCCAGAGTTACAATTTATTAGTCAAGCTGTTGAATTTTAAAATTCTCCTGTTGTTTATCAGAAAACACAGAGAAGAGAAGGGACAGATGGAAGCTAAGTGTGTAACACCTATAGCGCTCCTCATGTGTAGATCTCAGAGCATGGCATATAGACAAGTAAATATATTTAGGCTCATTTTAGAGACAGGACGAGCAAGGTGCAGAGGAAGTGTTTTCCACGACGTTACCTAGGGAGTGAGAGAGGCAGAGCCAGGAGTGTAAACCCAAGTCCTTATCCAAATCTAGCTGGTTTCCACACAGCAGACCTTGCCGTTATACCACTGCATAGCCCAAGCCTTGTGGAAACCATGCCTGGCAAATAGCCCTTGGGCTTTGTCTTCACTAAACTTAGTTGCCTTATAATTGCTGACTGCTGCCAGTACCATCTCAGGAGAGCCAGGTTAGAAAAAGACTCTGCTGCCACCAGTATTTTCATCATTGTGCCAAGCTGGTATGACCAGTGGCACCATTCTGGGAGCAGGCTGCTCTTAGACAGCCTCCTGTACACCCGGGGAACTCCAGAGCTACCTGGCTAAAGATAAATGTCTCAATGATATTCTTAGGCAAACCTCCAAACACAAGATCCTCTTCCTATTGCAAGGCAGTACAGGGCCTTTGTTTTGAAGTGCACCCTTGCGTCAGGCTCCAGGGCCCAGTATTTATGTGGGACTCTGCACTCCCTCCCTCCTGAAAACAAACCTAGGACCTGATTTCAGTGGTGCTGAACATTGCTGCCCTCACTGTCTTCAGCTGGAGTTGTAGGTTTTCAGCGCCTTGGCAAACCATGTCCATGATGACCAGGGGCAAAAAAGATGCCCTCTTTTAGAAGATAAATTCAGGTATGTTTGATAAGGACATTTCTTTTCTGACCATTTTGTGGGCTTTTCTTGAACAAGTCTGTCTGTCTTACGCATCTTAGCATGGTTAGTGTTGTGACATCTTGGTATTTTTTGCATCCTGAGTGATGTTCCTTTCAGTAATCTCTGGTACTGCCCTAAATCTCTGTGCGGTGTTAACGTGCAGTGTTAAACAGATGATGTGTTGCTGTCCTCAGAGGTGGCTGCATTTTACAGTGGGTGAGGTAATCTTGGACGTCTAGTTTAGAGCACTCTGGGAATCCTGGATAAAAGTAAGAAATGACTGTGTCAGGCTAGAAATTAACTGCAGTTTCCCTTCGCATTCACCCCAAAATACTTGTCAGTTCTTCTCTCAAATCCTGTTGAGGTCCACATGCTTGCTTAACATGGACAAGCGGAGCCCGGAGCAGCGCGCAGGCTGAGTAGTAGCGGCTGCGAAGTCTGTTTTCTCATGCTGGCTCACTTGTTGCTGTGCTTCTTGTCAGTGGCAATTAATATTTACAAGTATGTGGAAGGGAGGCTTAGCTAGAAAAAGGAGAGCCTCCAGCCAGCCGGCGTGCATTCAGAGTGAGACAGAGGCTGACAGCTGGGCAGGAGGCGGCAGCTTGGGGGCCAGGCATCTCATGCTCTCCCGCTTACCAAACTGCTGGTGTGTTTTGTGGGGAGCTCTCATAGATTTCACACAGCCAGAGTTTTTATCTCCATTCACAGGAGCAGTGATCAAGGGGAGGGTGGGGGGCCTGATGGTTTGAGGTTGGTAATGAAAGATAGACAGAGACTTTTGCTTGAGCTGTGCATACTCTGAGCAGGGTGAGATGACACCATGGCAAAAGTGTCTGAGCCCTGATTATGCTGAAGCCAGTGGGGAATGACAGCAGCAAGTCCCAGGTCACCAGTTCCTATTCCCCAAGCAGATATTGGGTGAAGGCCTATGACAGCGATATTCAGCCTTGACTGTACTGGGACTACACAGTATTTTCACCTAAGAGTATATAGTCAACACACCCCTCCAGTTTAGCCGCACATCCAGTCCAGGTGACGGTGACACTCCTGATGGTTGCTGTAGAACCCCTGGTCTACGTGCAGTGAGATGTTGGGTGTCAGCCCAGTGCCTTTTAGGCTCACATCCAAACTGTCACCACTACCAGCACCATGGCTGGTCAGCAGTCTCAGCAGATCAGGCAGGGACTGAATGGGCCGTGGAGAGTGACCTCCTCTTCCGTCCCTACAGATGGCCTCACTTGATCCAGGGCAAGGCTTGTTGCCAGTGCAGCATACGGCCTGCTCTGTCAGTGGAGGATGTTACCAGTACGATTTGCTACCAAGGAAATGGAGGAAAATAGTGCCTTAGGAGTTCAGGGGGTGGGACGTTCTCATCAGACTCAAGGGCCCCTTGGTGGCAGACACAGCTTCCTGGGTCATGAGACACCATGGCCCAGTGGACAGGGCTGTGACTCAGGAAGCCTGGGTTCTAGTCCTGGCTATGCTGAGTGGCTGTTGATCACTTGTTTCCTGTCCCTATCTTCATCTGTTTAAACTGCAAGCTCTTTGGGGCAGAGACTGTGTGTGTACAGCAGGTAGCACAGCGGTGCCTGAACTTGGCTGGATCTGAGGCATTGCTGTGACAGAGGAGGCTGTTTTGTGGCCCGCCCCTCAACGACATTCATCAGAGGTGGCGTGAAGAGCATTCTCCTGGTGGCTCTTTCTATTCTGCCTTCCATTGCAGGTTGGGGAGTGGCTGCAGCTTGAGGACCCCCACCTCCTCTTCAGCAGGAAGAGAGGTTCCCCTGGCATTACCATGCCGTGATTCAGGGAGGAATCTGGCCTCAGCACTAGGTGTGGCTCTTTCTCCTCCTACGCTGTAAACCCAGTCTCCCACCCAGTGATTTCTGACTGTTGCACAGTGCTCCCTTTCCTTGTGGGCAGTGGAGATATGTAGCTGGAGCTTGCTGTTTCACCACCTCCTCCTGACTAACGCAGAGGGAGCTGAGCTCTGAAGGGAGGGAGAGACCAGAGGGTGCAGAAGATATTCATGTGGGCATGCCAGGAGGGTAGCGAGGAAAGGACGAGACGCTGCATTGTCATGTCCCTTTACTGAAGCGGCAACAGAAAGCAGCAAAATCCTACACTGTCTGCTTGGAGACCACAGAGAGAGCCTGCCTAACACTTGCTGCTGCGGAGGCATCAAAAGAGTCGTATTTCATTTATCCCCCACACATTCACTTATCCGCTGCATGTTCTCCTGACCCTTAATGTTGGTGCTGTAATTAAGGTTGTGAAACAAGACGCTCTGACGCCATCAAAGGTACTGATTCCAACATCCAGTGCACGTGACTTGCTTCTGTCTTTGCGGGTGACATTGTCTCTCTTTTTCTCATACTTTATTATTCTCGTCCCCCCGCCCCCCTTTGTCTCTTTCTGTCTCTCCCCCTATGGTAGCAGCACTTCTGGGCCCACTGCCTTCTGGAACACACAAAGAGCACCAGCACAGCAATCAATTGTGCAGTGAAATGAGCCAAAAAACTTATTTGCTGCGGGTACGCACCCCCCCCTGCTGCTCAGAGGTGCAGAGGAAAGGGCGGGGACACTCCACAACAGGAGAGTTGTGATATGCTCAGACCATGCAGTGATGAGTACCTGCTGAGATAGATCTATGTATATGAGCCTCTTGCTACCAGGGATTACTGGACCATTTTGCTTCTCCAGGAATTATGATTATTGTCTGAGCAATTGCCTGGGCAAAGCCTGCTGCCAGCTTTTAGTCCTAGAGACACACATTATGCAGATAGGGCGTGGTTGTTCTGTATGCTAATGTAAGATTAAGATTTGTTTCCTGAACCTTCCTCAAATGATCCTGCCCCTAAGGCATAGCTTAGATTTCTAAACGGAATCACGGCTGTTGGCTTCTTTTCCTTTCTGATCTGAACGGGTGTTTCTTTCATGCCCATTTTTGGCTGGCTCTGTGTTAGGAACAAATATTGTTCTGAAGGGATTCTCTAGTTATGATTCTTCCCCCCTGGTAGGAAAATACTGACTGCCATTGGTGGTTCCACAGAAGTTCCCCCACCATTTTATTGGCTATATAGGTACTAAAATGAACTTCATCACTCTGAGCATCTCCCCATCACACATGGATGTTATCTTTTCTAGGAGGCAGGATCTCCATTGCAGCACGTGGCAGCTGACGCACAAGGCTAAGTGACTTGCCCAGACTCACACAGGAAGTCTGTGTCAGAGCCAGCACTTCATCCCAGCATTCCTGAGTCTCAGTTTTCTTCCCTGTCTGTGAGATTATCCTTCCCAGTCCAGGTGCATATGGGATTCAACCCTGTTGGGGGCCTTTTCTTGTTCTGTGGCACAATCTTCTTCCTTCAGATTTCTCCCCCATCATGTGCTTGTGGATAAGTTCGGGTTTCCCTTCAGTGGTGGCCAGTTCATCTGCCTTTGGAATAACAATCCATTCCAGGACTGATATGTAGTTGTTCCATGAACACAGCAATGGTGAAAATCCAGTGGGAGCATGGAGAATTAGCTAAGCACCAAGTCCAGTTTTATTTAAAACTGTTGTAGAAGTACATGTTTTAGATGGAGCTGCTGATCTCTTTGCAGTCAAGCGACCATCCTAGTCTTGCATCCAGGTGGATGGACTGGATTTGGTCCTTTAGATCTCTGATTTCCAACCCATGGAAACAGACTGCCTAGTGCTAGGGAGGGAGTCCCTCCCATCAGCCCTTGGGAGAACCCTGGCCAACTATTACATGGAATTGAATTAATATAACTTCCAGATGCTACTCTTGGAACTGTTTCCATACAATTACCTGATTCCCAAAGAGACTCTTTCTCGTTTGCTCTTCCTCTACCTCATTTGTAGCAAACAGTGAATCTGTGCTTTATTTTTTTTTCCTGAGCTTGATTTCTGAAACCTAGTATTAGGCCCTTAAATATTTAATCGTGTCTGTAGAGGATTTTTAATTGCTGATTAGTATACTTGTTGATACCAACCTCACGGGAAATGGAAACAGCTCTGCTTTTGGACTTGTTTGTTCAGAATGGTAGCTAGACAAGCCACAAGTGGCATCTGTTAAAATTAACGAGGAGGTTGTCTGCATATTGTCTGGTACTTTACTAGTAACTGCTGCAGAGCGGTTGGACTCTTTAAGGGGAGATGGGCACAGCCCCATTGTTGGGATAGTTAGTTCCATTCGCCAGATGGAGCGAAGAGCCAAGGAAGGGCTGAAAGGAAGAGGAAGATAGCCCTCAGTGTTAGCTCCATAGAGAGATGGGTGCAAGCCCAAAGAGCCTACGGCGGGGGAGAGGGAAGGCTACCAAAAGGGCTGCAAACGGAGCCCAGAGCCTGGGCTGAAAAGTTGCTAAAACATGAGCTGAGAAAACAAACCCTCATGCAGGAAAGACTGAGTGGAGTTGGAGACAGGGGTAACGACTTTGCATTCCGTTTGTTGTGGACTTGGATGTCCTGGAAGGGATGATGAGTTGGCAATGGTGTCTAGAGTCGGTGTCTGTGAATTCTCCTCTGTTGCTAACACTGGGTCTGTTCCACCCTGCTTGCAACGTGGAGCCCATGCATATCTGGCGACCCATAGTGTTAATCTGGTTTGGAAGGGGGCTAGGTGACATGGAGGTAGAAATACTGGTGAGCTGTGTGCAGAATGATGCCTCTGGTGAAAGCAGTGGTCCTGTGTTTGGGGGGCTGCTGTTCAGATTGAAAGATGTGTGCGCTATTCCCAGTTCTGGATTGCTGTATAACCTTTGGGAAATCACTTCGCCAGTGGAGCCTCATTTTCTGCTGCTGTAGTGTAGGAATTACGATTCTTACTGCCTATGTAAAACACTTAGAGCTCTTCAGATGAAAAGCACTATAGAAAAAATAGCTAGACATTGGTGGAACTAGACTAGTTTTGGTGGAATTTGGCAAAGATTTCCGTATTGAAACAGCTGAAGAGTTGCTGAAATCCAGGTTTCCTTGTGATTCTAACTAGCTTTAAAAGGCTATCTTGGAAATATATTCTTATTAACAAAAAAAATAATTTTAAAGGCTAGTGTAGAATTCCAACCAGTGATTCTCATCTGTTTTGCCCTGTCTGCAGTCCTGCGTGGCCAAACTCTGCTGAAATCTAGTTTAGTGGAGGTTGTATTTAAACATGCCTTTCAAAAGTAGTTTGCCTGCAAGTGTAGGAGAGGATCTGGGGCTCAGATCCTCAGAGGTCTTCAACTGTCTACTTCCTATGGTTTTTAATGGCAAGGAACCTGAGATAGTATCTTATATGGAAGAACTTTGGACAGAATGATCACAGAACAAGGCAGGCCATGAAGCAGGTTCGCTGATCCAAGGAGTTGCCGAGGATGCTTGCTGTTGGCTACCTAAGGAGGAAGTTGAAAATAAGGATGTTGAATAAATCAAAAGTCATTTAAGGCATGCAGACGGCTATCTTCCCCATGTGCTGATTCAATCAAAGGCAGCTACTGTTGATGCGCCAATAACAAATCTGGCTTTTGGACTCATTTCTGAATCCCAATGGCCACACTGAGTCCGGGAGGGTTAGGAATGTAGGATGTTTTTAATGTTTAACCAGAGAAGCTGTTTACGTTTTTAAACCTGAATTTTTGTGAGGAGGAAATCAGCGTACCAAGCCCCATCCAATGCTGGACTATTAATGGTCACATGCCTTCTGTTTCAAAGTAATGGGCTTAAAGTTATTACAGTAATTTATATTATAGTAAAATCTACAGATCCCAGGTGAGATCAGGTCCTCTTTGTGTGAGGTGCAGCACAAACACACAGTGAGAGACAGGGCCTGCCCCCTAAAGCATACAATCTCAAAACAGACAAGGGGTAAAAGGGGAAACTGAGGCACAAAGCAACTTAATGTAAGCTCACTTGTAGAGCCAGAAATAGAACCCAGTTCCTTAAGCCAGTGATTTTCAAACGTAGGGTTGGCACCCAGTACTGGGTCGCGGACCCTCAGGTACTGGGTCGTGGCACCCCCTGCTGCTACTGTCAAAAGACTGGACAGCATCGCTGAATGATATAGTTGTTGGGGCATGGACATAATTTTATCAACTGGGTCCTGAGAAAAAAAGTTTGAAAACCACTGCCTTAGGCCACAGTCTGCTATACGAGGCCACAGCCAACAGTATTCAGGACTCATCCTGGATAATTGAGTTAGGCATTCCTGGAGGGAAATTCCAGCCATGCTTATCAAACTAGGAGATAGATGCAGCTTCTCAAGTAAGATGTTTCCAGCCTCTTTACATCCGCTTCCTTTCAGGAGCCAGCATTTCTCTTGAGGTCTCTGAGATGCATCGTGAGAGTTCTACGAAAGACAGGACAGTCTTTTTCCCCAATGGAAGGAATCTCTCTGGCAGTAGCGTCGCTAACTGCTCCCAAGTGTGACCTGATTGCTTAGCTCAAACCAGGCCTTTAGGTACCAGGATAGGTTAGTGTAGGAGCCGCAAAGACCCATAGCAGTCTCTCTGGGTCCAGCAGCTCCCTCCACTAAAGAATCCCCTTCAGATGATCACAACCAAGTCCTGTCTCCTGAAAGGCGGGATGCTGTGTTGCAATGGGCTACATACATCTTGTGTTATATAAAACTGAGGGGACTGGTACGAAATACACTCACCATTCCTCTTCTATTTTGAGCTAAGTTCTGAGAATAAATCAGGATGCTCTCTGCGTGACATCCTCACTTTAGAAGGGGCTCTGGTCATTTCCAAACCCACCATGGTCTCTAGAGGTTTTGTGACTGGTGGATGGTGATGTTTGAAGTGAAAAAGTGGCCTTTGTAGGCTGTGCTCAGTCAGATGGTGTGTTTGTAGGTGTGGAAAACTGGGCTGCCTGCTGGCTCCTAAAAAATGAGTGGTAATACCTTAGGGAGGGCCCAATCCTGCTTGCGTCCTTTGGTTGTTATTGTAATGCAGGCTTCAACAAATACCTGTTTCTGGTCACCATGGTGACCGGTTTTAGTAGCTTGTCACCTAGCTCCACTGCAGAAGTTTTATGGAGGCATGCCCTCTGGTGACGAAAAGTTAAATGGCTGGCGCCTAGTTGTGAGCCAATTTTGTCCATCCCTGCTATAATGTAAATAATGAGGATGATTACTAATCTAAGGGCCCGCTTCTGCTCCTGCTGACTGCCTGTAACTCCAACAGGTCCTTGAGCTGTAGACTAACTAATTCTGAATACACTGAAGATCTTTTGCCTCTGAGGGTCATGTGCAGTGCCTATAGTACAAACAGGGCCAGAATTTGCATTCAGTTACATCCATACAGCCCTGCTGCAGATTCAACAGCCTGTTATGCATTAGGGTGTTTCTGTGAACTGAAGTGCTTATACACCTAGTGATTTCAGTGCTGAAGAATGGGCTCAAGAAGAAAATGAGAGAGTTCACTGATTTCCTCATGGCTGACGCTGAGGGGATGCTGTGATTCTTCTTTGGGGGGTGGGGGGCCTGCCTGATGAATGTCTCTTGGCAGCAGACTCTCAGGATATCTCCGTTCTGCAGCTGGAAGACAGATTTGTGCTTGAGGAACTCGCGACAGGGAGGCTCAGGCTAGCCACGTGAGCTGGGCCTGCCCCTGCCCCCTGGATCCAAGCTGGGTGGCCAGTCCAAGTCTGCGGTGCCGGTCCATCCGCACAGTTATTTTTAGTTGCTAGCTAGAGTGAACCCCTCCATTGCAAATCCGTCTACCCTGGTAACCTGCCTGCCAGCTGTGGTGCAGACATGCCCTGAGGGGCTGGCTGCTGTCTTAGCCTGTCTGGCTGAGGACGCCAGTGTCAGTTGTCTGTGATAGGGTCACCCAGGGTGTGTCTACACTGCAGAAAAAGAAAAAAAAACCTCATGTTTTAATAGCTGTGGAGACACTAACTCAGATTCCAGCTCAAGTTCAACTCAGGCTCCTCTATGGGCTTTTCTGCAAGCTGCTAACCTCAGTTAATAGCCACATAGCTGTGTCTTCACTGTTTTTTTTTAAACCCAAGTTAGCTAATCTGACCCAGTAGTAGGTCACAGACCCTCAATCACTAGGTCACGGTGCCCCTTGCTGCTGCTACTGAAAGACTGATGTGCATTACTCAGAGATGTAATTGTTGGGTCGTGGTCATAAATGGTTTTTTTCAACTGCATCCCAAGAAAAGTTTGAAAACCACTGAGCTAGCCTGTGTTAAGGACATGCCTTTTTAGCACTGCAGATGATACCCACAGACACTTTGAGCGTGGCGGGAAAAGGCAAAGGCGGCACCATCTAACAGTGACCATGCCAGTGTGGGCCCATTGCTCTATGAAAGCTGTCACACACTTCAGTTGCTTTGTGGCTGGCCTGCCTTTTATTTTGTCCATAGATTGTTCCACCATTAATTAATTTCGTTGCATAAAAATGCGTCAGTCCCTGCTGGTGGGTTCCACAGTAACCAAGCAGAGAACTGGGATGAGGAGATGGCTGCTCCTTGTTATATCTCTGGTTAGCAGAACACGTCCAGCTGGAAGGCTTTACAGACAGACCCTGCTGGCCTGGAACATGGACCGGGGGCTTTCCTGATTTATTTTCTGTTTGCCATGTCTTATACTCTTCCCTGACTCCCTTCCCTTCTGAGCCAATCTGTCCTGCCTCCACTGAACTGTGGTCCTGATTCCATGGTGAGCTAGCAAGCTCCTCTCTCCCCTGCATCAACACCCACCTTGAGTCCTGAGCATCCCTAGGCAATGGGCCTTTAGCGGCAATGGACTCCAAGAGTCCAGGGCCTAGATTCCCGGAGTCCTGGGCATGTGCGCGTGTGAGACACTAAGTGTTGGACATCTGATTCAGTGGGTGTGAAATCTCCCTCTTCTTGCATTTTAAGCCCGGTTGGTTCTTTGAGGCAGCAAGTCATCATTTTGGGAGAGGGGTAGGAGGCCAGTTCTGGGGGAAGGCCCACGAAGGCGTCTAGCGGGCTGTGGCTGCAGCCCTGCCACACCCCTCCTTGTTCCAGCCATGCCAGCTGATGCGTGTGAAGGGAAAGCAGCTGCTTTCTATTCCTCTTACCACCACCTCCCCCATTTCAGTCATTTTTCTCCTTGCAAAGCAGTGATGAGTTTTGCTATGCCCGCTATCTGCTCTTCTCGCTGCCTGGCACACGCCAATTGATGAGCTTAATCAATGATTAACAAGAGCGGCTCCTCACTGCCTGGATGGAAGGGGTTTGCGTTTCTCATAAGAGCACCACTGGGAATTTACTCCACCCTCAGACATGCTTGGGGTGGGAGGGGGCAGGTAGGTCTCTGGTCTCCTGTTTGACTACAAATGGAGAGGTGTGGGGACAGCTCTGGACTGAGGAGGGGAAAAGGGGGACTTATTGTGATTAACTAGCAAGGCTGTGGTAGTGCAGGTGGAGTGGGGACCCCTATTGTGCTGGGCACAGGATGCCCACTGAATGCTGGTGCTTTTCCAGCTTGTTGGGAGAAATGCAATATGAGTGGCCTTTCTTTGTGTTGCATAGGACACCCTCCCGCACTTGGGTTCCCTGTGACCAGGGATGCTGCCAGAAATCCATGGTGCAGAGGTGCCAGGGCATGGTGGGAGGTTGCTGCACATGCTCTAGTGCAGCATCACGTGCTGTTGTCATGCTAACTGCAAACTGCACTGCTGAGGACGTGCTGCAGGACGTTCCTTGGCAATCAGGTGGTGTTTTCCATTCATCACTCATATCAGGACACAGTGCAGACTGCTCTCTTCATGCCCAGAAGCCCTTCTCACCCACTCCACAGATGCACGTGACTGTTCATGATCTTCCCTTCTTGGACTCACTCCTTGCCCCCAAGCAAGGCTGGCAGTGGAAACTGGAGCAAGGGCAGGGGCCAGAAGGTTGCAAGGGGGTACTTGGATTTTCCTTCCTATACTCAGGGCTGGTCTAATAATAATAATTAATACCTCACATCCCTGCAACCATTGCCATCCACGGACCCAGAGGAGGAGGTTGAGGCACAGAGAGAGAATGGGACCCTCTCTACCTCCTGAGTTACCAGTTACCTGAGCCACTGGATTACACAGCGTCTCCCTCCATTGTATCCTCAGAATCTACCTGGAATGAGATGCTGAACTCGCCCACCCCTGAGTCATGCTTGCATTAGCCTTTCAGCTGCACCATGACTGGAAAACTGGCACCATAGCATCCAGTTTAGAAGCCTCAGTTACCTGGAAAAGGAACCTGATTAAATATTTAAAAACTAAGCTCCCTGTAGAACCAAATGCCCTTTGGCTTCCAGCTCTGGCTCTGAAGCCATTTCACAGTCTGTTTTCTAAGGTCCCCAGGTTTCTTGGGGACCTGTCTGTGGAAGGGAGGCTGGGTTAGTGCTTTCTTAGTGAATTGCAGTCCAGCCCTGTTCTTGCTAGAAAGCTGTTGCTGTGGGTTTCTGGGCCAGCGCAGCCTTAAATTAGATAGGAGCCAGCTTGTCAGTCTGAGGCTGTGATTTTCCAAGGAGCCTAAAGGAGGCCTCAGCTCAGCAGGAATTTGGTGCCCAACTCTTGGCTCCTTTGAAGAGCGACAGGGTTCCATCTAGCTGCAACTATGTAACGCTGTAGGATCCAAGTCTAAACATTCAGATTTATGGTGTCAATGAATTCATAATAATGGGGCTATCTCAAAACACCTTACAAATACTTAATAAATTACCTCTCCCCTCAGAGGTAGGCAGCTATTATTTCTCTATTGTATTGGTGGAGAAACTGAGATCCATCCTATAAGTCTCGGCCCAAAAGCCCATCTTTTGAGCTGTGTGCTGTCAAGAAATAGGTTTACAGCAGGGTCTTGAATCACTCAAGAAAGGCTGAACGAGTTTGGCTCAGAATTTCCACATCACTTCTCTTTTGGGCTGAGACCAGATTTGGAAAATGTCAGCCCAAAAGAATGATCTTTCAGTAAGCTGTGGATGTGAAAATGAATGCTGGTGGGTGTCGCAACCCCAGAGGCAGCATGTGTTTGGTGGGAGGAAGCTTGATCTTGAGATGCATGCGGGGCTTTCACAGTCAGGAGAAAGGGGTGAATGCTTAGTGTCTGTGCCCTATTATCCCATTCTTTAAACCATGACTAAGACTTGTCTATTGAGATTGTAAGCTCTTTGGGGCAGAGACCACTTTTCCCTATGTGTTAGTGCAGTGCCTAGCGCAACAGAGCCCTGATTACATTAAAGGGCTGGAGGTGCCACTTGGCTATAAATGCACCCGTACTTGTGAGCATGTCCATGGAGCTGTGCAAACACATGCCTTTCCCCAAGGCGGATATATTTGGAGACATTCACACCCTTTGTGTGTGATCACAGATACCCATGGGATCTTATATAATGTATGTGCCCTTTGGTGCTTTTTTAGAGCTAATGCTGTTGGAGGGACGTGTTTGCACACGAAATGCCTGGCATTGGGAAAATGAAGATGAAATTATGTTCTGTAAAGAGCACAGCTCTGGCTGGATTATCCCAGCTGTCAGCACTTCACCATGCACAGAACTGCTGCAGCCAGGGTGCCGTTGCTGTGGGAGGGAACTGCTGTCATTCACTCCCCGACAATCCATCATTTCATTAATGCTGCCCTTGCCTTTCCCTCCCCTGCCGGCCTCTCCTGTCTCCTGACAGGGTGCTGCACTTCTATTTCTAAGGCAATCGCCGCTTTGATTAGAGCACTTGTGCCCACATCTCTCTGCTTTTGTTCCCTGCAAGGGATAAATATTGATTGATTTCAGGCTGGTAAAAGTTCCTGGTAGATGTGATTGCTGCTGAGAGAGAGTTTGAGAGCCCATCTCATATTGTCAGTGGGTTGTGGGTTTTTTCTTTTTTGGGGGGGGGAGGGGGGGTGTCTTCCTTTAAGTCACCTGCGGTCTCTCACCTTGTACTCATCTCCGCTCCCCCTCATTGGTGCTGGAAACTGCAGTCCACAATCCTTTTTCGCTGCCCTGCTGTATTTGTAATTGCACAAAGGCACAACTGGCCTCACTCTGCTTACAGACCTGCCCTGCAGAGAGATGCTGCTGCAGCGAGGAGAGCAGGGCTAGTGGTTACCCTGGGACTTGCCAGAAGCCTTACTGTGAAAGCAGCATCTCTCAGTGCTCTGGCCAGGATGCTGGGACCATACCGGAGTCCTGCCAAGCCAGTTGTTCATTATGCATTTTCTAAAGGGATAGCCGTGTTAGTTTAGTCCAGTAAAAAAACAACAAGCAGTTGTGTGGCACTTTAGGACTAACAGATTTATTTTTTGCATTTGCCATCCCTCTCCTGTTGCACAGGTGCACCAGGCAGGTGCTGTAAGAACAGCTGGAGTGATAAACAACTGGGTGTGTGTGGCCCTTGGAGAGTCCTCCTGCAGTGTGGGCTGGGCCCCCGGTGTGGGGTTGTCATGTGTGTTGAGTTCCAGACTCGAGGCTTGGTTTTGGTTAAAGTTTGCTTTCCTTGTGGTAACTTGGTTTGATTTGGGGTCATGGAGATCTGCCCCTCGTCACACCTGTCTGGTCACAGCTGGATCTTACTTCTGTTGGACCATGCCCCCCTGGTCACGCACCCTGAGAAGTGCAAAGTCTTCTCATCTCACATGGCATCTCTGAGTTGGGTCCTGCTTTTGCCAACACCCCTGTGAACCCATGGTTTTCACCCGGGGGGGGGGTACCTTTCTGTGGTTGCAAATTGACAACGAGCGAAACCTGAAAGGATACGTATGGTCTGCACGGTAGGTCAGTACCTGCAGCTGGCAGTTGTCAGCTGGCTTGGGCTTAGGCTGCAGGACAGTAAAGGTGTGGTGCAGCCATTACCTCCTTCTGAGGTTTTCATTACTCAGCAGGAGAAACCGTGGGGGAGAGAGAGCCAGTGAGGAGTCTAGGAAAGACAATTAAACATGGAAGAAGCACTGTCTAGTGTCAAGCAACTAACAGGTTTGAGTTCCATTTCTGAGTCTCCCACTGAGTCCCAGTGACCTTGGGGACATTTCTGAGTGTCCCGTTCTCCACTTGTCCCATGGGGGTAGCCTGCCCAGGGAGCCGTGAAAGTCTAGCTGGCCTGTTTCCTTACGTGTTCCCTTCACACCAGTGCCAAGTGGGTGTCGAACCCCATGGTCTGGTCCTGGAGTGAATGAGTACACACGGTGCAGGGTGATGGAGAAGCAATGGTTCTGTGATTCCAGCCTGGCCTGGATCAAAGCTGGGGAAGGACATTGGGGCTGCGCACTGTGTTGCAAGTAACACTAACAGCATTGGGGAGCCAGCATTCCAGTGGCCCCCAGGAGGCTGGAGGTGGAGCAGTTTGCCTGCAGATGCAGCATATGAATGATGAGCTGGAGTTGAGGCCAGTCATGGATTTGGAGCCAAATCCCCAAAGCCATAGTCCCTGCTCCCTGAGTGGGGACATGCTTACCCAACACTTCACTTAGCTCTTCCTGGAAGCTGTGCTGTTGGGAAGTGATGGGAGCAGCCCTAGCTGTAGAGATCCAGTAAATGGGTGGCCCAGGCTCTCAGCAGGCTTGATTGGAAATGACCAAGGCTGCCGCTCGAGGGGAAAGTACAGCCCCTATTCTTTTTTTTTAAAGTTTCCGAGTACTGTTATTTGCTTTTTTTTAACCCCCTCTCCCTGCCCCACCAGCTGGAACGAGTTTCTTTTAGTACACTCCTGTATGTGAATCTATTGCTCATGGAAGGTACAGGATGAAGAGCCCTGGAGAGAGAGGTTCCATGGCTCCCCAGCCCCTTGTCACTGGCTTCTCAGCTCTGTACGTCTTTTAGTGGGATTTTCTGCTATGGACCTTTGTCTGCTGTAGACACAGGCAACCAAAGAGCCATCATCTGGCTCCTAACCTGATTTGGATTTGAATCACTAACCTGCAGGTGGAAATGTCTCTGTCCTATTGCCCATGTCTGAGTCATCCTTTCCTTGCTGCCCTGGTGCTGTTTTGAGAAGAGTAACAAAAAGAAAGACACAGAAGCTTCTTGACTGCCTCCTGCATTATAAAAGGAGGAGTAAGTTTTCAAAGCATAGCATGGGGCTTCAGCTCTGGGCTGCCTGTAGGGCTAGTAATGAAGCTCCTAATAATCTTACATTTACTTAGTGCTTTTCATTCCCAAGGATCCCAGTGTGCCCTGCACACTTAACAAGCTGATACATGGGCTCTTGGATCACTACATCCATTCCTTGAATGCATTTCCCTGGAGGCTGCAGCGAGGCAATGGTTTAATGGTGCGTGGCCACAGTTTTCAGGGTAATAGAGGAATGTGTATATGCAGTGGTACTAGTGAGAGACAAAACAAGAGCCTCATTAGGCTGGACATGTTTGATGTCGGCCCTTTGGATCAGCTCCTTAGCTAGTGTGCACTCCACTGAAGCCGGTTTAAACCAGCAGAGGATCCGGCCTCCCATGATGTGCAATGACAGGAGGAAGTAAGACATTTCAGGGCAGGTTTAATGTCTGATATAACTGCACAGGCTTTGTTACAGCAGGGATGAATTTGATCCATTGACTAAACATGAAGCTGTTTCAGGAAAGCTAGAACCTGAGTCACTCTGGATTTACATTAATGTAACTCCTTAGCCTTCAGTGAAGTCACTCTGGATTTACATGGGTGTAACTGAGATCAGAGTCTCAAGAATAGAGATGAGGAGAGAGACCAAGGAAGTCTATCTAGAATGAGGGAAGAGTATTTTCCTTTTAGGTGGCCTAATATCTTTGCTAGTGTTCCCACAGTGGCTGGGGCCCCTGGCTCCTTTGCTCCTGCTGTGATGCAGAACATGTAGGAACTAGAGGAACTGGACTCAGGAGATGGGTTTCAGATCCTGGTTTGTGTTAGGCCGGATCAGGACTCCAGCATGGGTATGAAGCCCTAAAGTCTTCCAAGCAGTTGACATGAGGTCCTGCCTCGGAAATGAAAATCCTGGTAAATCAGCAGATCTCATGAGATATCAGCCGTCTTGAACTGCATTCCCTGGAGATATGGGGTCTCTTTGAGATCCAGACCCCCCACAGTGGCTGCTTTGGATTTATGGTTTCTAATACGGATGGGAGGGTTTGGATCTTATCCTCTGATCTGAGTTTGTCTGTTGCCCTTAGACAGGAGACACTCAGGGTCAGATCCCCAACTGGGGCAAAGCAGGGGAGCTATGGTTGTTTACACTAGCTGAGGATCTAGCTTTTATTTGATTTTTGGGGAAACGGGAAAACAAACATGGCAATAAATGCCAGCTAAGCTTACAGGAACTGCACGTCTGTGAGCACATGGAGATAGGTTGGAATGTGCTGAGTAACTGCGAGTGAAAGTACAGAACCTTCCTGGGGCCAGGGCTTGCTGCTGGGTCTCCAGTTCTCCCTCCTCACAAGGGCACAGCAGACCTTTAATCGCTTCCACCTCCCTCCCTCATTCCCCACCTGAAGTATCTTTCCAGTATTGTAAGTCACCCTCAAGAGTTGAGAGCAGATATTTTCTCGGAGGCTTATTGCTTTGCTGGCTGCCTCTCTCTGCTGCTGCAGGGTCATTCATTAGCCTGACTGATCAGTGCCAGTTACAATAACAGAAAATTCACCAAGTTCTGTGGGCAGGAAGAAGGCAGCTCAGATCCCTAATCTGTATCAGGATCTGTAATTGTATGTATATGGAGTCGCTTGCAAGCTGTGTGTGCAAATCCTTAGCACAGCTTATCCTGCAGCAGGAAGATGGGTGGAGGAGCTGTGGGATTTTCCTTAGAGCTCGCTCCATCTGTGATTCTGGGAGGGAGGGCAGGAGGTTTAGGGGCGTCTTGTTCTAGGGATAATGCTGGAAAGAAGCTGGCTTTACAGCACGGTGTTATCTTGTCCTGGCTGCCCAGCCTTGCAACAGCTGCTTGAGGGCAAAAGTAGGAATGATGAGACAGTCGGAAAGCAAGCTGAGTGGGGGTTTCAGCTGATGAAGCATTGAAGTTGATGCCTGCCATTGGGTCTTTATTGGGTCTTTAAATTGCTCCCAAGTTAAACCATGGTTGGCTTAATGATCATCTCCTCTTCCATGATTAGAGATTCAGGACCAACATGTGATGTGGCAGCAGTTGGTGCTTTCTGCCAATAGGAAAGCTGTTTACAGGAGACAGTGTTAAAAATGAGGGGAGGATAGCAAGGAATGAGCCTTCTATCAAAAGTGCATCTGCAGTTAAGAAAAGCAAACGTTCTACGTTGCCTCTGCTGTCTTGCTCTGAGTGCATACGTGATTGGGAGGTCCAGTCCTGTGCTGTGTTACACAGGGGGCCGTCAGTCTGCTTTTCTCTGGGGGGCCTCTTCATGACCTGCCCACCTGTGCTGCTGGTGCTTAATACACCAGTAATGGAAGGGACATGTAGAGCTGCGATACCATCTCTGCTCTGATGTATGTCCAGGGGGGTCAGCATCGCCTCCGTTGCCAATTGCCCCATAAACAGAGAGGAGAGAAGCACTGGAAGGTGATCAGGTCACTGAAACACCCATCTACCTACCTTTCTAGCGCCTATTTCACAATTGAAGCATAGAGCTGGGAGAACTGGATGGTTTGGGGCCACAGATAGACTTACAGGCAAGAGTCTGCAGTTTATCGTTCAATTCTAGCTCAGGTAAGCATGCTTGGAAAGCTGTTTCCCTCTAGTGGCTTGATGAAATGGCAGGGGATAGCTTGGGGTTTAAAGTATGGGATTGGGAGTCAGAGTAGCGGTCTGAGTGGTCATTCCCAGCTCTGCTAATGAGTCTCTGTGGGACCTTAAGCAACCTACGTAATATTTCTGTTCTTCAACTTCTCTATATCTGAAAAATGATAGATGTGGAGAGCTGGAGGGCTCATGGGGTTAATAATTCCTTCTTCACCTTTGTGTGGTGTTTCTAGCAATGCAATGAAAAATGTTATTTGGAAGTGCATTTCTTGCTATGGAGATTGTCAGGTGACATGGGGGAGAAGATCTGATGGTGACAATCAGAAGAACGCAACTCAAAGATTCAGTACCTTGCAGCCAGGCTACAAGCACTGTGTCCTGCTGGAAAACCATGCTGGGATTTCCAACTCTCCGTCTCCTGCGTGACAAGACAGGATTTATTTCTGTCCCTGGTGGCTCACCAGATAGAGGACCATAAAACTGTTACTGGTCTCTGTGCTTTGGCGTTGCTCCAGGCTGCATATTAACAAATCGCATCTCTGGAGACTGTTGTCAATTGCAGCCCTATAAACCTCCGGGAAGAGGTTCAGTCCGTGTCAAGAGAATAATCCTGCAAAATGCAAGCAGTCAAATAGCCTGCCCCGAGTCACCTTTTGGGGCATTAGAGTTGGACTGTGACAGGTTCATTAGCCACAGGACTGGGTCACAGAACAAGCTGCATTGTGGGGGCTGTCAGGGGTTTGCATGACTTGTGCAAAAGTCTGAAGATGGCTGAGGAAATGGGCAAATGGAAGAAGCTGTTCTAGCTGCTGCAGCATCCTTTCCTAGTTGTGCAGACTGCAGATGTATCTGGTTCCTGGCCCCTGTTCCTAGTTGTACATGATAAGCTGATCTGATGGCTGCTTCTCTTAATCATCCATACCATTAAAGAAAAGGCTGGATGGGGCAGCTTTGCTAGGAACATTTTGGCAGTGCTCTGTCGGCACAGGTGGCACCATGCATCACTTTTCCTAGTAATAGAGGTCATCTCCAGAATCCTCTGGCCTGTATATCCTATCCCTCTCTCCTCACCATGCACGGTTTTGCCTACACACACACAAGCTTACACAGTCCCAACACATCAGGGAGCTCGGTAATGGAGGCTGTGGCACGTCCCAGGTTCTGCTTCAAGTTTTACGGTTTCTCACCTGCAGCTGCCAGAGGAGAGGACAGTCCAAGTGAAACCAAAGGCCAGGCTGTTGTTCTCTGATTTATTCTGGAAGGAAGAGGATTGCGTGTCCTTGGGATTAAAGCAGAGAGGACTAGGAGCCAGGAGCACGGAATTCAATTGCTCCTGAGCTGGGTCGTTGCAGGGGGTTTCCACCTATTAAATGGACATAATGCTTCCCCCCCCCCTTGGCTGCCCACCGTGGTGTGTTCACTTCATTCATGCTGAGGGTGAGGGTGCAGTGGAAAGTCTCTCAGTTTGAGTGCTGCCTATGCAGTCCTGGTAGACACACTGACGTGCACGCTCTAGCCGAATGCACCAGCCAGCCACTAACATACTCCTCGGTCGGGGGGGGGGGCAGATATCATCTGCTCTGCAGTTGTGTTTGGGTAGGCTCCTGGCAGCCTCCCCTCCCTGACTCCTTGCACGTTTCTCACCATGCCTGAATTTGTGGGTGCGTCTGCAGAGGCTCTGCCATTCCTTGTGCGGGGGGGGGGGGTGTAAGGTATTGGAGCCATTTGGGGGTGAGAGGAGCACAGCAGGGTGACTTGTTGGACTGAGTGGGTTTAATTGTTCAGGTGCTGTTTCCTTTCATCTTTGCCTCACACTGAAGGGGCCAGGGGAGACAAATGGCAAGCAGTGAAGACAGCGCCCCAGGAGCCTGCTGGGAGCAGAGTGAGATGGGCAGGACAGGGAATGAGGAGCACCTAGTAAGACAGGCCAAATGCTGTGGTCAGTGCACTCAGCCCAAGTTCCATGGGAGTGGGAGATTTCGGGACTCACACCTAGAGAACAGCCCCCACTGCTCTCCTCTGGGTGTCACCAGGCACCCGTGAAATCGCCTTCATTAGAAGAAACCAGTTTCCAAGCTGGGGTGCTGGGATTAGATGAGGCATGGGGTGTTGGAGGGAAGAGAGGAAAGACTGCTCCAGTCTGTGAACCCTAGGCGATTAAACCTCCTTCCCACTCTCAGGAGCCTGGAGAAAACCTTCAATTCCGGTTTCCTAAATGTTAGTTACGTGCTCTAGAAAGGCAGCACATTCTTCTTGCCATTCAAGGCCTGTTGTTACAAGCTGTCCTCAGCCTAGGGTCTAGTTCACAGGACCACTGCAGGAAGATATTGCCCTTTGCCCTCTTCTCTATGCAGCACCCATGAAGGCTGCCTTTTTCTCAGAGGAGAGGCTGTGCTGCAGGGGTTGTGGCAGAATGGGCTGGCCAAACAGTATTTCACTTTGAATCTGAATCTCAGTCTCCCTGCCTAATGATGAGAATGTAAAAGACCAGATCCTAAGTCAATTTTGCTGTGCATAATTGGAGTGAGTCCTGGGGAGCTTATTTACACTCAGTGGGACCCAGAGCGTGGCCAGGATTTTTTATACACTGTAATAATGGTGATATGGAGCCAGGATTTCACCTTTGTTACTGTACTCAGAATGTGGCGTAAGAAAATGGAGATAGAAGAACCTGCAAGCTGAAACTTACCACCCCTTTCATTTAGAAAAGCTGCAGTGGCTCTTGGTACGTTTTGTGTCATCTGTCTGCGTAACCTGGGACCTCCCTACCCCAGTCTGGGGATGGTATAGACTGAAATCTTCAAAACCACCCTATGGAATTTAGAGGCTCCATTCCTACTGAATTTTGGAGATTTAGATGCACAATTCCCACTAAATGAGCCTTCACAATCCCACCTGGAACACCCAACCTGCCAGCATTGTGGACTCACAAGAGCCTCTCCGGCTTGTTGTGCTCAATGGGTTCTGGGAGGCTGGAGTTTGAGATCTGTGCTCCAGATGAGCTGGGGATTCTGCTCCATCACGTCCTCCCTGCCCACCCAATTGAAGGGTGTAGTTAGCGTCGTTTTTCCCCTACTATAAAAAGCCCATGTTTCTTAATTGTTTCCTGCTAGAGTTGAAACACTGATAGGGAGACTGAAATAGAACTGATTGAAGAGAGAGAGAAGGGAAGAAAGAAATCCACATGGGTGGTCAAGCTGACCTTCCCTCACTTCTGTCCTGTGCTTTGCTCTCCTGAACCTTTACAGAGGATGAGATGGCCCCTATTGTTGGACTTTTTAAAATGATTTATTCCTACTTGGTCCTCGGAACACATCCCTTCCTGGGAAAAAGAGTGGCTGTGAACAGCTCAGGGGCTGCAGGAATGGGGATTGGCTACGTATAGATGGAGACAATTGTTTATATTCTCTCCATGGCTGCCCAAGGGGCATGTTTGCTATGGATGTACTGGGGGAGAATTTTTCTTGCTGAGTTAGTCCTGCACTGCAGCCTTCTGAGCATTAAACACCTTTAACCAATTTTCCTGTCACCGAATGATAAAGGTGACTTAATGCTTCTCTTTGGACCTGGGGAAGTGCAATTCTCAGCTGGGGCCGAAGTTTTCAAACTAGGGTACCCAAATCCACACAGAGGCATCCGAATAAATTATCTGATCTGAGGTGCTGAATGCTTGCTGCTCCCACTGATGCCAGGAAAGGAAGTGATAGAGCAGTTGGGACACAGGGCCCTGAAGGTTTCAATCTAATAGACATTAGGCATGTTCGATGCTTCACTGGGCTACAAGAATGGGCAGACTTGGCTTACTTGTTAGCTCCTCTCATCAAAGGTTGAAGGCTCTTCCTGGCCTGAGAGCTCTGCTCATCTCGCCCTTACAGCTAGATACAAGGGACAGAGGTTGTCTACACAAGGAAATTGAGCACCCTTGCTATTCTGGAGTAGATCACTTTGTGGACACAATGTTCTGGAATAGCATCCATGGAGGAGTTATTCCAGAATAGCTATGCTGGCCTATTTCTCCCATGTAGGCAAGGCCTCACTCTCTGACTAGATGTGTTGTTTTTGACTTCATTAAGTCCAGGGCTCTCTGTCCTCTACAATGCTTATTTCTTTACCATCCAGCTAGCTAGACAGTGTTGCAAATCCATCCCACTATCTTGCAGAAGCAGATCTTGTGTCCCTCAGCCCAGGTACCAAAATTCCCTCGCCTGCGTCAGCATTTGAATCTCCCCAGTAGCTACTGAACCTTGTTCTGTGAAAATATGTGGTGGTCTTTTGCTGTTTCTGGTTTGTGTTCTCCAAGAGCATTCCTTCTGGCCCTTGGCCCCAAACAGGCTTTGAGTGCTTCTGATCTCTGAAGGTGCTTGAGATGAAATGCTGATGCTGCCAAAGTTAGTTTTACCATTAACTTCAGTCAGGCCTGGATTTCACCGTGATAACTTCGGTGATCTGCACACAGATGCGGCCACTTGAGCTGGTCTAGCCTGAGGGAGAGAGCCACACTGCAAAGCTGTACTGGTGTTGCTGCAATCCACATGGGTTTGTGCTCACTCGTGTGGAGTGCTAGGACATATCGCGTGGTCCCTAGTGCTACACCAAAGCTGAATTCTTTTGTGGTGTGTGATGAAGTAAGAAAACCTCTTGGGCTACTTCAGGGTGACAGGGGCGATGCCCAAGTGCACTTCTTTTCTGCTCCTGTACTTTGATGATGGGACCCGGGGTGTGATAACTATATGAACCAGTAGGGGGAGAAGGGGCTTTAGACAAGGGGTCTCAAACACATGGCCTGTGGGCCACATGTGGCCCCTAAAGCTATTTCCTGTGGCCCCCACCAACACTGTTGTTACCAATATTTGCAATGTTGTTGTATGAAAAGGTTTCAGCTGTGCGGCCCTAGGGCTAATGTATTAGTCCTCATGTGGCCCTCAACTAGTTCTCATGCGGCCCTCATGGCGATTTGAGTTTGAGACCCTTGCTTTAGACAGACCTTACCTGGACCCCCTGTGGGTGACACAGGTTGTGGCTGGTTTAAACAGGGGGCTGGCGTTGGAGGAGAACAAAGGGCTAAGAGAGTAGGAAGGTGGTAGGAAGACAGGGGTCTGCGAGGCAGGATCTCCAGGGCTCTTTCTAGGAGTTAACTGCTATACCTCCTGGTTAATCTGAAAGCCAACTTTCCTAGCTGCTGTGCAAACTGGATTGCTAATTAACCTTCTGTCTTCTACACTGTCTGAGTGTCGCTGCTGATTAGGACAGCTGGGACCCTCCTGGAAGGAGGACCCCACCCCAGGGGAGACCAGGCAGAGCAAGGATTGGACCTTCTGAGCCTGGATTTGGGAGCTGCCTACAGGTAGCATAGGGACCCGGGTGCTGGACGGGGGAAGGCTTCGCTGTAGCAGAGTCCTGACTGGCTGTGAACAGAGGGGATCCAAGAGTGCTTCCTGGGGTTCTCTGTGACATGGGGTATTGAAGAAGAACTCATCTGGCCTTCTGTGACATCTGTGGGAAAGTGTCTATAACAGCCTTTTAGTAAACAAGTTCCAGTGTGGCATGATCTCACAAACTGAGAGCCTGCTGGGAAAATGATCTTCTAGATGCGATCTCTGTTAGCCTCTCCCTCTGAAGGGCCAGGTAGCCTTGATGCAAAGCCCCATCCCACTTGAAGAAAGGGGTTTGGGTGTGGAGGGGATTTGGGTTAAGGACAATAATCCAGTAGGCACTCAGGTCAAAGCTGCAGTGAAGACAAGCCCTTAGATTTTTAAGCCTTGTAGGGCAGGGACCATCATTTCATTATGCATGTGTTCAGTGACTGGTTGAACAGGGCTTCTGTGCGCTACCACAAAGTCACTGAGCCAGATCATCACCATACGCAAATCAGTGTCCTGGAGCCAGTGGAGCTGAGTGATTTATATGAGCAGGGAGTCTGGGCCACTTTTCCTTTAGCATCTGGGAGCAGGGGCTTCTGGACCCACTTCCCCAACACCGTCCCACCCTCCTGTGTTAGTAGCATTGCATGCTCTGTCTCCATGGCCCTGGTGTTGTGTATGCACCAGCTCTTACCTGTTCCAATTTATGCTTCTTGCCAACACTTTATGAAGCTTTCTGATGGAAAATTGCTTTCCTTTATTGGGTGCCTTGCCATTCAAGGTAATTGGCAGTTGTTCATGCATCTTGGAGTCTCTGTTTTTATCAGCTGCTCCGATATCCACATGTATCCACTTTGCCTCATTATCCTAGTCAATTTTAGACCTGTCGCTTTTTTGCTATTATGGAGATGGGAGATGTGCAGGCAATGACTAATGAGGCTATTCCCTCTACCTCCAAGCTTCCTGCTGGTGCCCTCAACTAGCCACAATCTCCTGGCTCCCAGTTCCGCTGCAGAAGAGCGAGTGAGCATGCAAACAGCTCCCTGCACCAGTAACTACCTGATACTCCATGTTGCTCACCTGAGAAACTGGGTCCTTAAGACATGAATTTACTTACGTCTTGACCTGTCGCAAGAGGACAAAGAGTATTTTCCCAGGCTAAGTTTGCAGGGAAACAATTCCATCTCCTCTTTGGCAAATTGCATAGTCACACAGCTGTCCTCTCGGCGGCAGAGAGCAGAGCTGGGGGAGAGTTGAGAGTGCACTGTCGTGGTGCTGACCTGATGTTGACAGGGCTAATTGCCTTGTATTTGCAAATTCAGCTCAAGGGATGCTTCCAGGAGACAGGACGGGTAAAGAAGAGAGAACATGACAAAGTGACATGCATCTTATTTTCTGCTAACCAGACTGTGGTGTGCATGATTGTGTTTTCCAGGTTTAGGATAGAAACATATAAGCCCCTATAGATTTATATGGCTGTATCCTGACCCATCAATAATAGCTCCAAACAGAGGTTCCTTAAGAGCTGCGTAGATCACAGTGCTCCTAATTCTCACCACATTCTCTCTAATGTTATTGAGTGGTTTTCCTTAAAGTCCCAAATCCTGCCATCGTGTAATTACAGAATGGATTGTTTCCAATTAAAACAGGCCTTGATAAATCTTAGGTGCCAGGTCACCATGGAGACTAGGATTTTGCCCCTGGCACTTAAGAGTGGTGGGGCAAAGGGCCTCTCAACCATGCAGAGTGCACTGGGCTTGTGGGGCCAAAAAGCCACCATGACTCCCCCTCCCTTGCCACCAAAAAAACCTCACTGCTGGTGGGTCTTTTGGCAGTCTGGGGTGGGAGGGGAAGAGAGAGAGAGACAGCAGTGCTTTCCCTCTTCCCTGCCATCCCCCAGGGCAACTGAACTGCCAGCAGTGGCATTTTTTCAGTGGCAGGGGGGAGAGGGAGTTTGACAATGAGCACAGCATGCTAAAGAACCCCTCCTTAAGCTGCTGGTGGTGGCTTTTTTGGTGGAACTACTGGGGGGGCTGCAGCCAGAGGGCAGAGATGGTGGTGCTGGATGTGAAGAGCACAATGGACTGCCCCCATGCCAACGGCAGCCGCTTTTTTTCAGCAGCGAGGGAGGGGCTGGCTGCCAAAAGGAGCCACGTCAGCTTTGCAGTGCTGGGGGGGGGGGCTCTTCTGCCAGATACCTAGGGGCTCCTGACTTTTTGGGCTGGCCCTAGGTTTCCGACAGATTTGTCGATGCCCCAGTTAAAAATGCATCTGGCTCATGTGTTTATAGAAAAAACCTGAACATGAATCCTAAAATCTCCAAAACCAGACGACAAGTGAAAGAGACTCTGACATTTGCTTATTTTTTTAAAAATTTCATGATTTTTGAGCCAGTCTCTTGATTTTTGTGGAGCTGGTCTCAGACCCAGCAATACAGCTTCATACACTGTCCAGACTCCATGTCACCATGTAAAACCTCAGCTGATTGGAGGCCTCAGTGCCTGAGAAACACCCTTTTGGTGAACTTCCAGTGTCTGGCTGTCCTGCTAAGGAGAAATAGGATAATACATTTTTTTCCTCCTATAATCCTACCCTGTGGGCAAACCTTGGGTCTTGGGGGTGTTTTTTAAGTGTTAATATCAACTCAGTTGAATTTTCTCTGTGTTTTCTGTGTTGAAATGGTAACATTAGCAAATCTACAGTAAATAGGCAGAACTTTGTCAATATAATAATGTTATGCATGCCCAAGTAGTATCAATACTACAATGGTCCTGTAATAGCTTTTCAGGAAATCTTCTGGCTGGCATGAGGCACCGTGGAATTAAATAGGCTCCCCATTGGAATGAATTCAGCATTTGTGTCATGTTTCATGTTGCAGAGAGCTGCCCTGTTTATCCACCTAACAGGTACAGTGTAGGCAGCCACCGCATAAACTTTCCTCATGCAGCCTTGCTGCTGTGACTCAGTTCTGTTGGTGAATGGATAGACAAGGTGGTTCAGGCTCCATGGCTTATTGCTGACCATGAGAGACCATAAAGTCACTGAACAGCCATGTAGAGATTCTGACGTCCACAGAGCTTGAACTGGTAACAAGGGATAGACAGTTCATACTACATGTTGTAGCTCAATCAGGCCTTCTTGCCCACTCAGCAGAGTGCTGCGTGGAGTGCCATATGATGGCTCCTGTGTGCTGTAGCCTCCAGAGTAAGCGTGGAGCCCTGACACTGTGTCTATTTTAGCACTCCCTGGCACACTTGCAGGGTTCAGCTCTGTCACAGCCACTTGAGAACTGAGCCCCTCTGTCCACTGTCCAGGCACTGGAACACACCCTTGCCCTGAGCTCCTGGCAAAGCTGTGATCCTGCAGGGTTGCACTTTAACACAGACAGACTTTACACAGGGCTCTTTCTTTAATGGCATGAGAAACACACTGATCTATACAACAATCATTAACTCTACACATATTTCCCTGCCTCAGTTTCCTCACTACTCCAGTCCATTCTCTGGATAGGGGTCATGGTCAACTGGGGCCCTCCAGGTCTTTCTGTTACGTGACTTGGTTTCTGAAACGGGGACCCATCTTGCCTGCTGTAGCAGTGCACCACCAGAGACTCCTCTGCCCTGCCACCTCCCGGCTCCTAAACCATGAGGAGATCAGCAGTCACCAATGCAATTTATTTACAGCATCGATTTGCAGCACCTACTTCCGGCTCGCAGCTTGGGCCAGCAGTTTCAGGGACTCCTCAGCTTCCACTGTTCAGCAGGAAAAGACTCTGCTCATCTTCCACGCTCTGGCTTTTCACCTTGTTTCCTTCATCTGGGTCTGCATATAGCCCCTGGCTAGGTCTGTATAGAGCCCCTGGCTAATTTGTCGGACAGCTGCTTCCCACTCACCAGTTAGGTGCAGCTCCAGTTTACAGACAGAGGGTGGTTGAGGGGTTGCTGTCCAGCACTGCATCACAGCTCCGCTGACCTGGGCTATTGCATCCCTTCCCCTCTCCTACAGTTTGGGTTCTGGGCCGTGGGCAGGCTTAATCTTCCCCTCTCCTCCTCAAACTTCCTGAGAGTCTTCCCTTGACCCAGCTTGTCTCTTTGGTTTTTAAAGGCTGGCATCAGCACTATGATGTCTCTCTTTTACTTGGTGACTTTCCACTCTCCAAAAAGGCCACCCTAGCTCATGTAAATTGGAGAGAAATTATTCCCAATGCAGGCATTCTCGTTAGCATGGCTGTTGTTTGGTATGGTCATTAAGGTTGTCAGCTCTTCATTGTCCCCAGTCTGGGGAAGATGTGATACAGACCTTGCTGCCCTTGGTAGACTCCACATTTACACAGGGGCATTCAGTCAGATAGCAGTTTTCATAGTAACAGCTTCTCAGGATCAGCCAGAATTCATGATTTGTACAGAGAGAGTCTCCAAGTCATCACAGCTGTGTACTTCATTTTCAGTCCTCAGAGACATCTAGCGCCTGGGAAATGCAGTCCGTTTCCTGTTGGAATTTGAATGTTGATACTGAAAACCCAGAATGTTTTATGTAAATTCCAACAAGCACAGATACTGTCTTCTTGCTCTGAGCATGTACAGTGTCTGGCGTGATGGCCCTTCATCCCTCTCAATGCTGCAGAAATACAAAATAATGCTGGCCTTCCTTAGTCCAAGGAACTCAAAGCTCTTTACAAGTATTAGTGCATTAACCCTCCCACAGTCTGGTAAGGGGAAGTTATAATCATGTATTTCACGTGGACAAATGCAGAGGCCCACCTTGGCTAAGGGGCTTGCCTGCAGTCACACAAGAGACAGGAAAGGAACCTTCCTGTCCACCAGCCCCTCCTCCTCTCTCTACACCGATGCCGTGGTAAAACCTGTATTATTTAAGTGTATTTTCCTACAGTGAGAGAGCTGCTGAACGCTGTGCACAGCTAAAAGGGGCCGCATGACAATCAAGCAATAAAAATAGGACTGGGGGGAGGAAGGCAAGAAAAGGAATGAAATCTTCACACACGCTGCATGAAGTTTATTCATCAAAACCCAGAGGGAGTCAATTCTGAAGCTTCAGATTAAAACCAAAAGAGGTATGACAAGCAAAGACATCAAAAGATTTCAAAACCATCCGTGAGCACTTTCTTTGGGGATTTAAAGCTAGTCAGCAAGGAGGAAATGTGACAGTGGCACCTAAGACCACAGATACGGCTGTATCTGGCGCAAATAGACAGCTCTTAAAGTCAGCAGATGGCGTAGTGCTGATGGGGAGGGAAGCCATTTTTCTGTCTGGTTCTTTGGGTTTAACACTCAGGAAGAAGAGGGTGCTTATAGCTTGCCATATCATGACAGAAGATGCACTGGAAAGAAATTCCTGATTGTTTGGTGGCCTTCCTCTATGTGAGCCTTCATCTTTTGCTGCAAGGAGGGGGCAGGGGAGTAACAGGGTGAGATCCTCAGCTGATATAAGTCAGTGCTGCACACTGTTAACCAATGGAACTGCTGGTTTGCATCAGCTGAGTATTTCTAGCCCTTCAGGTTGTGCTACCTGACATGAAGTAACAAGCTTCTGTAAAGGTAGCAAAAAATACTCATAGATTCAAAAGTTTTAAGGCAGAAGGGACCATTAGATCATCCAGTCTGGCCTCCTGCAAATCACAGGTCACTGAATTCCATCCACTTATCCCTGTTTTGAGTGCAATAACTTCTGTTTGACAAAAGCATCTTCCAGAAAACCATCCAGTCTCTATTTGAAGACATTAAGAGAGGACAAATCCCCCACTTCCCTTGGTAGATTTTTCCAGTGCCAGATCACCTACCCTGCTAAAAAATTGGGCCTCATTGAATT
Organism: Podocnemis expansa; assembly: GCA_007922195.1. Classification (NCBI taxonomy): domain Eukaryota; kingdom Metazoa; phylum Chordata; order Testudines; family Podocnemididae; genus Podocnemis; species Podocnemis expansa. Next base: position 11,729,483 of record ML682047.1, read on the forward strand.
TGAAGTTGTCCTGTGTTAGCTTCCAGCCACTGGCTCTTGTGATGACTTTCTATATTACAGCAGTAAGTTCGTCATGGAGAGCATGGGAGATGATGGGATTTGGCTGGGGGTGGTGGGCTGGTGTGTCCTGTAGGGTCACAAATACCTCCCAGGCATGTCACAACCCGCTAAAGGTTGAGAACCACAGCATAATAGATTAAAGAGCCATTAGCAACTGGCATTTCCTTCCCAGGAAGGTCCTTATGTACCACCATGAAGTCACCTGTGCTATAGAAACCAATCAGCTTAACATGAAAAAAATCAAATGAAAAGACTCCAAATGGCTTAATCCTTGTCTTTCTTCTTTTCTCTTTCAGTTACAGAGAAGGAGGTGCAGCAGTGGTGAGTATTCAGCCCCATGTTTCTGATTTACATGAGCTCCCGAGTGCATGTGCATTGCAGGGAGTCAAGGACAAGTCATTTCCCTGTGCAGTTTTGTGTGTCTGCACCTTGTAGAATCACTTGCGCTTGTTAGGTTATGTTTCTTTTCAGAGTTGTGTTACCTGGGAAGCTAGCTATGCTGAGTTGCGAAGGCTGGTGTGGTGAGGCAGGTCTCATACACAAGTAATTTCAGGGAGTGATTCCTGTGCTTAACAGTCTTTCCCATAATCCATTTCTGCCTCATTCAGGCACCAAGTTGTACGAGCAGCTACTTGGATGGCTTGTCCTTCTCTGAAGAGTATTTGTTCCTCACCAGCCCTTCACACTCCATTGTGCTGGAAGCCTTTTCATGACGCCGTGCCATGCTTGTGTGTATGGCAATCCAAAGTGCATGTACAGCTTGAGAAGACAGGCCTGCATTAGAATTGTTGAAACTCATAGTGTACCTGTGATGATGCCAGCTTCAGAATTGCTAATATATACTCTAGGTGTCAAGCTGTCCTGCAGTGGCTCAAGAGTATGCCTTGCAAGAAGCAGGGCACAGACCCCAAATTGACTGCATGTTCTCTGCTTAGATTCCACCATCCAAGATTCAAGTGTAAACTCATTATCTCCTGTAATAGCCTAACCATGGAGTCACAGTACCCATGGGTACTCCAGGCTGTCTTGTCACCTTGCAAGTTTGGCTTAGTGATAGATAGTCCCTTACGCCAAAAATCACAACAAAATTCAGGTTACTCCCAGTCCCAAGGCCAGTCACTTACCCCATTGCACCTTTGACCTCACAACGCTTGTAACCAATCCTATAATAAACTGTCTAAAGATTCATTAATTAGGAAAAGGAAATAAGAGAGTTATTTACAAGGAGAAAGCAGGTAAACGTACACACAAATGAGAGCCAATTTTAAGTTTCAAAAAGTAATAGACGCTTCTATGATAAGCAAGCTCTACATGTCCTTTAATGCTAACCCAGGCCAAGCACTGGGGATCTTCTGTTTATGTTTAATAATCCTTGCCCCTCAGAGTCCAAGCAGCGTAGAAGATACAGTTCCTCCTTTCTGGGGCTTTTTATTCCTTCCCTCTTCTGCTTCTAGATGCAAATTGAGCTATTGGGCAGAATTCACTTGCACATCTTCTCAGGAATGCAATCAACAGTCTTTTGTCCTTTCCGCAAAAGTTCATCTGTTTGCTGGGCTTCCTTTTTCAGGCAAGAGCTAACGGCTCCTGTTGGAGACTTGTATTTCACAGTCATCATGTCTCTTTTCTTTCTTGTGATTTTCACAGTTGCAGAGGGTTACAGTACAGCTGTTTCAGTATTACCCTGGAATAGTATTACACTGGAATATAGATGCTGTAAATGAGATGAATGCCTGCCTGCAGCAGGTTCCACAGTCTAAACACTAAGCCCATTTTTGTAGCTCTGATACCTGTTTTAACAACACTGACATGCAGATGAGCCAGATTAATCCAGTTCTGTGTTCGTTGGTACCCAAGCGAGGCACAGGGACTTCAGCATAAGCTGGGACCTTGTTTGCCAGCATCACACCACATTCTGTGCTAATGCCCACACCACTGCAACTGCAGTGCTCTCCTTATCTATGCTGGCTAGATTAAAGTTAATGTGGTTATGTCTACCCAAGTTGCAGTCATGCCGTGGATTGCAATATAGGCCTTCTTTTGGGCACACCAGTAGATCTCTGCAAATCTGCACATATCTACATTATATCCATGGATATCCACAGATGTGATACAGATATCCACAGAATATTTCTTGCAGATGCAGATCTGATGCAGAGCCACACATTTGTATCCGTGCAGGGCTTTACAGATGAGTAGAATCCTGCAAATCTTAAGATATCTGCATTTTAGCCGCATCCATGGATGCAATGTGGATATTCACAGACCATTTCTTGAGGATGTAGATTGGAAGCAGATCCACATATTTGTATCCACATAGGGCTCTATACACCAGGCAGACACCATGGGACAGGCTAGGCAGCAGAATGATCTTTTACTGTAGTGCAGAAGCAAATGTAACAACAAAGTTAGCCAGAATTGGTAGCATACAGGAGTTTCTGTTTGCAGAGCCCCATCCTCATCCCATCCGTCAGTTTGCGTGTGATGCATTTGGACATATAGCTCTGAAGATCTTGGGGCTATGTGAGGTGCAGAGTCTCCTTAAGAGCACTGTCTACATGGCTTAATAGCTGGATGCTGCATGTTAGGCAGCCTTGAAACTCCTGGAGAATGGCATAAATAATAGAGCTGTTTAAAAAAAAAAAGCTGTAATTCATGTTTACAGGTTTCCTCTGCTGCAGTTTTCCAGACAAATGAGCTTTGCTTCCAAAGCAAGTGCTGACATTGACTCTCGTACATGCTCAGCTCTGCGTTCGAACAAGTGCCGTGTGTGAGAGACAGTGACAAATGTGGAGGGAGAGGAAAGAGCAAGGGTTTCTGAACACCACTGAGGGCCTCTCCTGTGGTGCAGCATCATCCATAAATCCCACATCGGCTGTGCTTGTTCTGCACAGTGTGTTCCAGCAAGCGTTGCATGTGCTTGTGAGGCGATGATTGTGCCTCTCCACCTCCACTAGCCGCACGTGTCAGAGCCCGTCATTCTTGGCTCTTGGGAAAGGTGAAAAATCAAATTCCATCTGCTTCCAGCAGAAGGAAAAAATGGAACTAAGAGATCAACAGAAAACAGCTTGCCAAGCCATGTCTTTGAAGCAAGTATGGCTTTGATGGGTTAGCTCCTGCGTGGAGTAAACACACAGGCACTGATTCTCCTTTTCTTGTGTAGCAGCACAAATCAGAAACCACCCCGTTAAAGCCAGAGACAGTGTAGACTCGTGTAAAAGCAGAGTAAATGAGATTAAAATCCATTTGCCTTCCCATTTAAAAACAAGCCTGTAACATGTTGTTTAAGGCAGCTGGCTCATTGGTCAACTTTCTTGAAAACCCACTTATATTATGCAATATCTAAATTGTGAGCTGCCGACTGGTGTGTGTGGCATGCTGAGTTTGGTCCAGAAGGAGATAGAGCTTTCTTGTCCTCCTAAAGGTGGCCCACAGTGCACCGTCCCTCTTCATTTTGGGGATTGTCATGGTAAACAAAGACTAATATAGATGAGAATCAGGGTTCAGCAGCTTTGGTTGGAGAGACAGTGTGGAGTTGTGTGTCTTTTTAATGAAGTTGATAGGTGCACCCCTGGGAAATTTCTTGTTTTTATCAGCATCCTGGCATCTGAGCACAGGTATCATGGGAGAACTAGATCTCATGGTTAGCAGCATTTCTGTAACACTTGACTTCAAAGGATTATGCTCATAACCCAGGTGCTAATGTCCGAATGTTTCTTGCCCCTTACCTCAGTCCTCCAGCCTTCACTCATGAGAGCAGTGGCATAGAAATCAAAGGGGACCATCTTCGTGGATAAGGGTAAGAGGAACTTGGTACATCTCTTTCACCTATGGCAAATATTCTAGGCAGAGGGTTGGGGAGGAGAGATGATGGGACCTAGTCTTCAGAAGCACAGAGCAGTGACAGCTCCTACTCACATGAGATGAAGTTGAGTGTGCTTGGAAGCTCTTGAAGTGAGGCCCTGTGCATCTATTTAAGCATATTGTTGGAAAAGGCCTTGCTTCTCTTTTTAAAAAAGCTCTCACGTCCTGCTGAGTGACTTAAACTTTGACAGGTATTTCAGCATGTCGAACAGGAAGAACTCTGCTCTAATGTCACACCAGCCACTTTGGATTATGGTAATTCCATTCTCAGTAGTGTTCAGCAATGCATTTTGCTTCCAGGACAGGGAGAATTCCTTTTCTGAGATTTCCTTTGGACTGGATAAATGGAATTTTCATTTCATGCATGGAACAGCTTAAGGACAGGATGCTAAACAAAATACATCTTGATGGGATGTCTCTCAGCAAGGCGATTATCCATTGTGCTCCCATTACCTCTGTGGAGCCCTGCCTGCCCTATATCTGACTGCAAATAACAACATTTGTAATCTCAGTGGAGGGCATAATTAAAGTGCACTTCACGTTCCAGCACCGTGTGTTATCTTTAGGGAAGCGCTCTTGTATATTGAGAGAGAGAGTAAACAGGAGCTCATGCTTCGTAGACTCATGGTCAGCATGTTGATCATACATCGGATGATAACCATTCCACTCCCAAGAGTACTGTTTAAGGCTTGTCTACATGCAAAATTATTCCAGAATGAAGTAGAGTGTGAATTTAAAGGGCTATAGCAATTCCACAAAGTGGAGTTTTTCTCCCACAAAAGCTCATGCAATAAATGAATGTGTTAGTCTTTAAAAATGCTACAAGGCTCCTTGTTTGTTTAGGTATTCCCAAGTAACCATTGTGGTGTAGTTTGTTTTGAGGTAACTATTCTGGTCAGTTTGCCTATGCAGACACATCTTTAGAGCTGTTGTGCTCTGACCCAAGAGAAACCTCTTCTCCTTCAATGTGACATGGTGAAGGTTTCCTCTCAAAACTCACTGATGAAAGAAAGCTGGAAGAAAGGAAGGTAATGCGATTCTGCTTTGAGAAGCGAGTCTGCCATGTTGATCCATGTGTTGATGGATCCTGATCAGGTGCGCTTGTTTCTGCCATTCCTGTTCAAAACTGGAAAATTTTTTCAGGGGGACTGGTCAGTGGTGCCTTTGATGAGACATGAGGACAGCAGAATCTGATCCCTCACTGATAAAGAGTTGGCTCTTCTCAAACTCAGCCTGGCATCTGGGAGTCAAGCTGGATTCTTTCTAGTTTACTTCAGCAATGAAGATTCCTCACACCCACGAGAGGCTTTTTTCTTCAGGTTACACCTCCCATCTCAGACTCCTTCCCATCCAGCTTTTGCAGCCCTGTACAAGCGTAACAGAGGGAAGAATTTGACCCTGCAATTAGAGCTTCCTTAGCAATCCTCAGGTTCCAAAGGGGCAGCTGTGTTAGTCTAGTTCAGCAAAACAAAGAGTCCTGTGGCACTTGCAGACTAACAAAAGTATTTATTTATTGCATGAGCTTTTGTGGGAGAAAATCACACTTTGTCAGATGCTTGGAAGATGGGGGATCTTACAAAACTTTCTGTAAATTCCCCCATCTTCCAAGCATCTGATGAAGTGGGATTTTCTCACATGAAAACTCATGCAATAAATAAGTAAATTTGTTAGTCTTCAAGTGCCACAGGACTCTGTTTGTTTTTCTTAGCAATCCTGTTCAGGATGCTTGAGAAGAGATGGAACTCAGGTCCCTGTCCCGTAGGTGTGTTACTACTGTGGTGCTATTCAGACTGAAAAAGAGCAAGAAATTTCTTTTTGTCACAGAATGAAGCCAGCTGACTTTGAGCCCATACCCAAGGAGCAGATCTGCTGAGCAAGCAGGTGCCATTTTTGCATAGGCACTCTCCACAGCAGAAGAGTGCTATAAAACTCTTTAACAAACAAATGCCTTTAAAGGTGTCATGACTGAGTTAAGCAGCAGGAATCTGGCTGTTTGTGGCTGCCTCTGTCTGGGCCTTCAATGGGGCAGTCAGTCGAGGGTTTGGAGGACACAAGGAGAGCTCAATAAGCCAGAAAGCTATAAAGCAATACTGTAAAAGAGTCTCCTGGCGTGCACACTACATGCCCTGTATCTGCTGTCCTTGGAAGCCTTGCAGAATAACTGTGTTTTAGAGAGTGCTGAAACCCTAAGGAAGATGCAGGAATTCATGGCCTCTGAAAATCAGACCTGGAGTGCCTTATAGTCAGACACCCAAATCTATGTGTGGCCACCTCAGCCAAAGGGACCTGACTTTAGAGGAGCTGAGTGTTTGTAGCTTCCGCTTGAATCCGGGAGCTGAGAGGGCCCAGTATCACTGAAAAGGAAGAGCTGAGATGCCTCTGGCTTTAGGTGCTTGACGGTTTAAGGCCCCTGCTGTGTTTGGAAGTCATGGCTTCTCTGACCTGTATTCACAGCTCTTTCTACTGGAACGGAACGGGATGCTGCCTTTTGAATGCTGTTCAGAGTGTTGTATTTATTCCATGGGCCTCACTCCTGGCCCATGCAAACCTGCTGATGCCAATAGGACCGCAAGAAGTGTGAATCAGGGCAGAGTTTGGCCCGGTGTCAGCAGGATTGAGAGGATGGAGGCAATGGAAATGATGTTCGGTATGGATGGTCGTTGTCTCTGAAGCCTAGATGTGAGGCAAGTGGCCATGCTGTGGCGATCCACAGGCTCTGACTGATTCTCTGAGAAGAGGCAGTTTTGTCTCTTTGTCAGCCCAGCACTGGCCTTCTGCAGAACTGGTCGGGCCCACTGGCAGGGATGAGACCTTTGTAGACGAGGAATCATGACAGATCACCTGGTTCTTGCTCTCGCATCGCCTTTGGCTTCCTCCTTATGTGACCCATCCATCCCCATTGCTCCCTCACCTAAAGGCTTGTTCCTCCTCCCATTCAAGAGCTCCCATTGATTGCAGGAATGAAAGCGTATAGCATGTTCAGGAGCTGGCAGAGACTGTTACGTTTCTTGAAGCATTAACTCTTCTTTCTGGAAACCAGTGTCTAAAATATCCAGGCTGTAAGACAGGATGGGCATCATGTTCATGCTCTGAGTGGAGGCCGGTGTTTAATTCTTGATCATGCGAGGATTAATAGTTTTGTGATAGAATATCTCAGATTATTGGTAGTCCCTTTATCTGTCAAAGAGGAGTGGTTAGGGAAGCAGATGTTCTGCTGTGAAGTAACTTTGCAGGTGTACAGCACTTTATATGTTCAAGGTGCTATACTAATTTAAAATAGACTGTATTCAAGATGCTGTACTAAACTAAACTGGTGACTTACATTCCCCTGCATTTATTTGCCTCCCATTCTGTAAGTTCTCCCATCTTCAAAGCATATGACAAAGTGGGATTTTCTCCTACAAAAGCTCATGCAATAAATAAATTTGCTAGTCTTTAAGTACAACAGGACTCCTTGCTTCTTTTACAAAACTAAACTAGTCTTTTTTATAACTCTTCATATGAAAGCCATGATTGGTGTGGAGAAAGAAAATAAGGAGTGCTATTTACATCTCATAACGCAAAACTAGGGGTCATCAAGTTAAATTAATAAGCAGTAGGTTTGAAAAAGAACAAAAGAAAAGTATTTCTTTACACAGTGCACAGTCAACCTGTGGAACTCGTTGCCAGAGTATATGTGAAGGCCCAGGCTATAAAATGATAACTTCATGGAGTATAGGTCCATCAATCAATATTAGCCAGGATAGCTAGGGATTACTTTTTGCCAGAGGCTAGAAGTGGCCAACAACATTGGCTCACTTGATGATTACCTGTTCTGTTCATTCCCTCTGAAGGACCTGGCTCTGGTGCTGTTGGAAGACAGGATGCTGGGCTAGATGGAGCATTGGTCTGCCCCCGTATGGCTGTTCCATACCCCTAATAATTTTTGTTGACCTTCTTTACAACTTTTCCTGTTCTGATGTACCATTTTTGTGATGGAGCGACCCAAACTTCACTTTGCATTCATGGTGTGGGCATACCATGGATTTATGAAGTACCATTATGATAGTTTCTGTTTTATTATCTATTCTCTTCCTAATGGTTCCTAACATTCTGTTAGCTTTTTAAATTGCCACTGCACATTAAGCAGATGTTTTCAAAGAACTATCCACAATGACTCCAAGATCTTCCTTGCGAGGTAACAGCTAATTTAAACCACATCATTTTTGTGGTTTGGATTATGTTTTCTAGTTGAGATTATGTTTTCTAATGTACATGACTTTGCATTTAACAACATTATATTTCATCTGCCATTCTGTCGTCCAGTCACCTAGCTTTTGAAATTCTTCACATTCTGTTTGGACTTTCACTTGAGTAATTTTGTATCATCTGCAGATTTTGCCATCTTACTGTTCACTCCCTTTTCCAGATCATTTATGAATATGTTGGCCAGCACAGGTCCAGGAGAAATCCTTAGGAGATCTTGCTATTAACTGCTCTCCATTGTGAAAAATGACCATTTATACCTACCCTTTGTTTTCTGTCTTTCAACTAGTATCTGATCCATGGGGGGACCTTCTTTCTTTCCCCCCGACAGTATGCTTTGCTTAAGAGCCTTTGGCATGGGACCTTCTCAAAGGCTTTCTGAAAGCCCAAGTACGCTATATTGCCTGGAAAACAAACAAACATGGGAGTCCTGTGACACTTAAAGACTAACAAATTTATTTTTTTGCATGGGCTTTTGTGGGAGAAAATCCCGCTTCATCAGATGCTTTTGACCAAATGGGATTTTCTCCCACGAAAGCTCATGCAAAAAATTAATTGTTAGTCTTTAAGCGCCATAGGGCTCCTTGTTTATTTGTTTTACTGAACTAGATTAACACGGCTGGATCACCTTTGTCCACATACTTACTGGCACGCTCAAAGAATTCTAATAGATTGGTGAGGCATGATTTTCCTTGACAAAAGCCATACTGAGTCTTTCCCAACCTAATGTGTCCATCTGTTTGTCTGATCATTTGATTCCTTACTACACTTTGAACCCAATTGCCTGCTACTGAAGTTGGACTCATCAGCCTGTAATTGCCAGGATAGCTTCTAAAAGCTTTTTAAAAATTAAGTTCCAGTTTCTTTTGGATCAGAGCCCAGCATGCCGCAGAGGGAGAGGGGAAGAGAAACAGCACAGATGTGCTTCAGGCTGTTGAAGAAAAATCCCGGAAGACGTGTGTCTTCATTCCTGGGAGGGGTCTAGTGGATTGTATCATAGTGGGCTTGATCTGTAGCTCACAGGTGAGTCAGGCATGTGTTATAGTCTCCACTATAGACACATGAAGTATGAAAAAGCGTGACATGGAACTGTGTCTGAGGACTTTTAAATGACCCAGCTTCTTCTTATGCATAGTTTCGAGATCCAGACTCTGTATGAAGCAGTGAGTTGGAGCACATCAGGATATCTTGCTGCTATGCTTTAGTGCAGGGCAATTAATCAGAATTCTGTGCGCTCAACCACTCCAGAACAAAGGGACTGCAGTGCAGAGAGAAGTGCTGCAAATTTCTGGAGCTTGCCTTGCAGGAGAGCTGTCGCTGTCCGATACATAGCAGAGCTGTGGCCATACAATGCTGCAGAGTCCAAGATGCTGCTGTTTAGCGTAAGGCTTTTTTCCTTAGTATGTTCCAGTGAGCTGTAAGTCACATTGTAAAGAACGTAGCAGTGGACAAAATTTAACCCCCACTCTAGTTCTAGCAGGGCTGAGTGGGTGCATTCCCTCCCCTCCACACACACTGAGAAGCAGAGAGGAAACAAATGAAACAGCTTTGAGGCTTGAGAAGCCAAGAGCGAGATGAAAAATGAGCTGTAATTTATTCAGATAGGTACAAAGGCCTCTTATTTCCTCAAGAACAGCTCATGAGCTATAAAATTACCCCATCAGCATCCTGGGCCATTTGTTATCAGCTCTAGGCAGGGCTTGCCAAGGGGCGAGTGAAGACAGAACTGGGCAATGAGAAACCACAGGCATTCATTGAGCCCTGAAACAACAGCCATGCATTTTGGTGCTCAATCTGACCCTTGCTCACATTGATTTCTTTTGGAGTTGGTGAATGCCCAGCACTTCTAAGTAGCTGACTCCAGAGTATGTCCAGAAAATAATTTTGGCCTAAAAAATTAGGGCTTGTTAGAACTGCTGGTTACTCTGTTTGCAGGAAGTCGGGTCCCTTTTCTTTACCTGTGGAGCAATTTTGAAATTCAGTGTTGTTTAAGCAGTTCCATAGAACTGCAAGAGTGTGCAGTGTCATGGCAACCCTGGAATCATTGAGAATAATTACTAGGATAGTAACAGGATAGAATTGATTGTTAAATCAGAATGTCATCTCCCTGGAGCAGGGGCTGTCTGGTTTTCACTGCACCAGGTACAATGGGGTCATGGTCTGTGACCAATTCCTACGTGCTGTAGTGATAGAAATAACAATCATGGCACCTTTTTAATTTTGTGTGTTTAAAATGCTTTGTATCAGTGCCAGAGACAGGAGTAGCCAAGTATAAAAGGAATACTTTGCAAATCCATAACACCTTCTATGTGAGGCCCTTACAGCAGGGGTGGACAAAATTGGCTCACAGCTAGGCACCAGCAATTTTACTTTTGGTCACCAGAGGGTGCTCCTGCATTACATTTCTTCAGTGGAGCTAAGTGACAGGCTGCTGAAACTAGTCACCATGGTGACCAAAAACATTGATTTGTCAAAGCCTGCCTTAAAGTATATTACTGATGTGAGTTAAGTCTGATGGCACTCCTGTGATTAAAAAATTAATTTTCTCCATTTACAGATGGGTAAACTGAGGCAAAAGCAGACTAAGGGCTTGTCTAAATGGGTGTTAATGTGTCCTGCATTTCATTTCTAAGGTGGACTAACATGAGGTCATTGATTGGCCTATGTAGAGCCAGCTGGCTCATGCAAAGAATGCTGTTGTAAACACCACTATGTTATAGTGCACTAGGGAGTTTTTCATGCACCCTAACAGTCTACACTGACCAATTAATGCACCATGTGGGACTGTGCTTTAGACATCACACTCCCATAGTGCTCAAGGATGCTTCATGAAGTCGTGTCCCAAGTGACTTACCAATACTCACACTGCTGCACATCCCGGTCAGCCAACTTTCTCCCACTCCAGTATGGTGGGCACCAGGCCAGGCTCTTCTTCCCACCACCCCATAGAGCCTGGTTGCCTTTAAATAGCTACAGCATGTCTTACCAAGACCATAAAGGGAGGAAGGGCTTGTGCAGAAACACTCAGTAGGAAAATGTCCCTATGTGTCAGTGGGAGCCAAGAGAGGCCAAAGCGGAGCAATTCTGAGAACCCAACTCTTAAAGTGGTCTGAACCCATTTGACCTGCCAGATTTTTATACTGGCATCCATCACTGTGGTATCTGAGCCTTCACCTGCTCTTCCGGTAGCTGGATGATAAACGTGATGGGTTCTCTTTGCTTTCTTGACTCATCACCTCCTAGTGAGCAAGTGGAGGTGGGTTGTTGGGAAAAGGAGACCTGCCTAAAGTCTCCTTGTCAGCCTCCATGACAGATTAAATGGCTATCATCACCCCACTGGATTTGTGCATCCCAGCATCCGTCCCCAGCCATTTCTGATACCATCCGCTCCTGTCACTGCAGAATGGAAGGAAAGAGAAGGGAAAAGAGGTGAGACAGGTGGAGTGATAGATGTGTGGCACTGAGGCACTGTGCTTGTGCGTGTTATGTTGAAATTCCAGGCTGCCCTTCTGAGGCGGATTCGAGTGCCTTCTCCCTCCATCACATAGCTTGTCTTCCAGACACCATCTGCATGGAGCTCCGCAAAGTTAAGGAATCACAGTAAATCCATTCTTACTCGGCCAGCTCCACTCAGCGTGAATGGGTTCAAACCGTGGTAGCATGGCTAGACTCTTGCCTAGGTCGTTGCTATTCATAACAGGAGGACGGTGTCACAGATGTTTGCATGTTGGTTTACTCTGATCCCATCCGAGGGACTCCAGGGTTCCCCTCTCCACACAAGTCTTGCTTTGGGGACAAGAGCCACAGGGGAGCTACTCCTGTTTCCTCACCATCAGGGACTGAGCTGGTGAAGATCCCCCCTTCCCTTCCACAGAATCATTCAAGAAAGCACGCCTTCCTTGTCTGCGTCTCACCAGCAAAATGGCTATGTCCATAGCACTGCATTGTAGCAGACAAATTGTGCGCATGTCCATGTAGCATTGAGAGCCCGGAGTCTGACAAGTTCCAAAGGGGCAGCCATGTTAGTCTAGTCCAGCAAAAAAAAGGTAAGGAGTCCTGGGGCACTTAAAGACTAAAAAATTTATTTATCGCATGAGCTTTTGTGGAAGAAAATCCCTCTTCGTCAGAGTGGGATTTTTCCTTTTTTTTTTTCCCCTTCTTTTTCAGAGTCTGACAGTGTAACATCAAGGGCTGCTTCAGCCAAGGCCCAGAAGCCAGAGGGCTGTACCTCATTTGCATCGAAATGAGCCTTTTTTTGTGTGTGTTGTAATTAAATGCACCCAGCCAAGTAAGCTCATGCTGTACTGCATTCTCCCTTGGCAGGAGAAGGGGAATCGCTGTTGTTTGCCCCCCTCCCCACCTCTCGGAAGGGGGGGAGGGGGATCATGATCATATTTTTAGGAGTCTGTGTGGATTGCATGTGCACTTTGGACAGTAGGATGGTTGAGACACACACCCTTATGAGGGCTCCACGCATTGGTCAGTTGAGGGGGTCTGAGTGTATTGTTTATTTCCTCCCTTAATCATGCAGATTCCTGCCTCTTTAGAAGGGGGTATGGGCTTAGAATAATGCAGTGCTTTTCTCTTTGAATGGCCTATTCAGCACAAGAACTCAAAACCCGTTCTGATAGTCTCAGCCCTCACCATCCCCTGCTTTGAGACAAGTAACTATTAACATGCTCATTTTACAGATTGGGTAACTGAGGTGTGGCTCACTGAAGCAGTAAGCTCATTGACATGTTCCAGAGCTTCCTCTTCTTTGTACGTCTTTGAAAAGGTTGGGACTGTCTTGGCAGGCACAGAAGAGCACCAAACCCCACAGCCAATAACATGTGAATGATTCAGCCTGAATGAACCTTTTCTGTACATCTAGACTGGCCAGTGAGAGAAATTGTTGGGATCAAGAGGAACCGAGGGACAGGAGCTGCTCCCTGGGGAGATTAAATATAATTTACAGGCAGTGATAGGTTATTTTTGCTGCATATTCTGTGATGCTCCAAACCCTGGAACCAGGCCAGCTTCTAGAGCGAAGAGACCCCACACGATGTGCATCTGCTATGACAACAGCATGGCTGAAGAGAACACCACCAGAAATAGAACTGGGCTTTGCAGTAAGGCATCTCCTTTATCAAATTGCTGAGGAAGGTCTTCTGGAGTCTCCCACCCCCTGCAACACCAGCTTGTGGGTAAACCCTGGCTTCTGCCTATCAGGCTGTACTGGTTGGCTCATTCTGAGAGATGACGGGTCTTCCCGCCCCTTCCCCAAGGGAGGTCTCTCTTTCCTATTGTAATCTGAACTCTTGTGGTATGTGACTGCCGTGTTATTTCCGTCTTCTCTGCTGAGGTTGTGAATGGAGCAGGAGTGTCAATGCACATCTCTGGCAATGAAGTGTGTTCAGCCAGCCTTGCCAGCCAGATGAGGCTCTGTCAGAGATAGTATCCCAGCACCCACAGGCTTGCATCACTTCATTTCTTCCCTCTCTCACACACATTGCCAGGCATGGTTATTCTCACCTGACTGTCTGTCCACACAGGACCCTGCCAGGCAGGGAGGCTCAACCCGTCGACTGCAGCCTCAGCCCTACAAATGAACAGGTCCTTAGCCTGAGCCCCATGAATCTTAATCAGCTGACATGGGCCAGCCCCAGGTTTTTAAATGCTGTGTAGCTATAAGCGCACTAGCCCCAGCATTAGCTGCTTTCAAAGTCATAAGAACCGCTAAAGTAGGGAGATGTGAAATACTTTGCCCACCCACAAAAGTGTTGTCATCATCCCCAATGCTTAGAAATTGACAGAAATCCTGAAGCATGAGGCTTTCTGTCTCTTCAGTCACTTTGGTTTAGCCTCCATCATTATAACTGCCTGTTTTTATTGTGCATGGAAATATCCAATGCCTCTGAGTCTTGCTACCTTCTAATCCTCAGCGACATCAGTGGCAATGAGTTTCACAGTCCAAGGGTGCCATTCCAGGGATGAGCTTTCATCAGTTGTGAATCTGTCACTTTTTGTTTTCGTCAGATGTCCCCTTGTTCTTGCGTTACGAGCTGGAGGAAGGAAGCTCCTAATGTACCTTCTTTAGATCCTGGATAGTAGTGTCATGCTGTTCTTCCATACTGTCCCTAAAGCTGGTGGAAATGTGTACTGGGATTAGAGAGAAGATACATGTCATGGTTAGAGCAGAGGTCTGAGGGAGAGAAGCCTCCACAGCTCCCATGAAACCCAGCCAGAACTGCAGTGGTTTGATACCTTTGGAAATCGGGCCACAGGGCTCCATTCCCATAAACTCACTGAGTGGCTGGTGGTCAAGTCATTTTGCCTCTCTTTTTCTGACTCAGTTTCCCTGTTTATAAAACACGGACAGCCCTACCTAGAGGGTAGACTTTATTCCCGTCTGTAAAGGGCTCCGCGTTCCTCTGATGACGTGCCCTGTTGGATTGCCAACAGCTACTGTTATAATTATAAACAATATGAATATTGCCAAGAAAACTGCTCATAAAGCTCCACTTGACTTGTCTCTGAGGAGAGGGTCAGAGCTTGCATGTTGGAAGCAACCCCCTTTTTCCCCCTGGAATCGCTAAATAAAGCGGGTTCACGGAAGGTCAGTGGAGATGTGCCGGTGAACGAATTAAGAACCACGGTGATTATTCTTAGCCATCCCTTGGGAGCACTGCTGGGTCTCAGGGAAGGCAGGAGGTGGAATGTCTATTTAAAACTAACCTTTTCCTAAAGAGGCTAATTCTGCTGTCTCTAGATGTGTGCTAACAAGCCAGACTTTTGCCTGGATTTTATGCGTATATGTAATTTGTCAGGTGCACAAACAGTTTGCTTCTCTGTGGTACTGCACACTCTCCCCCTTGGAGCTGGGGTCCTTACTCTTTCTGAGCACTTAGGTATCGGGTGGGAGGGGCACAAAGGGAGGAGAAGTGGGAGGACCCCAACATTGAATGTAGTAAAATCAAAGGGCTGCACAACTCTTTGGTTCTTTCTGTCCAAGTGTCTGAGCAGATTTGAACAAAGCCTCCTGGTGCTGGCTTGGGAAGGGGAAACCAAAAGTCATCATGCAAGACAGGTGTGGTCTACACTACCAACTGATTTCAGTAGAGCTGTGACATTCAGCAGGTGAAAAATCCACTCCCCTGTGTGATGCAGCTCTTATACTCTCCTAACGTCCAGGGCATACAGTGCTACACCAACAGGAGGGCTTTTCCAACATACCTACTGCCTCTCCAAGAGGTGGAGCAGCTGCACCCAGGAGACCCTGTCTCCTGTCTGTGCTGGTGTCTTCACTAAACACTACAGCAGGCAGAGCTGTCAGTGTAAATGAGCCCTCAGTCTTCTCGCTCCATCAGCAGTCCCCACTGTCCCCAGGAACAGGGGAAGACAGCTTTTGGCTCTCCCCTCCACCAGCAGAAAACAGCCACAATGCTCAAGGCTGGCTCAGCTGGCTTCCCGAAGCTCAGAGGAATCCACTCAGAGTGTGGACCAGCACAGCTCACCTGGCTGCTGCCCAGACAGAAAAGATGGAGTCAGAGGCTTGACTGGTTTGCAGACAGCCCTGCACAGATCTTCTCCAGCGGCTGGAACAGCCCCAAAGGGACCAGCAGCCCCTCTGGCTGGTTTTACTCATGCTGGGCTCAGACCAGCTCCCAGCTTGCTCTAGGATCAAGAGAGCATTGAGGTCTTGATCCAGCACTCCACAGACAGTGGTCACACCTGAGGAAGTCACCCTCCCCACAAACCATTTTGTAGGCTTGCACACACCTCAGCGCTGAGGTTGTCCTAGGCTTGCAAGCAGTTCCCATGCTGAAGTCTTAGTGCCACTGTTCTGCTTCAGAGGATGGGGAATCGTCCTTCCTTTTCGCAGGCGGAGCATGCCACCCTGCACATAAGGGAAAATTCCTCACCAGCCTCTCAAGCCATCCATTTGTGCTTTGACCCAGGACACTGGGTGACAGGGCATCCCTAACTATAAAGTCTCTTACTCAAAATTGACCAGTCCTTTCACCTCCTGCTTCCTGCTTTAAATCCACCCACAGCACTTTCACCATGCAACTCCCAGCAAAAGTAGCTTTCTGGCGAGCCTGGAGGGTCTGTTGTTACATCTTACCTTTGGTCACCCTGAAGTGACCCTGAGCTGGGCTCGGCAACGCCAGGGGTGGTGGGCCTCCTACCTATGATCGCTGGCAGCAGAGCCTGAGTGCACTGCAACTGTTCACAAGATATATGCAGCTGTGCTCCACCTCTGCACAGTGCCTCAGGCATTGCTGAATGGTGACAGCGTCTTAAATGAAGTGCACTGGGGGAAGGGGAGCATCCTTCTGTGGCAGTCTTATTCTCCTGCCAGCCCATCTGCCACCCTACATGGAAGCCCCAGAAATGCCATTGTTTCCCCTTTATCCTCCCTCATAACTCGTCAGGGATTTTTTTTCCCTTTGATGAGTCAAAACTGCAGCAACATGAAAAGGATGTAACAGGCACTTCAGCTTCCCACCTCGCCACCCCCTTCCCCTCCCTCCCTATCTCCCACCCCCTCGCAACCACGCGAACTGTTTGGTGCCTGACAGATCTGGGTGACTGCATTGCATAACGCTCGTGTAATCCCAAGATGCTGCTCCTTTGCTTGTTTCCCTTTTCCCACTGCCCCCAAAAGTTTGCATCCACACTGAGATGTCTCTGGCATGGCCTGGTGGCTGGAGATCCACCACCCACCCCGTCAGCTGTGATTGTGGCCAGTGCTAGGGAGCAGTGGGGGGCGTTGATCTGTGCCAGAATCTGCTCACTAATGTGGCACACTGGAGGGGAGGGTTTTGCAGATGGCAGCTGGTCTGTACTGTTAGTTTAGGCTGTGTCCACACTGCACTCAGATGGTGCTACTGCAGCATGTTGGCCTGCCTGAGCTACCTTGGATTGAGCCACCCCCATAAATAGCAGCGTGGTGGTGGCTGCGTGGCTGAGGAGGCCCTGCTCCAGGACCTGGTTATGGGCTCCGGCGGCTGATCAGGCCACTGTAGCTGCACAGCTAGCAAAGCTTGATCAAAGCTACCTCAGGTACACAAGTGTACATCCCACCTGCGGTGCGGACAAGGCAGCACTGTCTAGTGGGCTGTGACTGTGGTAGGCAGTGGTTGCTGAAATTTCCCTTGTGTTTCAGGGACATCACTGGGCCAAACTCTGTCACGTGCCTCCTCTTCTCAGTCCAAGGGGCTCACAGAGCTGAGTCTGATCCATGGTAAAGAGGTGCAGGAGAGCTGCAGACTCTGTCATGGTCTCTGGGGTACCATCCTCCCCCATTGCACCCCCAGGAAGCATGTCCCCATTGAAGCTGGTGTGCAAGGGAGAATGTTTGGTGGTTTCTTTCCTTCCTGCACTGAACCCTCCACCCTTCCAGGGGATTCACACAAGCATCTCCTGTGCACGTGTTTTTGAGGCTGCTCCCCTTTTCCAAGCAGCTCAGCTATGTTAATGGGCCAGGATTCATTCTTTACCCCAGTCCAAGAAGTGCTGACTGGGCTCATCTCCAGCTTTCCAGCATTGCCTCTGCTGGCTCTGGACAGCCTTGCTGCCCCTCTCAAGTGGCTGTTCTCCGCAGTCGCTGACCTGTCCTGAACCCAAGATTTTAATCATCGCCTGAATAATGGAAAACTGGGGCCACCAGGCGCCCTTGGTCTGGGGTGAAATCCTATAAACCCAGCAGCCCCAAAATGAGTGAGGCTGATGCCCCGAAACTTGGAGTGACTTTCTGAATGGAAAGGCTGCTGCAGAATCATCCCAGAATCTCTTTGCAAGTGCTAAATCTTCAGTGCCTCCTCAATCAACCCAACCAGGCTGGGCAGCCAAGCGAGACATCTTTCGTCCTATTCACCCACCCTTCACAAGAGCAATAGCTGTGGGGAGACAGGCTGGAATCCAGTTCTAACAGACTTTAGTTAAAGTGTGAGGCTGCCAAACTTGCTATGCCAGAAGCAAAGCGGGGGAACTACTTGGGAAGAGAACTGCAGGGCAGAGAGATGGCGTGGTCCTGCAGAAATTCACACATGCTTTTAACAGCAGCTGGAGCAGTACCAGAGTGCTGGACCTCCTCTCCAGCTTTCAGGCTGCTGCCATGGTGCACTGAGGTTGCAATGGGACCGCTCACATGCCTGGCATGTCAAAGGCCTTGAAAGGTGGACGATGCCCATGTACATCTTGCGAATTCATTGATATGCAGGCTTGTCCCTAGGAGGGCCATCACTGTGGCCAGCACACAGTGCACCTCCCTAATCTTGCCAACCTTCAGGGATTTAGCATCAATCCTTGCTTCATATTGCATGTGTTGTATGCTAGCAGATCTCTGTCTTCAGCTTCACTAGTGCTCTCTCCAGTGCTCCTTCCGTCTCTCTTCTCCAGTCTGTCCCGACAGCTGCCTTCCTTCAGATTTTGGGGCCAGAAGGGACTGTTACACTCATCTCATCTGAAGTTTCTAGTCTGGTCGCCTGCATGACACAGGCCAGAGAACCTCGCCAGTGCTTCTTGTGTTGAATCCAAACCCATGTCATTGACCTAGAGTGTGTCTTTCTGCTAGATCCTCCCCTCCAGCTTCTGTCTTCCACACTAGTTCCCATCCAGCAAGCCCTGCCCATGTGCTGCTCCCTCCAGTTCCTTACCCCCCACCCTAGTAATGACTCACATCAAGCACTTAAATATGCCAACTAAGCCCCATTTCACTTGCTGTCCAGCCCAATCCAGCCCCTTTAGATCCTGCCCCACCTCACTAGATCCTAAGCGTTCCAGTTTCCATGCACTGTCCATATCAGTGTCACCATCTTTTCCAACTTTTGCTGCTCCATGCTCACATCTGTCCTTTCCCTGAGTCCAGCTCTGGTGCTTCTCCCTAGGCTGCTAGCTCCGGTGACCAGGGACGCTGCTCTTGCAAGACATGTTGATCAGATGGCGTATTGTTCCTTCAGGTTGCTCGTTTTTCTCTGCAGCCACTGATCACCATATGGTTGGCTTGGATGGGGTGCTGGAATTCAGAAGGACATCAAAGAGTGGGAGGAGGGTTTTGCAGTTGCAGCGTGGACCTGGGAGTCAGGAGATCCAGAATGATTTTCTTTTTCATCTACACAGACCTCACAGTCACAGGGCACACTAATCAAAAAAACAAAAAAAAAATCCCTGTGCTTCTTGAAGCTGTTCGGTTGTTTCAAGGAGTATTCTAGCATAGCGGTTTTTAAACTTAGGGTTGGGTCCCTGTACTGGGTCACAGCACTCCCTGCTGCCACCACTAAGAGACTGGAGTGAGTTGCTCAAAGATGTAATTGTTGCATAGTGGACAGAAATGGTTTTTTTCAACTGGGTTTAGAGGGGAAAAAAAAGTTTGAAAACCACCAGTCTACCAACAGGGGAGGTGTTCTCTTGAATGGGAGTTTAATGCTGAGATCTCAGGACATTCCATGCTCTGTGACTCAGCCAATTACTTAATCACTTTGTGCCTCAGTTTAGCCATCTGTAAAATAGACACACCTCCCACCTTGTAGGGTTGTGTTGCAACTCTCTGAAGAAATACATTCTATGGGTACCAGTTTATAGGTATGTATTGGAACTGATTATTATTTATTACTGTGGCTTCATTGTAACATGTGTTTTCAGAGAAGTGGGTTGTAAAATGACTGTGAGTTCCAGCTAATTGAGATTTCCTCTTCAGCATCTGTGCAGTGATTCTTTTGGGAGCTTTCTATCTCATAAAGGGAGCTGCACTTGCTAGTGTGTTAATGAGCCATTAGGAAGAGTTGGGCAGCATGTGGACGCTGCATCCTCAGAGGTGAAATAAGAGCTCAGCACTTACATCACATTTTCTAGCCACAGCCCTCAAAGTTATGTCAAGAGAGGGGCAATAGCCTTATCCTATGTCATGGATGGGCAGCAGAACACGGGGGGTCAGAAGTGTGCAGCATCCAGCAACGCCCTCTGGGGCCTTTCTGACAGGAGACTAAGCTTTTCTAAGGAGCTAGCTGAGTGATGGGAAGTGACCCCATGGAGAATTCTGTGGTGGACTCTAGAATGCACTTCAGGACTCCTGAGTCCTAGTTTTGTGTCCCACCCCTGCACCATGTCTCTTCCCACTGCATGGTATTTATTAAAGCACAGCATTTGAAAGGCTTAATCTTGTTGGACAAGGCACCACTGTCAACCCTGAGCATTCAAAAATGGAAAGAATGATTTGAAAAATCATGAGTTGAATCAATAATAAAAATTGGGTTCTTTTTATGTGCCTTCTGGCTTTAGGCATCATGTTTTCAAGTTTTCATGGCAAGAAGGAGGGATGGGAAGTTTGTTTTTAAAATGAAAGCCAAGACTCTTCCATGATCACCTGACTCCAGGAGCTGGGGCTTGAAAGCAGACATCAATATTAAGAGACTTCCACTGAAATCATGACAGCTGGCAACACTAGAGGATAGGGCGGATGGCCTAGTGGTTACGGATATAGACTAGCAGTGAGGAGGTCTAGACTTAATTCCTTGCTTTGCCACAGACTTCCTGTATCTCATAGACCGTAAGATCCAAAAGGACCAATAGGGTCATCTCGTCTGACCTCCTGCACAATGCAGCCCACAAAACCTTACCAACCCATTCCTGCAATAAACCTCTAACCTGTGACTGAGTTGTTAAAATCCTCAAATCATGATTTAAAGACTTTAAGGTACAGAGAATCAACCAGCAACTGGGTCATGCCCCATGCTACAGAGGAAGGGGGGAAAAAAACCAGACAGAACTTTGCCACCCTATTCTAGGGGAAAATTCCTTCCCAACCCCCATGGCGATCAGTTAAAGACCCTGCGCATGTGGACAAGTCTCACCAGCCAGACACCCAAGACTGAATTCTCAGTAATAACTCAGAACCCAACCATCACATCTGCCACCATGGGCAAGTCACTTAGTTCAGCTCTCCATCTGTACAATGGGAATAATAGCACAGCCCTGTCTCCTGGGTGCGCTGTGACGATGAATACAATAGGACAGAAAAGTGCTTTGAAAAGTACTTTGTAAGAGCTCAGTGTTATTATTTGATGCATATTCTACAGCGGGCAGCTCTCATTCATGGTACAGGACACAGAGGTTCTACCAGCACTTGTTTCTAGCTGAGCAGTGGGACCAGGATCCTGAAAGAGCACGGCATACTCAGTGCTGAGTGTGGCTGACACTAGCCATGACTGCAGGCACTAAGCATTGAAAACCCAGCCCCTCACATGGACTGCAAGTAGCTTTGTAAGCCACGGGTGGCTGAGTTCTGATCCCAGCCCTAACACAGGCTTCTCTTTGCATTCAGGCAAATCACATCCTTGCTCTGTGCCTCTGTTTCACATCTGTAAAATGGGGATAATGTTTATCCACCTGTTGGACTAGTGTCTGTAGAGTGCTTTGAAGACTAAAAACGCTCCAGGGATGCCCTTGCCATGTGCTCCCTGAGGCGGCCCTGCCATGTGTCGTTTCGCTCACTTGTAAATCACTGTCCCTGCTCTACTTTGCACTGATTTGAATATGCGGATGATATCTTTGCATATGCAAAGTGGGCCTGTCATTTGGAAGTCACGTTTCACAGCTTGTTTTTTTAAAGGCTTATATTCCACCACCCCCTAACCCAACAGTTGCTGTGGGAACTGCTCTGCAACTTGAGTGCCTGGTAACTGGGGTGGCTGCCGTCCCACAGGTCAGGACATTGTGAGTCCTGGAGGAGACCTGCCACCATCTTTTCCAGGGTCTTGGAACTAAACCACTGGCCCCTTAAAGTGGAATTTCGAGTTCCAGTCCAGACTGAAGTTGTGCTGACCATTGAGCCCAAGGGTTTTTTATTCCATTACAAGGGCCTGCACTCTTGTCTTAGCTTTTGACTGATAGAAGAACTGGGTGCTAAGATGCACCTATTTCATTAGCAATGGCTGGCAGCTGCATCCCTACCTCGTGGGGGCTTGGCACTAATGTACAAAGGCTTGCTGCATGGCTGACATTAGTGGTAAGCATTGAGGAAGTGTCTGACTACGGTTCTGGAACCTCAAGCCTTGAATGCAGGGGTTTCCCACCTTTTTCATAGTATGAGCCCCCTTTTAATATAGAGATTCTCCAAGCACCCCTCCTTCACTGTCTGTGTTGGGGTGGGCTGCCTTCCTTCCAACCCATGATTGCAGCATCCTCCTGCGTCCATTAAAGCAGTCGCTTCCCTGGAGATGTAACATTAGGGATGTAGTGTATTTTTAGCTTCTTTTCATGCCATTTCGCAGCTGGAATTAGGGGGAGGAGCCAGCATCATGTGACCAGCCAGCTCTTCCCCAACCCCCAGCACGTGTTCCTTGGATCATGGTTTGGGCACCTTGGCATAAATGCTTTGCAGCATAACTGAGCTCCACTGGCAGATTTGCTGGGAACCAGGAGTAGGTCAGATATGGGGTACATTGACAGATTTGTGGAGGGCGAAAGCTTGATCAGCACTTGCAAACATCATTCCTGTTGCCACTGGTGTGTGGGTGTCTCTCTTTCCTGAGCCATGAAATTTGCTGACCAGTGTTACAGAAGAAGCAAGGGAATGCAGTATAATGGAGGCAGTAAACGTATGCGTTGTTGTTAGCACACCCCCACACCGGCCCGCCCCAGCAGAGAACAGAAATAAGGGAGGGAAGGGCCTGGAGAATTCAGCTTGAAGGAAAATCCCTCCCAAGACTTTGATTGAAAGCCTGAGCGCTGAGGAAAATGCCGCAGTAAGCGTGAGATGCTTGAAAAAATAATGGAAACTCACAGCAGCAGCCTCCACTGTGTTTACCAACTGCCCTAGAGGTTGTGGTTATCTTGCCTGTCCATTAGCTGTGTGGAACCACACGTAGCAGCGTTGAGCGAAGGTTTCCAAGCGGTGTAACTGGAGCCAGATTGTGTGTGTCTCGGCAGTGATTGGCGACATTAGCCGGTCTTTTTTTAATCCAGAGGCAGACCTCTCTGGTTGCCTGCTGCCTTAAACAACCAATTTACATCCTTCGCAGAATGTCTTCTGCTTTATCTCGAGGCCCACTCTTTCTGTTAGCAATCAAGGGCTTCAGGTGCCACAACTTGTCTCCCTGTTCCACGTGGCCGGCAGAGGCAGAATCTAAGAATTGTACTTACAAATCCAAGAGTTTGGTTCTAGAAGTGAATGAAAGTTCAAGGGAGCAGCAAGAGCTCCTGAAATCTGATCTGGCCCTGCCACTGGTTTCCTGGGTCAAGTGGGAAAATCCCTGTGCAGGGTTGCGCATGTGAGATTTTCAAAGGTGCCTTGTGGAATTAGAGCCCACATCCTGTAAAATATTTAGGCCCCTAATTCCCTTTGAAACTTAATGGTAGCTGGGTATATAACTCTCTTAGGTGCTTTTGATAAACGCAGCCTTGTCTTCTCCATGCCTCAGTTTCCCTGTCAGTAGAAAGGGGTGATGATTTTAACCTTCCTTACTAGGGTCTGTGGAAGTGATGGGTTAATGGTCAGACACAGATTTAGCAAAGCACTTGAAGGGATGCTTAACTTCCAGTCCGTGTCACTGAAGTCTGGGCACTTAAGCACAGAGTGGAAGTTGAGCATGTACATAAGTGTTAGTGGAATCAGCCCTCTGTTTAGACCTCAGTGAGTGCCAAACATTTTAATAGCAATTCTTAATTCATGGATTCAGACTGATTCACACACTGCTAAAGGGAAGAGAGGCCACCTTTCTGGTACTGGACCTTACCTCTGGGCTGTGCAATGTGTTTGCAACCAGCTTTGAAGACCTGGAAGCATGAGGCTTTCAAATCTCATTTTGACTTCAGCAAATCTTCTCAATTTAATGAGTCCCAGTCAGCTGCTAGCTCGTCCTCCCAAACCTCTCCTCTGAAGTAGCAGTATAATTCATAGCTCTGAAGCACCACATTTCATCAGTAGATCTCAGAGGCCTTTACAAGGAGGGCAGTGTCGTTATCCCCATTTACAGAGGGGAAACTAAGGCACAGAAAAGGGAAGCAACGTCCAAGCTCATCCAGCAGGGCAGTGGCATCTCTGGGAGTGGAAGCCAGATTGCCTGTGCCCCAGTCCAGTGCTCTATTGACTAAGCAACACTGTCTCCCACATGTAGCACTGCAGCATTCCCTGGTAGACTATAAGAGGTCAGGATTGAGAGATGGCTACAACCATTCACCTGCCCACATGCAAGGGTTAAAAATCTCTCTGGCCCACGGGCAGTGAGGCAGCAGCAGTCTTATCTGCAGAGTGACATCGAAGCAGAGATCTCCCAGAGCTGACTGGTGTTCTCTTCCTGGCCAGCAGTGTGTTTAGGAGAGGAGAAGGGTGCTGTGTTTTCTTTCTGAGATGGCCAGATGCGGGCTGACTACACAGTGCAGGGGGGATCAACTACAGAAGCAGCGTCCTATCTGACTATGTGATGTCCCTGCATCCACAGCCTCATTCTGAAGAGATCCTGGTTCCCACTTCAGCATTTTCCACAGGACTATAAATTGTTGGTGAATCAGGTGATCTTATTTTAACCTCACCTCAGTCACTTCCCACAGTCTGTCCTCACCAGATCATGTGCATTTCTTTCCCTAGCCCTGGGTTTCACACGGGTGGGGGAAGCAGAATGGAGGGTTTTAACTTTCCAGGTCAAAGATACCCATGTGTCCCAAATGGATTTGATCCCCTGCACCTACTGATTCTGGCTTCTTGGTTCTTCTACAGCTCCTGGAAAGTTCCTCCTGACTGCAAAGGAATAATAGAGGCTGCTCTCTGCCACTACTGGAACCTTAGCCGCTTGCCTTTGTCACAGTGGAACCTGAGGCTCGGCTGCAGAGCTGATTTCAGGGAATTGATTAAAGTTGCAAAGGCAAGCAGCATTTGGAGATGAGGTCATTCGTGTTTCTCCTGCAGAGCGACTCTATTCAAACCCATTACCTGTAACTCCACAACCAGCCGACCCTTTGATCTTGTTAGCCATTCAACCTGTACAGCTCACCAATGTAATCAGTGGGGTTCTTTTGGGCACTACTTCTTTTCTTTTTCAGTATCTCAGGCTGTCATCTCATCCCAGCTGCATCGCTGTGCTAGCAGCTTTGGCTGCTCTCTCCTTGGTGATAAAGAAAAGAATGCTTCTGTGCTGGGTTAACCTTTCCTTTGCCACAGGCTAAGCGTAAAAATGTCAACCCCTGGTCCCTCACCTCATTATTATTATTAATCTGTATGACGACAGCACATGAAGCCCTGGCTGAGGTCAGAGTCAGCAGTGCCTGATAGTAACAGAATGAGAATTTCTTCCTGTCCCAAAGAGCTTATGATCCTAGGGGGAAGCTGAGGCACAGGGCCTGTTCAAGGTCGCCCAGGAGGTCCATGGCAAAGCCAGCACTTGAACCCAAGTCTTCTGAGTTGAAGGCTGTCTACAGGACCACATGGCCGCTCCTACGTGTTGGCAGGACCCAAAGCTGCCTACCTCACTGACTCAGCAACTGGCTCTGTGCTGAGCAAACCTCAGGGCCAGACAATCACAAATCGACTGCTGGGGTCTTCAGAGAAATGCATGACACCATAGCAACAGCATATTTTTACAGCTCAGCATCTCTGCATCTCTTCTTTGGCTGCAGCACATTGCCCCGTGTTTGCTATTGTTCTCAGCTTTGGTTCAGCCACCTTGAAGAGCAGTAGAGTTCCCTGGGAAGTCCATGCCTAGAGAAAGGTTGTAGAGCTGCAGGAAGTCCTGCTTGCAACTAACTTGTGACATATCAGGCAATGGGGCAGGTCACTGCCACCTTTCTGCACCTCTCTTTCCCCTCTTAGCTTGGCTCCAGCTATTCAGATGGTGAGTCCTGTGAAGCAGGGACTGTTTCTTACCCTGTGTGCGTGTGGTGCTTGGCACAGCTTGATCTCTGGGTGCTACTAGGACAGAAGTAATAAAGGTTGGTACTCGTGTGCATTAGCAATTTGCAGTTGAAATGGCAGAAGCTCCACTTAGCTCTAGGCTGACAGATGGGTCCCATCCATTCCAGCTAATGCTAGAGGTTTAGTGATGATGTCTGTTGCCTCTGTTTCCTTGTAAATTACCAACCACTTTGATAAAAGTCTCCAGCCTTTTGGGGCTCTGGGATCGTCTTTGTGGATCCTAATGTGTTACCAGCCTTTGCCAGCCGGGTGGTGCTCTGGATTGTCAGATGCCCTGACTGGCTAAGCGTGTTGTCTCATGTTGCTCTTGGCAATGCTGAGAACACTGAATGGTTACATTCCTCTGGAGCAAAAAGAGCACTGTCTGGAACTGCCTGGCTCAGAGCATTTGCTTTAATACATAAGCTGCAATGAAATAAAGAGGAACAGGTTGTGTGCAGATTGCAAAAAATGAAGGAAATGCTTAGTTCTTTGATGCGTATCCCCGATGGAGAGTCCTTTTGGTGTGTCTACACTGCATTATAAACCAAGGCTTGCAGGACCTGGGCTTGTGACCTGGCGTGTCCATGCCTGTGGTTGCACTTCCTCATTGCATTTTGAGCCAGTTGCTGGACCTGGGTCTCACAGCCATGTTTTGACATTCATTCTGTACTACGCAGACCTTCTGAGTCTTGAACCACTTCCACACTGCAAAACGTCCAGGCTTGGACATGAGTCTTATCCAGACTCTGGCTCTGATGCATTCCCTAATAAGAGCCAATGGCCCAGGTCCTGAGCACTTGCTGACCCAAGTCAGGCTGGTTTGTATGTGAATGACAGGGAGCATGGACTCCACCCTGAATCAGAGCCTGTGTGTAATGTAGACATATCCTCTGTGCCCTCACATTCATTCCTAGTGAGTTTGCTGCTGTAACAGATGAGTGCTTGGGCCTTATCCTTGATGGGTTCAACAAACATTAACTAGCCCCTTACAATGTTCGCTGGTCTTTTAGGCACCAGGTGGGTTCACTTCCATGGCTGCTGCAGTGCTCCCAGGCAAAATCCTGGTCACCATGGCAACCTGATGTGCAGGATTTGTCAAGCCCTAGGTCACTCTAGTTTAGATCAAGGCTGTGTCCTTTCTTACTGGGGGAGAAGGTTCGGCTGTGTTCTCATGTTAACACAAGGCGAGTCCTTGCCCCACCAGAGGACTAGGCCAGATTCCAGGCAGTGGTGCAGGAGTTGTGCCCTGACAAAACTCATTTCACTTCTAAACTTGTGTGCATGTGGGCAGGGATTGCTTTCAGGCATTTCTAGCATGGGCATAGTGGGGACAGACCTCTAAAGGAGCCCCTGTGCAGTGTACATCCCCCATCAAATTATAATCTAGTTACATATTTATTAGGGCCAGGGTGGGGAGTTAATAGGCCATGGCACTGCCGTGTATGTTCCATGCAGCGCTGGTGATTATCATAAGGGTTATTATTGTGCTGGTCACATCCTGAAAGCCAGAGCTTGGTGATTCAATGTGCTAATTGCAGACCAGAGATGCAAATCGACTCATACAGTTTTTCTCATTTTATTTTCCTCTTTCCAACCTACTACAGAGCCTCACATTTAAGCCTTAAAAATGACCAGATAGAAGAGAACTAACTTATTTTCCAGTTGTATCATCCTAGGAATAATAAGGGTTAAGACCTGTTTCTACTAAGGTTGGATAAGGAAGGATGGGTTAGAGCTCTGGCTTAGGACTTGGAAAATTTGGGATCAGGTCCCTGCTCTGTCACAACTGACTGTGTGAGTTTGGGTGGGTTGTTCAGCCTCTCTGTGCCTCAGTTTCCCTTCTGTAATGTGGGGATGAGGGTGCTGTTCTCTCACCTGGGGTGTTGTGCGGATAAATGCGTTAAAGAGGGGAAGGTGCTCAGCTGTTGTGGCCATAGTAATCGAGAGGTACTAAAGATCTGGTTCATTTCAAATATGCATGTTGCTAAAGACCTGTTTGTGTGAGGTGCTGCGTGAGTTCAGGGGCACTGGAGGCTGCCCAGCAACATGGGGGAAGGTTGGAGGACTGTGATCTGCAGCCAGCTGTGATAAAGGGATGGTCCCTTCCTTGCCTCTTGTGAAGTCTATTAACTAGCACAGATATTGCAGGGGAGGGAAGAGGGCTTGGTGGGGAGAGATTCTGACGGTTTAGATGCGCAAAAGTCCTACAGGCGGTTTGCATGAGTGTGTGCCTGGTACGGGAAGAGCCTCTGCAAATGCCCAGGCCAACAGCAATGAGGTCTGCAGTTTGTGCGTGCATCAGGCCAGAGCATGGAGCTGTTTGCATATATGTCTCAACAGTCGTGTGAGGCTGCTTTGTGGAAGGTTCAGTTGCTCTTGGGAGGAAGAGCAGGGATTGAGTTGGGGGGGCTAATCAACAAACACAACCATGCTCTGGTTGCCTGGCTGAGTGTAGAAAGGACTGTGCTTCCAGGGTGAACCCAGTCTCCTCCTGTTCTGCCCCTTGTGGACCATGGCAGTCCTTCTTAAACTAAGCCGAAAAGGTTGGAGCTAGTGCTTGCAGGCCAGTGTTTTCTGAAAACGTCTAGAACTTTGCTTAGCAGAGACGTGCACGGAGTAGACGATACATAGGAGTTTGGGCAGAAAGGGATCTTCCATTATTCACCAAAAATCGCCCCATTGCTGTGATGGTTCTGTTTCGGTAATGTGCATGGTGAAATGATGCTCTGGATGAGGCATAATCAATGAACAGCTTAGTGGCATGTAATTGATATTTGGATTCAAGTGAGGAGTGGCGGGAGCTGGGAAGGGAGCTCCTAAATTGTAATAACTGCCTATCCTCTGATTTGCCGTGATCTTGGGAGGGTCATGTCACCCCTCTGTGGTTCATCTTCCCCACTGGCAGCATTTTCAGGCTGTGTGGTCTTGTCACTGCAGTGGAGAAAGTTTCCAGCATCAACAGCTTTGATCCCTCCTGTTTTATGCTGTATTATTCGTATTACAGTGTCAGCAACCGAGAGCAGGGCCACGTTGTGCCAGGCGCTGTGCTTGCATGTAGTGAGTGACGGAACTGCCCCAAAGAGCTTACAATTTACACACCCTGGACAGACAAAGGGTAGGAGAAAAGAAGTGCTATTGTCCCATTTTAGGGAAGGGGAAACTGAGTCATGAAGCAATTAAGTGACTTGACCGAGATCGTGCTGCAAGTCTGTGGCAGTGCTGGGAGTCAAACCCAACTCCCACAGGACCCAGTTCAGTGCTCTAGACACAAGATCAGACTTCCTCTTAGAGATTCCCACCTAGAAATCCTTTTGGGGATTTTCTGCCTGGATCCCAGATTTTGCAGCAATAACCTCTGTTTTCCTGGCCGTGTCTGTAGTGACATGATGACATTTTGAGCAGCATCCAGGTGCATCAGGACATTTTATCTTCGCTTCATGCTGCTGCCCCTGCAGCCTCTTAGCACAGTTATTATTTGCTGAGCTCCACAGGGGCGGCAGTGTTAGTCTAGTTCAGCAAAACAAACAAGGACTCCTGTGGCACTTTTAAAGACTAGCCCATTTATCTGTCGCATGAGCTTTTGTGGGTGAAATTCCACATCCTCAGATGCATGAAATGGAAACTGCAGTATGTTGTGTATATACGTGCAGACAAGGGTGAATCACAAGATCAAACCGCTTTGGGGCCTGGTGGCAGGGTCTCTTAGTCTATTTCAGCAAATCAAACAAGTTGCTTTGATTCAAACAGTGTGGAAAGGGGCCCTGTAATAACAATAGCTGAGAAGGTGAGAATGTTAGTAGAGGAGAAATTACCTTTTGTAATGAGGTAGCCATTCTAAGTCCCTAATCAGACCCAGTGTGTCCTACAGGACAAAACAAGGGTGGTCGGAAGCTACAGACCCTGCAGCAGAACTTGCCTCTCTTTGATCTTCTCTGGTGCAGTCAATATCCTAACTGCTGGCCGATGGTAGGTCCAAAGTCTTTTGGCTGTGGATAGAGCAGCATGAAAAAAAATCATTCATTTCTCTCTCATGTGGGCCTTTTGGAACGTCTCTGCTATCCATGCTGCACTTGGTTGCACAATGATCTCCCCAGGGCAACTATGTAACCTGCAGCGTTGATGTCTCAAACTGGACTGGACAAAATCCACTTGAAACGTTCTGCAGCGGATAATCCCGCACTGGCCAGGAGACAGCTGGTTAACCTCCTGCCATGCTCTCTTCCATCCTTGACTTCTGAGGTTCTGAGATTTTAGTTAGATGCTTCCTTGTACCTGCCATTTGGCCTGAAGGCTCCACAGTTGGAAGGTGGGCTGGGTTTGTTTTGTTTGTTCCTGAAAGAGGTTATCTGGGTCTCTGGGGATGCATTTCTTTACAGTGCTCTGAGGATGAGTTCACAGGAGTTTTTGCTTGTTTGTCACTGTGGTATCCAGGCCTTCCTGAAACCTCATGCAGTCTGAGGTGCTTGTTAAAGCAGTGCTGTTTTTACAGAGGGCCCCAGTGCCCTTCCAGCTGTAGGGAAACATGTTTCTGTGTCTTGAAGTCAGAAGACCCTCCAGAGAGCTAGACAGGCGCAAGCTGATTCTGTTGTAACAAATCCGTACTCACCTAGAATATTATGTTGAGTGCCGTGGATGCTTATATCATTACCACAACAGACGGGATGATGCTCAAAATCTTCTGCTCCAAAACCAGTCTTCCGTCACTTGAGCCAGAAGAGAATCTCTGTTAGTTTGCTAGCATTATAAGGCCTATGACACACAGCTGACCAGTTCTGATTTCATCCAGTAGACAGCAAGCATGCTCATTAGCCAGTTGCATTTTGATATACTTTATTGTTTAATTTGTTCATTAGATAGTTCGTTCTCCGTGCTCTGCCCCTGTTCTGTCCAACGAGTAATGCAAACCCTCGTGATGTTTGAGTTGAACTTTCAAACCAAACAATGTTCAGAAGGGTTTATTCATCCCTTCAGCCCAATCCTGCGAGCTGTTTGTGTGTGGATCAGTAGGAGATCAGGGCTGTGATGACACGTATAAGAGGGAAACACATTACCTTTTAAATAATGATCATCAGGGCCAGGAACCTCATTTCTGTTGCCCTCTTGCAACCAGTAAAAATGTTTAACAGACCTTGATGATGTCTCGTAAGATTCCTCCGCTAACAGGAATGGGAGGTATGTTATTTAGGTTAATCCGTGAAGTGACAGGAGGTGACAGAGCCATGCAGGCAATGGACAGATAAACCCGCATGCTTCAGTAATGGCTGCGGTGTTAATCAGCGCTTCTTTTCCTGTAAATATTCTAATGCCAGCAGCAGCACTACCTAACTCAGAAAGAACCGCCAGCAAAAAAGCCAGAATGAATAAATATTTCTGTCCTTTATCTCAGCTGCCCCTTTGCGGGTTAAGGTGTGAGATTTGTAGCTGCAGTTGGTTTGTCTCTGTCTGGACAGGGGCCCTGGTGGGGCAATCATTTAAGGTAGCAGGTGACAGGCAGCTTGCGGTGTTAACCCCTTCAGAGCTGTGGAACAGGGCAGTAACCCTTAGCTATTGACTGCTTTCGGAGGGTGCTTCCTGGCAGCAGCCAGTTCTAAAGATCAGTGAGGAGCAGGTTACTTCAGAGATCAGTTTTCTCCATTTCTCTCCAGCCTCTTTGCTCACGCTGTTCTCGTGGGGTTTTACCTGCACAGGGTGTGAGACATGGGGTGGCAGGCCACTAGCTAACACATCACAGAACATTATCCTGGAAGTGCTGAGGTCGAAGAGTTTTGCCATCCACTTCAATTGGCATTCACTGAAAGTCTCACAAGCCCCCACCAGAGGGCTGGGAGGGGCCATCCAAGTCTTTGGATGCTGGATTTTTCCAGTGATTTAAGCTTCCAGAGCTTGAAATAAGACTAGTTGTGGAGTCCTTACTTAGGCACACATGTGGGGTGCAGCTCCTTTGTCATTTCCCATCCTGAGAAGTGAAACCCACCACTGGCTAGCCCTGCAGATTCTCCAAGGCCTAAACACCCCATGACCCAGAATATGTGAGCTGATTTGCCATTTAACCCTGGCTGGGGGCTCCTAGACTTTGCTAATTTTGCAGATGCCACTTAGTGATCAGCCTTTTCACTTTTTGTTCAAAGATCTGAAAGTCTTTACAAAAAAAAGGCAAGTACCATTAGCCCCAGTTTACAGAAAGGGAAACTGAGGGACAGAGCAGGACCATGAGTTGCTAACAGATCTGGATATCCTAACACCCACACTTTGGCCATAGACTGGACGGCCTCCTTTAAACCCATGCAGGTCTAAGAGGTGGGTTTGTGAGCACTCTGTAGCATACGGAGATGGAGCAGCAAAATACATGAGAAGCTGTGAAATGCAATGTCAGTGATGTAGAATTGTCCCCTCCAGGAAGGGGATCTGCCCATCAGGAATGGATCTCCTTGTTATCCATTGCATTGTTCTGTGTGCCAGGTGCCTCCCAGCATCGCTATGTGCAGAGGAGGTTTTAACCGCTCAGGTCTTTGCTGGAGCAAACCTGCTAGCTGGAGCAAATCTTTGCAGAGCCCAGTCAGGAGTGTTGGAAATATCGAGAGATCATCAGCTGCTCCCTCCTTTGGTTCTTCTGGTCTCTTGCTGGGTTAGTCGGTACTGTGGGGAGTCAAGTTTTAGCCCCAGGGCTGCCTTCTGCTGGGCAAGGGGAGTGTGGCTGAGATACAAATGCAGAAATGTGTCTCTGCACCAACTGCTGATCCCAGACGGGCAACTCCTACAAAACACAAGTTGTCTTGTCACTGAACCATACAGCCTGCAGAGCTGCTCTGGGGGCGTGGGTGCGGGAGGTTGTCAGGAATTTCTCCTCTGTGTTTAGTGCCAGTGAATGCTCAGCCTGGGGTAAATTCGTGGGGCTGTAAAAGAAAGTGCTAGCAGGCCAGCAAAGAACTCATCTTGGTCACTGGAGAGGAAGGAGCGTGTGATGTACCCAGCCTATCAGTGATGAACTCGCCTTTCTTTCTTTTCTTTCTCAGGTACAAAGGCTTCATCAAGGACTGCCCCAGTGGACAGCTGGACGCTGCTGGATTTCAGAAGATTTACAAGCAGTTCTTTCCTTTTGGCGATCCAACAAAATTTGCAACCTTCGTTTTCAATGTTTTTGATGAAAACAAAGTAAGTTGGTGACTGACAGCAGTTAGCTCCCTTCTCCCATCTCCACGCACACCCTTCTCACCCACCACGAGCTGCGCTCTTTAGAACGCCTCGAAATGTCTTAGACAGTGACACCCGCTCACTGTTCACGTCTCAAGGTGCGAAAATCAAAACATTCGCTTCCAGGG
Source organism: Podocnemis expansa (assembly GCA_007922195.1). Lineage (NCBI taxonomy): Eukaryota > Metazoa > Chordata > Testudines > Podocnemididae > Podocnemis > Podocnemis expansa. The sequence goes on from ML682047.1 coordinate 11,762,840, forward strand.
GCGTGAAATTCCAACGGAAAAGCTTTTGCAGCAAGTCCCTATGCTTGTTTTACTGTATGCTTCTCGTGGGTGCAGCGGATAGTCAGCGAAATGCTAACGAGGACAAAGGAGACATTTTGTGCTGCTGACAGAGGCTGGAGCAGGCCATCTCCTCCCCACTACAGCAGCCGGAATGATCCGTTGTTGGAATTACATAGATACAGGTTTCATGTTGCCAGCCAGCCAGTCCTGATAAATGTCTATAATTTCCATCCCCTTTATCTCTCCTCTCTGTCCTGGCGGCTACATTTTCAGAGGGCATCATGGGGCCGTTATGCTCCTGTTTGTGCCCGAGGCAGGTCAGACTCACCAGTTGCCTAGCCACCAGTTGTCATGTTTCCACAGACAAAGCTGTTGAGGAGATAACCTGGAAGCCCTGCTCTTCCAGGCGCCTTTCTTCCATCTTGGATGCAGTGGAGTTTCTCCCTTTCAGTGATTCTCCAGTTTGTTTTTATTCTGCAGAAAATTTCATGGGCATGAGAAATCCTGTCATAGGCCAGTGTACTTCATGCCCCATCCCTCAGCTCCATTTTATTCCACAGGACCTTTAAAGTTGTGGGGAGAGGGCTCTGCCTTAACACATGTTTATGCCATCCCCTGGCATCACTCTTCTCTTGTTACCAGGGGCATGGCTCCAGTGCACACTGTACCTGGGTCTATGGGACCTGGCTTATGGACTCGGTGTTTCCCCTGCCTGGTTTATGAGCCTGGGTTTGCAATTGCTGGACCTGGGTCTCCCAACCATGGTAAAGTGCCCATACAGCACCAGACAGACCTCGCTTGGCTTTGCGGCTTGAACTCCATCCACACTGCAAAAGGACAGGCTCGGACCTGAGTCAGAGCAGATTCTGACCCAACCCCAAAGCAGGCTCCTAGAACTCTGGTCCTGGTTGCCCGCTGACCTGAGTCAGGCTGATTTGTGTGTGGACTGATGTGGGGCTTGGGCTCAAACCTAAGTCAGAGCCTGGCTTTAGGGTGCAGTGTAGACACACTCCCTACATTACACAGAATGTAAATTGCTTGTGCCTGTTCCCCACTGCCTTGTGCACTGTGTCTTCATTTATGGATGTGAGCAGATCAGAATGGATCCACACCATAGATTTGGCCTTGAGATTGGAGCTCCTAGAAGAGAAAGGATGCATGAAACTCTTCCCAGAGAAGGAGAGTTGCTCCATCAGTTGAGATACCAGGCTGCTGATCTCCTTCCACGTGCACCTGCCAGAAGATTCTGGTGCAAAACTCTCTGGCCATCATCCCACCCTCTGTCTCCTACCATCTGATTAATCCTTTAGCACCAAGAATAACTTGAACTAAATCTACTGGAGCATAGTTATGGAGAGGGATCACCTGGACAAGATTTAGAGCAGTTATTTTCAAACTTTTTTCTCAGGAGCCAGTTGAAAAGAAAATCATTTATGCCCGCAACCCAACGATTACATCTTTTGCCAATGGATTCCAGTATTTTGGCAGTGGCAGCAGGGGGTGACACAACCCAGTACCTGAGTGTCTGCAACCCAGTTCTGGGTCCAGACCCATAGTCTGAAAACCACTGGTCTAGAGTGATGATGCCCCATGAGTAAGAATGCAGTTTACAGGCAGGACCAAAACTCTGCATACATCATCTCAGTGAATCAGTGGCATGGTGTCTGCTTTGAGTAGGCCTGCTTGGGACTGCATATGTCCACACGCATGAGTCACAGGTGTGGGCACAGTCACATAGCCGGAGAAATCTCTGCCCATGTGCCAGAGCACAGGTGGCCTCACATGGCCCCTTTTTTTTTTTCAGGATGGGAGGATCGAGTTTTCAGAATTCATCCAGGCACTGTCAGTCACTTCCCGAGGAACTCTGGATGAGAAACTGCGGTGTAAGTCCTCAGCTTAATGTCCAGCCATGAACTGTGTCTCTCCATGTCCCCCTGTTAAAGTCCTTGAGCCCAGAATGGGTCCAGAATAGCAAGAGATGGCCATGCAGGGAGAAGCAAGGAGGAGCACTGTAGAGTGTCCCCTCGGCTAGTCTAACCTGTCTCCGGTAGTGAACCTTGTGGCTGGGGTCCACACCTTTGGGCTAGTGGGGCTCATGGTGGCATGCTAAAAGGAACAGTGTGGGCATTGTATGAACATTCTGGCTTGGCCTGGAGGTTAGGCTGTCAAGCCTGCCTCATTCAGCGGAGTGCGGGCTCCTGCCAGAGCTGGTATGACCCAGCAACGTCCACATGACTCTTTAGCATGCAACAGTGAGCTGGCTCTGCTACCGCAGATCTGCAGACCCTGGTGGGATGGCCTGTTCCCAGGTGTTGTGTAGACAACCCCTCTGTCTCGGGGTCTCAGTGCAGGGGTTCATGCTGTGCAGCCCCAGTTAAAATGAGGAGGCTGTTAATGGGGTCAGAAAGGGAGAGCTGGGCTCTAGCTCACTATGTGCTTAGGAAACACGGCAGACTGGCAGAATGGAGGCCTCTCCTTATCCACAGCACAAGTCCCGCACCGACAGCAAGACCATTAATCTGCCTCTGCCCCAACTTGAAGGCCCCCACAAAGGGGCTGATTCAGTCTCTAGGACGTGTCCAGTTCTGGGCCTTGTAGCTGAGAGTTGTGAGCAGGGGCCAGGCAGTGCCAGTGATGTTTGTGCCCCAGGAAGTGGCTACAGGGAGTTTGCTTGTTCCTGGCACAGACAGGCCACTGAATGGCTATCAGGCTCTTGCTGTCAGCCCCAGGCTGCCTCCACACTGGGTGCTGCACACAGCGTTTCCACAGCACTTCAGTGTTGCTCTTGATTTCAGGGGCATTTAAACTGTACGACTTGGACAACGATGGGTACATCACGAGGAATGAGATGCTGGACATTGTAGACGCTATTTATCAGATGGTGGTAAGCGTCCTGGGGAGGGAAGGGGGGACACTGGTGCAAAGCACACTGTGGTCCCAGTTGCAGGAGGTCTGAGGGGCTTCTCCAAGGGGATCTGAGTGGCAGCGTCTGATGCTGCCCCATGAGTTTAGCAGGCCCATCAGGGGGTCAAATTGGGATGACTCCAGGGGCAGAATGAGGGAGGGTGTAAGCAGCCCGCACAGCAGGTCACACTCCCTGCTTTTATGGATCTAGTGGAGATGGGGAAGAGCAGGGCACTGCTGGTTAATTTTTCCCCCTAGAGAAAGAGGAGGGTGCAGCAGAGGTAGCATCCAATCTGAGGCTCCTGTAGTGACCACGTATCCCCTATCAGGGTCACTGCTTCACAGCCAAATGGGGAGGGCCGTGTTCTCCACCTCCCTGACTGCTGCACCCCCCCAAGTCCCAGTGCCAGAATCAATTGCTCCCAGGATTGGATCTGGCCCTTAGAAGTGTCACATGACTGGGAAGCCCATGAGGCTGGCTGAAAAGTGCCTGTGAGGCAGCCGCACAGATCTGGCCTGCTCGAGGTTCATTCTAGACTAGGGTGTCCTTCACCAGTGCACAGAGAGAAAGGAAAGAGGGAGATGCAGAGATGCCCCTGCACTGAAGATTCAGTGCAGCCACAAGTAGCAGATATGAAGGACTCACTGCACTCCCTTCTGTCCCTCCAGGGAAATACGGTAGAGCTTCCAGAAGAGGAAAACACACCAGAGAAGAGAGTGGATCGGATTTTTGCCATGATGGACAAGGTGAGACACAGTGGTGACTCTTGTGTGTTTCCTCCCCAGCACTATGGGGTTGTCACAAACCCCAATCATCCATCTCCCAGAGAGGGTCCCTTCCACACCTCTACAGGTGTCACAAACCACAAAACCCGCAGGTCTGTAGCTGCTTCCGCTCACTGCGGACACAAAGTCCCCCCAATACAGCCTGCTCAATGCTTTTCCTTGACTGGTTGGAGCCACACCTCACTCCAGGCCTCTTATCATCGAGTGTGACACAGCGCCACATGTGTCTCAGTGAATCATTCATCTCTGACTGAGGCTGGCTCCATGTTCACCTCCTGTTTTCTTCCTGCCTCTGACTTTCCTCAGTGTCTTGAGTGTAGATTCTTAATCTCATTTCAGTCTAAGACTGGTTCAGCAGAGCACTCAATGCAGGTGCTTAACCCCCTGTGAAGACTCAGAGTTAGCCTTTGCTTGAGTACTTTGCTAAATCAGCGTTTTGCCATGTGTTTGGTTTTTCCTTTGGACGAGAGTGTTCACTCACCCACGCCCCTGAATCAGAGGTCACCCTCGTTCTGTTCTGACACACCGAAGCTGGAAGAAGGCATCCTTTCTAGGCAGTGCAGGGCAGGTTGATATCAGAGTAGGAAGGACCCTGCAGGCTTCTGGGGTGTCGGACTTCCCACAAAGGAAGAGGGGAGCAGTCCCCATTGAATAGGCTATTTCAGGAGGCTGTTTCACTCACTAAGAAATGTTACGGTAAGAAATCCAGGCAGGGCTGCAGAGGCCTATGAGGCAGCTCTAAGGGAATGAGGTGCCTTCAAAACCATTCCTCAAAGTGTGCATGAGGCAGTGGTGAAATGTGGTAGAAAAGAGGGATGGGGCTGAATCAAAGGGGTCTGGGTCCAGTTCTGAACTTCATTGGAGTTTCGGGAAGGGGTCTTTGACTCAAAACTGTCCTTCTTTAATACCAAGCATGGATTGTTCCTCTGTGTCCAGGGCATTTAAATAAAACAATTGGTTGTACCATATTGGCCATCACAAGCTCTCACTGGTGTTGCCTTTCAGAATGCTGATGGGAAGTTAACGCTGCAAGAGTTCCAGGAGGGCTCCAAAGCCGACCCCTCTATCGTACAGGCACTATCCCTCTATGATGGCCTGGTATAATCCCAGGATTTTAGCTGCGGTAAGATGAGCAGGGTGGTAGGGCTGGGGATCTCTGTCTGTCATGTGTAGAACTGGTTGTGTTTCCTGTGCTTAGGGTTGTCTTACAATGCCCATTTTCAGTTGCTTATAACTTTTCTAGCTTGAACGGTTTGAGCTGAGCTGAAATTTTCCATGTTGGGTGTTTGCTTTGGGCTGGACTTGTGGAGGGTGAGGTGTCAGCTGAAACAGTTTAGCTGTTTCCTAAAATGATGCTAAGAAACAATACAATATTTTGCCCATGTTAAGATTAGTTGTGCAACTGTTTAATGTATGTGTCCCCATGGTTGGAACAAGAGCTTGACCTTTGACAAGAGGGTAACTTTATATCAAAAGTGTGCCATGGCCACTTCTGTTAAAATCCACCCAAACATGGTCACATTATAAGCCCTTGAAAAAAAAACTATTGCACAGACTCAGTAGAGACTTGTTAGAGTCTGGCAGCTGAAGCCTCCAAAGATTCTGTCTGTACTGAGCATGTTCCAGCCTGTCTCAATTCTTGCATGGTGACCAGACTTCAAATGTACAATACCAAGCAGCTGAGCATGAAGGGATTGATTGGGGGTGGGTGGGACAGAGCAGCATTTTCCCTGCAATTGCTCCTCAAGGAACCTGGAGTCATTTGTGGTGCTGAGCTCTACTGGTGCTCAATGCTAAAACAGAAGCGTGGCCGTATGGGGTCAAACAGACCAATGGTCTTCTGACAGTGGCCAGAAATGAACAGAACAGGACAGTTTCAAGTCATCCATCCCTTGTTGTCCACTCCCAGCCTCTGGGAGGTTTGCGGGCACCCAGAAAATGGGTTGTGTCCCTGCCCATCTTGACTAATAGCCATGACCCAGTCCTCAGTGAATGTACCTGTTCTTTTTTTAAACCCAGTTATATTTTTGGCCTTCACAACATCCCTTGGCAATGAGTTCCTCAGGTGGAATGTGGGTTGTGTGGGTGGAGAAGTACTCCCTCGTGTTGGGCCCAGGTGGAATGGAGGAGGAGGAGGAAGAATGCAGAGAGGTGAGGACTGATGGAGAGGCATCGGAGGAGGATAAGGAGGCCAAAGCTGAGAGGTTTCCAGAACATGGTGCTGAGTTCAGCCCATCTGTTTATAGCATGCCCTCTTTTTTGCTCCTTTTCAAGCCGGGCATGTTACTGGAATGGAGGAGACGGAGACAGGCACTAATTAGATTGGCAGGAGCTGTAGCTGCTGCATATCCTGTGCATTCTATTCTCTGAGACTCACTCTGGCTCCTGTATGTGTTCTGCTATTTTAAGGTGGTATGTAGCAAACTCTAGTGGCAGACATGCACATTTCGTGAGAAGGGAGGCAGTAGGGAATGCGGGGTGAGTGCCGAGATGGGGCACAATGGGGATCCAAGCTCAGCAGCAGCAACTTGGATGAGGGAGATTTTCTATTAAGGTCTTTGTGGTGCAAGGAAGAAACTACGCTGGAGAAGCCAGAGGCTGGGAAGGAGAAAGAAGACAAACTCATTAGTGAGTTACCAGGGAATGAGCAGTTGATAGGCTTGTATCTGTTTGCTTCCAAACTCCTTCCTCAGGAGCTTTAACGTTCTTGCTACCCAGTGGGGTAGATTCCTTCCTATGTCCTTGGAGAATAATCACAACTCGTCTTTCTGATTTTGATGCATCCATGAGAACTGTTGAGCATGACGGTACAGTAGAACCTGCCTTGCAGTAAAGGATTTTAAACCAGCAGAGTCTGTGGTGTGACTCACACTATATCTGCCATAGAAAAGCCCCAGAGGCAGTTTGCAAAACCCGGGGTTTGGGGAAGGTGCTGGTGTAAAGGCAGTGGATACAGAACTTCAGGGTATCCTGTTGAGTAGCTCCAGCACATCCTCGTCCTAAAACATTATGAATCTGCATTATGATTTAATTTTATCTGTGTATCGTGATAGCATGTAAGGGCACTAGCCAGCACACTTGTACGAGGTGCTGCAAGATCCAGTCCTTGCCCTGAAGAGCTCGCATTAAGGAATGATCCTCAAATTTTGAATTATGACAGAAGAAGGGAGGGGGGACCAGCCACTTTTTCATACACAAATTCTTCCTTCACCCCTTTGGAGTTTTTCAGATTTCATAACTGATGATTTTCCAATTTTTGAAATTTTAAACCCCCCGAAACAGGGTGAGGGGAGTGTCAAAAAAAGGTAAAAAATTCTTCGCTGTTGTCTCAGCCAGCTCAGCACTGCCAACAGCAAACTCTTGGAAACTGGTGAAGTCCTAAAAAATCATGAGAGTGGCATATAAATAAAGATTTTTTTTTTTTTTTTTTTTTAAGAATAAACATTAGCTTCTGGAGCTGGAGCCTTGGACATGTTGTGTGGGGGGGCGTAACATTTCCAAACTTTTCTCCAAAGCCAGATTGGCAAGAACTGTACTTTTTGTTTTCAGTGAAAGCATACAGGCTCACAGTAGTCACCTGATTCCAGGAGCTGGGACCTTAAGAAAAAAAGATGAGCTGTCAGGACTGGCAACACTGCCTTATCAATAAATTTCTTCTTGTCTCTGGTTCTTTGATTTAAACACCGTTTGACTTGCTTTCGCTTCTTCTCCCCCGCCTTGCCAAAACCCTTCCTCTCTTTCAGTTGCCTGGGGAAAGATTCTTTCTGTGCCATCAGACCACCTCAGTAAAGAAGCTTGCCTGTCCCTCTCCAGCCTTCCTTTATGTTACGCAAACAAGGGATGCGCTTGAAGTGTGAGGTCATTCCCCGCACCCACTCTGCACTCTGAATCAGCCGTTTCCATTTGCCAACTTCCGCTTTTTCAAAAAAAGAAAAAAGAGAGAGAGAAGAAGAAGAAAAAGAAAAAGAAGAAAAAGAAAGGGAAAAAACAGAAAAAGAAAAAGCAGGGAATATTGAGCATCTGGAGGTGGAAGGGGTCATGCATCACTGTGCGGAGATCCTCCCCCGCCTCTTGCTTTTATTTAATAGAATTTTTTTTCGAATGAACTAAAAGCACCGACAAATATTTTACATTGTTTTCATAGAAAATCTCAGTGTAAAGAAGGAGCCAGAAGGTACTGTTGAAGGCTTGGAGTGGGTGGCTGCTGCACGCCATCCAAGCACTTGATCACAATCGGCTTCTGCTTTCTCGGGGGGCGAGGGGGTGGACGATAAAAGGCAATTGGAAATGAAAATTCCACATCACCTGCATTTCCAACAGCACCCCAGCCTGTGTTGCTAGGGATATATACATATATATATATTTTTTGTGATACAGTATTGTGCTTTTTTTTTGGATGGAAAAAGTGAGGCTTTTTTTTAATATACCTATGTTATCGATATCTTTATTTATTTGTTGTAAATGTTGCTGCTGAGTTTAGTCTTTTGTGTGTTGAAACATCTAGCAGATAACAGTTGTGAGGTTTACACATTATGGCAGGGGGATGGTAGCCTGCGATAAAAATTAAGCCAAAAATATTCCACCCCCCTTCCATACACTGTGCTTTGTCGACTGGTTGATACATTACAAAGAGGGATAACATAAGCCCCTTCTCCTTGTTTCTGTCTCTCTTGCACCTTCTCCTCCTCCTCTTTAGAAACCCAACTAACACCCCTGACAAACCCCAAGGCTAGGATTGAATGCTGTCCTTTTTTCAGTGATTTGTATTTCTATTGCCCTTATGCATTCATTTGGCCATCTTGCCTTTGTGTAAACAGAATGGTGACAGTGTCCAGACATTTTTCTGCATGAAGAGTATTAATGGGATGGGACCGATGTTGTTTTAGCTTTAAAATGACCTTTCTTTTTGGCAAGTCCAGGGGCTGTTGCATATCTGTCCTGGGAGGGCAGTTAAAAAGGGGACTAAATTAACTTGTTGCTAAGCCACCAGGAGGCTGGGAACCTGGAGTCCCTTTGGACTGAGAGCAGAGAGGTTTGGGCGTTTATGCATTTGCCTGCCTTTAATGTCTCTGAAAATGATCAGCAGATCAGAAGGGCTTAGGAGAGTGTCTGAGCAAACAACCGTTTATGGCTGTTTAAGGCAAAACCAAGCCCATGACACTGTCCAGAGCTACACTGGTGCTGCTTATTGCTCTAGAGACTCCAGAGGTAGAATGGCCATAGTCTCCTGGTGTTGTCACATTTGCACATGCGTGGTAATTTTAAGTGCTCTTGAGTTCTGATGTTTGGGCAGTGCACAGAGAGAGAGCCAGCGAAGCCTTGTTCAATGTCTCGCATCCATTCAGATGGTGCCCAGCATTGGTCACAAGCCAAAACAAATGCAGCCTCTCCTCCCATCTCTGCTCCACCTTAGGGTGAAGTGGGGTAGCAGAATAGAAGCACAGTAGCAAACACACCCAAGACTAAGGATGGCACTATCATGGTTCTTTTGCCTAATGGAGCTAGAACAGAAAGCCGCCTGCAGCATTCACCACGGAGCCGCAGCTGGAGGTGTCTCCACAGCACAGAAGAAACGTCTGTGTGAGGCCTGTACACAGAGTGATTGTCAAGCACACCCTAAATATTGGAGTCCTTTGCCTTTCTGCCAACGTTCTTCTTGGTCATGCGCCTGGAGGTTGGGGCATTTATCTGTTGTACTAGCTAGCCAAAGTGTTTCTAAGGCTCCTATCTCCTTGGTGTCCAAGCACCAAACATTGTTCTTTTTAACACTGCTTGTAACAAGAACAGCAGCAGAGCAATGGATTTGGAGGTAGGAGGGGGAAGGAAAGATTGTGATGTTGAGAGTAGCTGATGTTAGCTGCCATCTGTGTAAGTGGAGGAGCATGAGTGAGCAAAATCCCGGTTGCCTTTCTGTCCATTTTTTCCTCTTCCAGTGATCGGGAAGGACAGATTTACTGCCCTCATCCTAGATGCACCTCTGTAGATAGGAAACGATCTGCTAAAAAACCCTAAACGCCTGTTAACTTCTGCGATGTTTGGATTTAGATCTAAATTTTAGGGCCCAGGTTTGTATTACAAAGCCAACACAATTGAAAAGGTCCCAAAACTCTGCTTGGATTGTAACACACTGGAGATTCTCACCAAGAGCTGCATCTTTTCTTGCTGGCCCAGCAATGATGAGCAATATGAGTTATCTTGTTCTTGGGTTCTCCCATGCAGTCCTTTAGCTCTTCTAAGGGGAAACCTGTGAAAAGGGCAGTGACTCCATCTTTCAGAGCTAAAATCACTTTATATAATATATATGTAAATACTAGTCTCTGCGCCAGCACTGCTTTCCCTTCCTTCTTTCCTCTCCCACCATATCCCCACAGTATAAAGAGTGCTGTGTTTTCCCAGAGATGTTATACAGCCCAGGTGGCCCTGTTTGGCACTTGAACACCAGCGTGGTGGTAAAAGCATGTGCCCCTTTGTACAGGTAAAGATATCTGTAGGAGAGGCGTCTTCGTGATGATCCGCACACGGTAGATTTGAAACGTGAACTCATGCTCCAAAAACACCTGACTCCAGCCATGGAACTAAAGAAGAAATGTCCATTAGCTGTCGCTGGCATTAAGTCTTCTCTTCCACTTAGGCTGCATGAGAGCGAAATGGGAACACACTTTAAATGAGGTCAGATTCTGTACAACTGAGGGGGGCCATGACACATTTGCACTAACCTGTACATGACCCTGACCTTCCAGTGCTGTGCATTCCGTTTTCAGTCCTTTGTGTGTTACAGAGCACAGATTTTTTTTTTCCTCAGTTTCTAAAATCTGGCAATACACTAGTCATGGAAGCACAAGAGCTTTTGTCCTGTTGCAAGCTTTGGAAACCAGGAAGGCTTTTCTCCAGAGTCTGCTCCCTCACTTTCCCACCGCACAGTTATGTTGAAAGTTCTCAGAGTCCCATTCCATAAGAAAGAAGAATCTATTGGCATTATAATGTCCTGAACTGTTTTCTTCTGGTGTGAAACAAGAGGGGAGTGCAACACCTCCGTGCTCCTCTGTGTTTTACATTTTATAGCACAGTCTTTTCTCCTGGCATGGGGTTTGAAGGTATTTCTCATCATGTGGTTAGCAAGATGACCTTCATCCTTAACAGTGAGTCACCAGTGCTTTACAGGGCAATATTTTGAGCTGCCAGGTCACAAATGCAGCTAGGACCAATCACTCTATTGAATTCCATGGAGCAGTAGTGATCGACAGCAGCTTGAGGACTGGTCCCTGATACATGGGTAGCCTTGGATGAGAGGTCTCCTGACCTGCAGAACAGCACGCCTGAAGGCATGAGCTACAATCAGCCACACATCAGCGCTATTTGCAGTAGCCTCAGCCAGCCCAAGGCCCAGCACAGTTTAAGGATTTTAAGCAGCAGTAGTGGACGGGGAGGAGAGGTTAACTCCAGGTGAACTGCATGTTGCATTTTCAGCACTGAGGCTGGAGTTTTCAAATGAGGGTGCTAGGCTCCCAAATCCCATTGGACCTAACTCCTAAATCCCAGCCCTAGTGTGGACTGGCCATCTCTCTGAGGTGGCTCTTTATTCCCCATCCCTTGACCCAGCACTAGTAAAAAGCTCATTTTGTTCTGTGTCTGCATTCCATTAGTAACAGGAACATGGAGAACCCAAACACCCTGTCCATATTGTTCTTAAAGGTCATTCCCTTCCACACATTTCTCTCACTGGTAACAAAGCACAAAGTGTTTGGCAGGAACATGATCTATTTCACTACTTGTTAAACTGGGCTACCAGAGCCTGATTCTTGTGCACATCTGGTTTGTGTACATCCAAACAGAAATGAAGGCTTTGTAATAACCTTGGTCAATATGCTTTTATGCCACTGAACGGATCAAGAGAGTTAGCTTTATGGCTTGGGGGTTACATACGCACAGACCAAGAGAGAGCTTTTGTGGGGAGGCCCACGAAATGGCATGGTTTTGTCCCCCTACAAACAGCATTGAGGCCAGACACCACGCAGCAATGGGTTGTGATCCCCATGGATTGTTTAGCTAGACCTGAAAACGTGTTCAGAACTTCAGTTCCCCTCTTGATCTATTCCCAAGGGTAGCTGGATATCCAGGATAGTCTCTGCTGTGACTGATTCATCCAAACAGAGGTCTTATGCCAGAATAGCATGTGCATAGTCTGCCTTTAGTCAGGAAATCTCACATGTGCTTCATTTTCCTTCCTAAACAGAGATCAGTCCCCAGACTGGGGCTTGATTGATTTGTGTCGTTACTTAATAGTATCAAGCCTCTTCAGTGACTCCCTCCCCTGCTAGCCCCATTCATAATGCTAACATGAAATGCTCTGAAACCAGCATGGTTTCCCTAGGAAATGATCCTGTATAAGAATCTATGTGCAACCATATTCTACAGAAATAGCACCAAAATCCTGCAACTCTATGGTAAGAGATTTTGTTTTGGAGCTTTGACTATCAGATACTGTAGTATTGTTTTATAAGGAGAGACCCATTGACTGTGATGCATCTTGAGGATATGATCATCGGCCTTATGAAAAACCGTCAAGCAACTGCTGCATTTTCTGCTCTCATAGGGCCTAATCCCAGTAAAATCAATGGACCAGATCTTCAGCTGGAGTACAGTGGCTCTATTGATTTCAATGGAGCTGTGCTGGTTTATGCCTGCTGAGATCTGGCAAGTGTGACTTTTGTCATTGACTTCAATGGGAGCAGGACCAAAATATGAGTCTTATTTACAGAGTCAGTGCAATCAGAGAAGGGATTCAAAAGTACATGAGGGTTCTGAGCTTTTTCTGGATGCTGCTGGCTCTTTTTGGAAAGCCTTGCATGAAATAAAGGAAGCGAGACAAAAAGTTGAATTCATTTGCCGTGTTCTCTTTAACATAAGTTGTTACTGGACCCAAGAAAAAGGCCTTTCCCTTTGCAATTGGGAGATGGCTGGTTCCCATTCTTCCCTTCAATCTGAATATCTTACAAGGATAGATGGGTTATGAATGGAACGTACTACCCCAGTCCTTCCAAGGGAAACTTGCTGCTTTGTGGCCAGAATGCTTTCATTTTTGGTAGCTCTCTTCTGTGCCTCCCAGCTCCCATCTCTTCCCCCAGTCTGGTCCCTTTCTGCTGCCGACTGGTGCTTAAGGTGATTGTGATGCTTCCATAACTTCCCCTGCTGATAAATAACTAACCGCACAAAATGTATAACAATATCCAGGCGAGTGCAAATGTCATTTGTTTTGGCACTCCCCTTGGAAAGGCTTTTAAGTTTGGCAGAGGGTCTGCGCCTTCCAGTGAATTGTATGAAAGAGCCGTCACACTTCAAGGGGCACCGTATAATTGTTCCAGCTCACACAGCCCTATTTTTTAAAAGGTGTCTTTGCCAGAACTTCAACAGCAGCAGTCGTCTCTGGCTCAACAGCAGTTAACAAACCCTGGCCTCAGAGCTGCAGCGAGCCCTACTGACTGGCATTCTCGAGGAAGCAAGGAATCTCAGGTTTCAGCAAAAGGCTTTTATTTAACAATTGCATCAGCAACATGGTAGATTCACTGTCTTACCCAAAGAAACGCCAAGCTCTGTCCCTAGCCATTTGTCTCTCTCTTGCTTATTTCCAGTGAGCTACCTGAAAGAGCCAAAAGATGGTGGTAGGTCCCATTGATGCACACAGCTAAGGGAGTAAGCGAAGTGAAGACTCTGGTGTCTCTGACCCCCTAGAAACAGGAAAAAAAAAGCAGCTTTTGTCAGGGAGCACGGGTCTGGGGCAGGAAAGGACTGTGGTTCTGAGCTCACACGAGCTTCAACCGGCAAAGAGCAAGAAATAGAAACATGCTGCATGGTGACACCCAGACTATGACTGATTCCAGTCAATCCTACCTCCCCTGTCCCTGAGGTCTTTGCCACAGCCCTGCCTGACCATCAGGTAAAGATGACTTCAGCTTGGCAATTTTTGCTGGCCCTCTGGGTGATTGCCAGGTTGACAACTGCCACTTTTGAGTCTTAAGGCCATTACAGTCTGCTAGCCCAGAGTCATTTTTATCCTCCCCTTTTCTTTTAATATTTGCAAGCTAAAAGCAAAACATTTTTGACTGAATAAAAAGCTTTGGTTGATTAATAAAGGTCCTGTTTAATCTTCTGTTCTGAAGCGGTGTACATTTTCCCTCTTAGATGGGCGAGCCAGTTGCTGGAACCAGACATTACATGTCAGGCTCTTTGACAAATCAACAATGATATATTTCATTCTGGAGGGGACTAGAACTCTTGAGAACTGGGTGCTCGTCTTGCCTCAGCTCTTGACTCACTATATGGCTTTGAGCAAGTCGCTGAGGCTAAAATTTTCAAATGCGGCCAACGATATTTGGGAAGTTGACTTTGAGATGCCTTCAGCCTTGTTATGAGAACTGATGAGCGTCCACGGGTCCAGATCAGCACCCCTGACAATAAGACTTGCAGCATTTCACCTTAGAAAATGTTGGCCTTAACCTCTCTGTGCCTCAGTTTTCCCATCTGCAAAATGGGGTTGATACCAACCCATTCTTGTAAAGTGCTTTGGGCTCTACATTTAAAAATGCTATGTGAGCATTAAGTGTTATGTTACTATTATTTGTTATTAGTGACTAGATTTTGCACAATCTCCAGAATATGAAACACAAGAAGCATGAGATTTGGGGGAATCACTTCCTCCGAGTTTTGGAATATTCAGTTTCACCAAGTAATTCACTTTTTTAAAGAAAAACCTGGTCATTATTAAAAAATAACAACAGCAGCTGATTTGTTTCTTTTTGTGATGTTTTCTGCACAACATTTCCCAGGATTGTCCTGAACTAAAGAGAGATGCGCGTTGCAGCTGTGACATTTGAAAAAAAAATAACAGTAATAAAGAGTCCAAGGTGCATGGGCAGCCTCTGATAACTTGCTTTCTGCCACTATATGTTATCTGTCACTGTCAGTGTTGCATAGATTAAAAAGCAGGATCTGTACTTCCCTTTTCTTTTGTTTTATTTTTCCTCTTTGTGTGATGACTGTTGCTGTTTTATATCACCTTTCCGTGTAGTTCTGGGTCTTGTCTGTGCTTAACTGTTTCCTCCAAAAGGAAAAAGATTTGCAGTTTTGGGGACGGAAATCAGTCTAGCAGATCCCTCAACTAATAATAGTAATAGGTTTCCATCATACAAGACAGAGGAAGAGAGAGAGAATTGAAGGGTTTCTTTCCTTTTGACCAGGCATTCAGTTATCATGATCCATAGCCCAGGTAAAAGCAGCTATTCCCTTGTGCGTGATAATAGTCAAACTTGATATTTAGTTTTTGATTGCTTTGGGGAAGCGTTTGAGCACTGAGCTGCCAGGTCACTGTTTCACAAGTCTCTCCAGGGCCATGTTCTGAACAGGGCTGAGTACTTTGTTTAAAGGTGTGGCTACTAAGGATCTGGCCCTGTCTGCTGGACAAGTATCATTGACTTTCACATGAGCTGGCATCAGTGGGGTGGTGTCTTGCTTCTGGTTAATCAGGTGAAGAAGGAGAGGACAAAGAAATGGGCCCAAGATTTAAATGGGTGAAACTGCATAGGTGTCAGTAGAATGGCGCCCATTTACACCAGTAGAGAATTTAGTCTGGTACAGAAAACTAGTAGCACTTCCATTCCATGGAACAGGCATATGCAGCACCAAATTAAATGTTTCAAAGTGAAGCGAGAACCTGGCAAGGGGAGTTGAATGGAGGAAACATGCATTCAGCATGTTGAATTCCTCTTTCCATGTCTGTGGATAAATCTGCACAGATGCAAACTGTGTTTTTCCCTGTACATCACCTGGGTGGAGGGTAACACATTGGGACCTCAGTGCTACAGCTCAGATCCAAGAGCTTATAGCAGCCCACAGGAAAACTGTCTTTCCAATGGCATGGGATGCGGCCTTCAACTCTGACTAGTCCAGGAGACATTCAGAGCTGCCATCTACTCGTAACTTCAGAATCCCCAGATTAGACAGAAGCTGCCATAGACACACACGGGTAATTGTGGTAGCATCTGGGTATGAGTGGACCAACCAGTGAGTCATTGGATAGAACAGAGTATACTTTCTGGATGTCCCAGAGGCTTCTGCTTTCAATCTGAATTGATATCATGGTTCTATGTAAGGAAATTTTCCTGGTCCCATTTGCTTCAGTGGGGGCATCTCTCCCAACTGGGATCTAAGTGACTGAGACTTTTAATTTGGGTATCAAATTGGGTGTCTCTCTTTTGGGATGACTTCAGAGAGGCCAAAAATAAGTGAGGCAAAGCCCCTGCTGCCCTTCCAAAGAGCCATCAGAGCTGTGAATAAGTTCTCCTTGAGTCATGTATGTGCAAGAAGAGCAGAAGAGGTGCCAAACAGGATCAGCCCACTAGAAGATCATCTCCCTAGCCTGTCTAGCCTAATCTGGGATGTTCCAGAGTTGGCTGCTCTCTAGCTGCAGGAGCAAGAGAAGGTCAGTTGAATCCCGTGACCAAGATGGCCAGTTTTCAAAGGTAGTTAAGTGCTCAAATGCAGCTAGGTGCCTTTTTGGATGTTTAAAAGCACTGAAGCAAGAAAATCCTAGTTGCCTCTCACTGCACTGCTAGGTACCCAAACCCCTTTGACACTCTGCCCCTGGGGATTCTGGGTAATTCTGGTTTAGGGCTCTCACCTTAGGGCTCTGTAGAAGATTGGTGTGCTGAGCACCTGCTTTCTGTGAATCAGGCCCCTTTAAGGTGACTCATGTTGGGTATCACAAAATCATAAATCCCCTTTTGGAAACATGTGCCTAATCTACGCTTCCTTTTAAAGCTGCCAGCAGATGGCAGAACCCCACCCACCAGAGTCATTAAAGGCCAGGCAATGAGCTAGCTCAATAAGGCCACTTGTAGTTGCTCCATCCTCTCAAGGAAAAGGACCAGGCAGGCAGGGTGATTTTGGATCAAGACTGCGTTGCAGGTTAGGCTTCAATTCAGTGTATATGGCAGTTGGTTGCAAAGCACAGTCTGCAGGATCAATGGAACAGAGATAGGCTGGGGTGGGGGCTGAGCTGTGAGAGGTTAAAGAGATCCGTGGAAGAGAAATGGGAACGCCACCTGATTCACTTAGGACAGGTCAGATCTGGGTGAGGCGCAATTAGCCAACAGAAGCAGTGCCCTGGAGGATAAAGAATGATTTGTCTCTGCTGCCTCACTTCATAGACATCTCTCCCATTCTGATCTCCAGAAATTGTCTCTTCTCTTCCTTCCTACTACGGAAATCAAACATCCCAAGTCATTTTGATTCCCTTTTTTTATATGTCTGAGCAATGGGGGGCCAGGAATTAGTTTTCACACTTAGGTAGACTTTAAGAATTTCCAAAGGGATAGCCGTGTTAGTCTAGTCCAGTAAAAAAACAACAAGCAGTTGTGTGGCACTTTAAGGCTAACAGATTTATTTTTTGCATGAGCTTTCTGGTTATAAGCTGTATGTGCCTGACCAGGCTATAAAATGATCCTAAAGCAGTGACTGCTTCACTGCTTGCTGCTGAGATTTCTCACCCCTTTACAAGGCAAGGGTCAGTGAGAGAGGGGGGCCTGCATTGATTTATGCAGCAAAGCAAAAGTCCTGCTTGGATTATTGCTTTAATTCTCCACCATGGCAGCAGCCTTAAGGAAATCACCTTTCTGAATGCAGTGATGGTGAAATTCACCCCAGTGCCCAGGTCTGCAGGCAATGTTCTCTCTCATTTTTCATAGGCTGTGTGTGCAAAAAACATTGTGTGCACTAATATTAGCACTGTTGAGAATTTGTTTGTGTGCACTTTATTTTGTTGTGTGCGCAGGTTTCACAACCTGTGTGTGTATGCACACACAAACAGCTTAGAGGGAACAGTGTCTGCAGGGCACTCATGTCTTAAGGGTGAAGTTCACCATGGAAGGCCCAGGCAAAGTCACCCTTAAGAAACTGTTACTGTGTGCAAGTTAGGGAGTTTTTGAGGATTGGATTCTACCTCATTGAAGCTTTGCCATTGACTTCAGGGAATACAGATCCAACCCCACCGGAACATAGCAATGCTTCCTTCTCTCTTTCTCTCTGTTCCTAAGAAAATCTGTCCATCCATCACTCTGTGTCTGGAGGGACCTTGCCGGCAACCAGCCGAGCCCTGGGTTAAGAAACAACAGCTTCTGCAGAACCCCATTTGTATGGTCTAAGCTCTGTCTGTGTTTGCTCTGGTGTTGCACCCTCCAGTTCTGCCTGCATGCCCTGCTGCCTTGTCTTTTAAGTCTTCAGATGAATTCAAGAGCAAAACAAATGAAAACTCCACCAAACCCAAGAACTTGAAATAAAAGTTGAGTGTCAGTAACACACGTGGTCTGCGATGCACTGCAAAACTGTTACCTGAAATCCACAGAGAGTCTCTACGTAGGAAGATCTGCGCTGTATGCATTCCAGCAACAAACTAACGAGGAGGGGTGGACTCCTGGCTCCATGTAAATCAATGGTAAAATTCCCAGTGACTCCAATCTGGCCAGGATTTCTCCCCAAAAGAAAAGGCCTTGCATTTTCCAGGCTTCTTGTTCTCTAACCTTTGCCATTAGCTGTAGAGTTCGGTTGATCTGTCCATTGGGAATCTCAGTTTATTGCTTTGTGGCATGATTCTTCTACCTTTACGTTCAGTGCAACCAGGTAGGAGTCCTTTGTGCATATTGAGCAAGCCCTTCTGCCACACATTGCTGTTAGTGGTACTGTGTTTGCAGTCAGGGGTTCTCCATAACATACAGCAAGGCATCAAAATATGGCACAGGGAGCAGCACCTTGCTCTGTGAATATCCCGCCAGATTCACTGTGACTGCTCAGTGCATCTCTGAGTACAGCCTGCAGGGCCAGCAGACCAGATGGAGCTTGTCCACAGATTGCCAGAATCTTGGCTTTTTCCTAGCATGAAGGGAAATCACTGGGACTCACCTGTGGAGTGAGGCACTACTTGGCCTGAGCAGGGATGGCAGAATCCAGCCTTTTGAAAGGTTTTGTGCATCCTGACATTTGTTTGAGGTCATGCCTTCAAACCATCATCAGGGCTAGCAATTGGTAAGTGGTAGAAGCTCTGTTGTCAAAGGAGGCTGGAAGAACGTGAAGAACTGGACATTGCCATGAAGTTCCAGCTCTTTTTATAAAGTGAGTTGTGATTGAAGGTGAAGAAAGGGCCTGGCTTTCAACACCCACTTTGAGGAAACTCCTTTGGAAAGCGAAGGACAGGTAAAGGCAACCGCAGGATGAGAAAATGCCCAAAGGGCAAAAAAGGGGGATGTTTCTGTACATGGGTTTTCAGGCCTATGAGCTAAAAATATCTGTCGAGGCTCAGGCCATAGATGGCGCCAGATGACCAAGGAAATGAATGTCTCCAAATGAGAGGCACACCACTGATTGTATAAGACATACTCCAGGGTGGGAACTTGACCATGTGCCAAATCGAGATCTTTGCAGTATATTTGAGTGTGGACATCTGTATTTGGGCCACAGATTGTCCTTAAAGTATGCCTTCTTCCCTTTAAATTCTCTCCATTAATACAATGATTAAGCTGGTGGGTCATTGTATCTTATAATTTCTGTACCTTGTGCTCAAACTCCTTTGACAGCACCTGGCTCATCCTATTCCTTTGATCTGCTTGGGTGGCAGCCTGACCTTTAATCCCCAGTGGGTTCTTCTGCTAGGTTTCTCCGCACAACTGCAGAGGAAGCCTATAACCCAGAAATTTATTTTTCCCTTCAGGTCATCCCCTCCATACTGTACCTCTCAAGGTCTGTGCGAGGGGGCCGGGTTCACACATTTCCCAGCTTCACTGAGCATTCACTGCCCACCAATCTGGCTCAGCGTAGTGTCTCAGGGCTACAGATGGCCAGGAGTTGTTGGCTGGGAAGAGCAAGTTCAGTTTACTGAATGGAGCAGATTAGGGTTGTGAATGGGCTCTAGCTTACTCCAGCAGGAAAGTGGAATTTAAATTCTCAGCCTGGAGAAAATGAAGGCTGGGGAGTGGGGATTGGTGTGGTCTTTATTTTATTGCTATTGTTGTTCTGCTTTTGAATGGGTCCTGTGAATTTAGTACTGGAAAGTGGCTCCTCTCTTTGCCTGCAGAGCATGCCCTGAGCACCGTGTGCCAGGGCTGCGACTCTGTGCCCCTTTTACCAGTGGAGGTGTAGACACAAGGGTTTTAGCCCACCTGGCTTGTTTCACTGATCACCCCAGAAGGGCCTCAGATTGTGGGAACTTTTGGTCTTTAGGTTGGAATTAAACAGGCCTCCTTGAAGAGAAAGGATTAAGAGCCTCTTTCCAGGCCCCTGAGCCACGGGTGAACTATCCGCTCGCTCCCTCATCATGTTGACCTCTACATACAGAAGGTAGCCCCTCACTTCGCCCAGAGCCCAACTGATTCCATCAGTCTGACTCTTGACGTGCAGCATTATTTACTGTCAGCGTAGGTCTCTGCATTAGGCTCTTCCATTGCTTTTCTTTGAGCTTTCTCCTGTTTGGGCTACACATCAATGGAGCCTTTCAGAGACAGCCTTGCTTAAAACCAGCTTATATCCCCCTCTGGACCAACACTGTATTGTTTGTCCTGTGAATTCAGGCCTGTGGGTGGGGGGAGTGGGATTTGGAGACCCGTGCGTTGTTATTTCCCTTTGGGAAAGGCTTTCCTCCTGCAGGGTTGAGAGCCCCAGGTATTTTGGTAACACAACTGACCACTGTCACTGCAGATTTCAAGAAGCCTGGCCCTTCTGGCATTTTTCCAGCAAACAGAAGGTACACAGCAATGCCCGTACAAGGTCAAAAATGACCAAGCGGCCATTCCACCCACCTGCTGCAGCAGCTTGCTGCCGTCGGTTAACAGCCTGCCTGCAGAATCCAGTCTGATTCCACTGACACCCTTGCAGAGCCACTGATGGGATCCAAGCTTGAGAAACGGACTGAGCCAGAGGCTCTTGTGTGGTTCGATGAGGTGAGCAAACTTGAGGTGGGAATCATGCAGTCATCTCGCACGTGTGAACTAGACACGCTCACTGGCCATGTAGGCAATGAGTAGTAGCAGGGAAGGAAGGGAGGCTTTGGCGTGATCTCCATTCTGACCACAGAGACTGATCACAGATGTGTCCTTTCACAGGTTTCTCCGCCTTGGTTACTATAGACTCCCTCTATTCTTGACCTGGATAGTTGCTGTTTTCCTGTATGCCAGTCTAGTGTCAGTGGCTATAGATCAGTTTCCAAAGGGATAGCTGTGTTAGTCTAGTCCAGCAAAAAAAATAAAAGAAGCATCTGACAAAGTGGGATTTTCTCCCATGAAAGCCCATGCAAAAAATAAATCTGTTAGTCTTTAAGTGCCACATGACTCCTTGGGTTATTTTTGCTACAGATCAGGCCTGGCAAGTTAAGAGATCTGGTTCTACTGTGTATCTGAAGGCAAATTGCTGAGTCCTTCTGTGTCTCTGTACCCTCTACCCACAGCTTTAAAATGGGGGACAGTGGAGCCATGGGGCTGAATTCACTAATGTTTGCAGAAGCTCATGGGGTGTATGGTGCTGGGCTTACCTGCCCGTGCAGCACTGATCTTTCGTGCTGGTGCTCTTACCTTCTGCTCCATGTTCCTGGTGTTCAGCCCATGAATCTTCCCCGCTTCCTCCACTTGGTCCTCCTCTCCTAGGCCTAGCAGATAATGGTAGATCCTGTCTTATCCATTCTTTCCCAGGACAGCTTTTCTTTCCCAAGATAGCTTCTCATCTCTCCATATGCTCTGGCCTTTTCTTATTTCCCATATGCACTGACCATGACCCTACCCATCTTGTTCTGATCTGCAGCCATGGTTTCCTCTGATTTCTATGTGTAGCTAGTGCAGTCAAATGCTGTCATGCTTGATTTGGCCTGCAACTGGTGATGGGGATGTTTGATATTAATGTCTTGTAATTGTATCATCCAGAATCTAATTGAATTTTCCCTCCCCTACTCTCTCCAACCATTATTATCTGGTTGAGCAATTTGGCAGTGAGTAGAAAAGGGGCCACTGGGATTCATGAATGAATTATGCTTTTAACATCCTACAAAATTGCTTTTGCAGTTTTGTCTGCCAAATCTTCTGGAAATAAGCCATAAAAGGCTTTTGCGGATCCTTTGGTGCAACAGATCTTGACACACAGCACAGCTCAGTGGGTAAGGCATTTGACTGTGGGACAGGAGATGGAGGTCTTGCATCTCCACTCCTGACTTGTTGCATCACCATGAGCAAGTCGTCGTTTCTCTGTGCCCTCCGACCTTTGGCATGTCAAATCAGATTGAAAACTCCTTGGAGCTGAGGTTGTCTCTCACCCCATGCTTTGTCAGGTCTCTGCAGAGATGTGCAGGAACTAAAGGAGAAATCAGTGACAGGAAAGGTAGACATTTTCTGAGTGGAAATTGTTTTCTTTATTCTATGTACACCAGTTCTGGAACAGAGGTGGTCGCAAATGGCATGCAGGAAATCTCATTCCGTAAGCTCAGCTCAGGCAGCAACCTTGTTCCTTGGAAGAACTGACTCTACTTAGATTAAGGGAGAGAACAAACTTCCCTGCTGCTGCTTCCCCAAAGAATTTTCATCACAAAACTGATAACAATGGACTTCTTCTTCAGATGGAATAGTGCTTTCACACTTAGAAAAATGACTTATAAGACCATGTTTAACAGCACCACCTGCTGACTCCTGCCATGACAGCATTACAGGGTCTAACACAAAGGGGCACAGGCTGAACGTCTGGTGCTACTGTCATGTAAACAGTGAATAAGGTGAAAACACTGATGCCCCATCTACACTGGCAGTGTTACTGGTGGAGATGCTCTGGGATGCAGCAGTAGGGTAACGGGGGTAGATGTCCTGCCAAAAGTAAATGCGGCTGAAAGCACCCAACTCTGGCAAGCTTGAGGTCAGATCCTACTGGAGTTGATTGCATTCTTCTCAAGTACATAAACGAGTTCCCTGGGGTTTGCTGGGGGATGGAGGGGACCTGTCTGTTGAGACCTGTACAATAGAGGTTCTTTGTCAATGCCAAGATGGGATTTTTCTAAGGCCCTCAATCCTGGCCCTATTGTTCATACTGAATTCACTGGTAATGCTCTCATCGATGTCAGTGGGAGCAGAGTTTCACGGTTGCTGAGCACTGGAAAATCTCACCCTGAAGACTCTCACCCACTTCTAATACAAGCAGAGGTTTGCCCTGCTGGTCTCCATCAAGAAAACCTCAACCCTGACATGTGCAATGTGCACGAGAGATGCAGACTAGGCTTTACTTTGGGGATGTTTTTATGTATTGAGTTTGTCAATCATTTTGACAGGGGACACAGGCCTCGATCAGATTCCTGATGACCAGTAAGTTAAATCCAGCACAGCCTTCTGCTCCTGTTGTTCAAGGAAAAGCTGTAAGAGAGGCTGCTGACATGGCAGAGAAAACCAGCTTACTCCATTTGTTAACTGGAGCTGGGTTGGATTTCTGCTTGCTAACAATAACCCATATGGAAAAGTCCTTGGGTTGTCTTTCTGCTGTGTCCTTCCCCAGGTGACAAACATCTGGGGTTGCCTTGGCAGAGGAGGTGCTATATGGTTGTAAATAGATTCAAAAGGATATTCTGCTGGGCTGCGAGTGCTGCATTGCTGAACAGGAGCCCTGGGGGGATTGCTCATCTTGCTTGGGCTGGTGTCTGTGGCAAAAGTGGGGATAAAGCAGGCTTGGATCCTTAGAGGCCAGTGGAAAGAGAAGGGCCCAGAGTGTGTGCCTAGCAATGTCTATGCGCAAATCAACACGAATGCATGATCCTGACTCCCTGGCCAATCCTGGAAGCACTGGCTGAAGACCACTTCCGTGAGTCTGATCATCCTTTAATCTCGCTGTAGTTGCACTGTGCCAGCCACAACCCCTTACCCATGAGCCCTGAGGGAGCCAGCATGCAAAGAGTTAACATGAATTCCCACACTGCAGATGGCTCCAGATGTCCCCTGCGGACACTAGTAGGTCCCTTTTCCTACACTAGGGGGCAAACCTGCAGATAACCGAGGGCGCACAGACAGCGTGGAAGTGGGTTTTCTGGGTGCTCCTTTCCCTGGGGACAGTGGGATTCCCTCCCATAGAACAGCCCGGTGCTGGGGCTCTGCAGAAACAAAGCAGCCCTGAGTTCACATGCTTCCATCAGGGAGGGAGGTAGCCAAGCAAAGGGTCATCTCTGTGAGCTGGTGGCCTGCATTTCCCACAGATCCCTAGCTAATGTGGATTTTATGTGTCCTTTGCAGCCACCACCCCTGGAATGAAGTTGTAGCTACAAACAAGTTGGCTGTCCAAGTGAGTAAAAATGCCCTGGGAAGGGCATGAGCTTCTGGGCTTGGATTTCATTCTCCAGCCCTTCCACCTCCCTTCTGTGTTTCCAGAAGAACTGGAAACACTGCCACATAGCTGGGCCCTCATTAGGCATTTGGGCTTGATTCCCAGTTATTGTGTCCCCCTCTCAGGCTTTTTCAGCAGACAGAAAGGTGGCTGCCTGCTTCGAGAGGTCCTGTCCTGGATGGTGACATTTCCCTTCCATGCAAGCTGAGCCTGGCTATTTCTGCTCTTTAACTATCCCTCAGCAGGGGGCCTGAGTGCAGAAAAATCCTCCTTGATTGAAAAGGAGCAGTGGAAAGAACCAGGTTTAGGTGTGGCTGGGATTGCTCTCTCTACACTCTCCAGCTGGGCTAGGCAGTGAAAGGTTGGTCAGTAACAGGGAATGTAATTAAAGGAAACGAGCCACCAAGGCAAGTTAGGAAGGCAGTGGATAGCAAACAAGCCAACAAACGCCAGGCAGCCTGATAAGGCACTTGACCAGCCTGTTGTGCTGTGTGTAGCAGGTTCAGGAACAAGTGTCTCTGTGGCTAGACCCTTCCAGAGATAAAAACTAAGACTGTTTGGAGGGTAGTCTCTGGGCACTGGGTCACCTTCAGATTTCTTCAGTGAAGTGAGCAGAGGAAGGTGGGTTGTAGCCTGTTTCTGGATGGAACAGTAAATCAGACAGGAGCACACAGTGGACTGGCTGGCATGTGTGTGTGTGCATGGAGGGGATTCCTAGGGCTCAGGGATAGAAGAAATAGCTCCCACCTGGAAGGGTCTGTCTAGGCAGTTGCCATTTTGATGCATCTGGGGCTGTTATCAAGCCCTGCCTGTGAACACAAATGCTTGCACTGTCCCTCTGCTCCCATTTGTCTCTTTAAAGACTCTTGCTTCCAAGACTGACATCACCATAAATTTCTGCCTTCTTGTTTTCTCAGGTTTCAACCAGGTTTGTTTTGGTTTATCTTGACTAGAAACAGGAAGCTAAAATTATCAGTCACTCTAAAACCAAAATGAGCATGCCCCAAGGGGTTTGCACCTCAATTTAACTGAACTGTTGCAGGTCTGTGTGCAGACAAGGTCTGTGCATCCAGTCTGGCATCATGCTGTTAGTCATGTGCATGTTTGTAGGGTTGAGCTAATATAATAGAGCAGAATTTGGCCCAGAGAGTGAGGAAAGTGGGGAAAAGTTTCCATGAGTCTGGCTCCGAAGCTCAGAGACAATCTTTCCTCCTGGCCATAGCAAAGGTTTGATCCCTGAATCTGCTTTGTCCAGCCGAGTGTCACACTCTGAGGGCAAGGATGATGGGAAGAGCTTCCCAGCTTATCTTTGTGGAAAATCAGGAGTCTTGCCCATGGGGTCCTCTCCCCCTGCCTCCCATTTGAGTTGTCTCCTGGGTGCTCTTCTTTCCCTTGCTTTCAGCCAACCTCCCAGCTGTTCTCTCTTCCCTGTACATCTTTCCTTCTTGGCCTGGCTTCCCCACATGCATTTAGTTGTTTGCCCCATGTCCTCCTCTGACCCCCCACGATTCAGCCTGTATCTGCTGGCCTGAGAGAGGCCTCTTAGAGTCCTTTGGGGGAGGGAAGGCCCGGAGTGGGGGAGCTGGTGGGTCTGCAAATAATGTGGGCTTTAGGACCTGCTTCCAGTCTCCCCTTCCTCCAACTCCCACCCACAGCCTCACCAGGGGAGTTACCCAGAAAGCGCTTTTTATCCTCCCTTGCAGAAGTTGTATTTTGGAGGTTTTTCTTCCTTCAGGCGGCTGTTGGTGGCTGGTCTCTTGCATCCCCCCATCCTCCAAAGCAGGCACTAACACAGCAGCCCTGGGAGCTGGTTAGCTTGTTTCAGGGCTGGCTGACTGGGAATGATGGCGGGGCCCAGGGGAACCAAGTGCAGGTGGGGCTGTCCTGTGCCCTCCCCCTCTAGGAGCAGCTGAGAAAAAGGCAGCCTGATTTCTCCGTGTGGGATCAAGCTGGGCCTGGGGGTTGTGAGAGTTGGAGGGGAGTTTCAGCTCCTTTTGGGGGGAGGGAGGACAAACTGGAGAAGAAGCATTTTGTACGAAGGAAACTGGCACAGATTTGAGGGGCCCCAGCTCCAGGCAGCAGCAGAGGCAGGCAGATTGCCTGCTCCTCCCAGGCCATGCATCACAGAGCAGGACTTCTCCTGGGGCTTTGGCTGCTGGTGGCCCCTGGCCTGGGTGAGCCCACCCCCCATTCTGGAGGGGTCACCTTGGCCATTGTCTTCGACGTCACCGGCTCCATGTACGACGACCTGGTGCAGGTGATAGATGGAGCATCCCGCATCCTGGACCGGACACTCAGCAGAGGCACAAAAGTCATTAGCAACTATGCGCTGGTCCCCTTTCATGACCCAGGTAAGGCAGTTCCAGTTTAACCAATTACATCCTGTTGTGAAAAGCCTTGTGGTTCTGGTCTGGAGCAACGCATTGGGATAAATCAGTATGGAGGCTTCTGGTCCCAAGCAAGTACCGCATTGCACTGACCCGGGACCAACAATTTCAGTCCAATCTGAGAAGAGCTACATCAGATGGGACTCGTGATCTCCATTTGCTCAATACTTTGCATTGCACTGATTTAGGGCTATTGGTTCCAGTCATACTGAACCCATTTAATTCTGTGGACTGGGCTCTAGTCATGTAAAAGGTCTGGGATCTGGGTCTCTGGTCTAGTAGGAAACACTGGTGAACTGTACTATGTGCTTCCATTCACCCTAGGTCAGTATGAAAACAAATTTAGTTCCAAAGGTGCAGCTGTGTTAATCTAGTTCAGCAAAACAAACCTGGAGTCCTATGGCACTTTGAGACTAACAAATTGATTTATTACATGAGCTTTCATGGGGGAAAATCCCACTGTATCAGATGCTTTGAAGATGCTTCATGGGAGAAAACCATCTTCAAAGCATCTGATGAAGTGGGATTTTCTCCCACGAAAGCTCAGGTGATAAATATATTTGTTAGTCTTCAAATGTGCCACCGAGACCCCTTGCTTATTTAGCTGCATTTCATGGAGATCAAAGCCGCTTGGCCTTTCAAGGCACCTTTGTCTGCCTTGCTGTCCCCACTTCTGATCTTCAGCTTTTCAGCCCTGTCAGTCACTCACCACAGGGAAAACTGGGAGGTAAAAATTCCTTCACACAGAGCAGGGTTGTACTAATGTGGCTAGAATAGTTAATGTCTGGCTAAAAAGTGTCAATTTAAATTTGAAAAGCATCTGTCTGACCCAGACAGCCAGGGTGTCAGCTGGAAGCAGCCAATTTCCTGAAGTAATTTTAAGAGTCTCTCCAAATCCTGTGAGATTCATGCCGCAGATTCCTGTTGTTGCAATTCCCTCCAATTGGGGACCTTGAGCAGGGTTGGGCCAGCTCAAGAGTTGGGTGGGAAACAAACTCAGAAACTTGGTGCTGCAGGAAGGGGGACTCTGGGTGGCACTCTTCAAGGGTGTCTGCAGTGCCAAGAGCACCTTCTTAACTCAGTAAAACAAACAAGGAGTCCTGTGGCACTTAGACTAACATTTATTATTGCATGTGCTTTTGTGAGAGGAAATCCCACTTTGTCAGACTCTCCCACAACATGTCAATTTCCAAAGGGATAGCCATGTTAGTCTAGTCCAGCAAAAAAAAAAAAAAA
>ML682047.1:11790649-11879431 GCA_007922195.1 Podocnemis expansa
GAAAGCTCATGCGAAAAATAAATCTGTTGGTCTTTAAGTGCCACACGACTCCATGTTTTTTTCTTCCACAGCAGTTCATGAAATAAATAAATGTATTAGTCTTAAATGCTGCAGGACTCATTGTTTTACTGAATTAGACTAACACGGCTGCCCCTTTGAAACTTCATAACTCAGGTGAAGGAACTCTGGTTAGAACAGCAGTGAAGACATGGCAACTTGGCTTTTAATTGGGGATAGCAGTTTGAATTGGACCCTGGGCTGCCCTGTTGGCTTGAACAGCACAGAACCAGCAAACTGTTAAGGGCCCTACATGCAGTAAATTGACTGTAATGTGAACCTGCAGCCCTCAATCCTTGTGGGCACTAATGAATGCAGATCACTTTTCACAAGAATTAATTGTGGTGGCAATTGTGAGGACCCTAGTTGGATTCTGTTTATGTCGTGCCTCTCTAAAAATCCTCTTTTGCATTTTCTGCTGGATGATACACTTCACATCATAGACCAATCTCCTGTTGCTGCTGCATGCTGTTACACTTACTGTGATCCACCCCAGAACTGGCTGCATTTTGGTGACTGGGTGAAAAGCTGCCTTATATCTGTACATTTTGTAGAGCAGTTTAAAATCCTTGTAGCTGAAGGACACTACTGGGAGAGACATTGCCACTGTTTGTTCGAGCTCTAATATTAAACACAGAAACAATGCGCTAAGTTAAACACAGATGAAAGCTGCTTCTTTTATAGGTCCTTTCTTTTATACTCATCCATGAGGTGCTAATTATTCAGACCAAATAAGAATATGCTCTCTTCCAAAAAATTAATAGCATTGGAAGGAACTTCTTTTGTCTTCAGTGTTTTTATCAGAGGTACTAACTGGATTTTTAGAATGAGCCAGCATCTATCTGCAGTGTCATTTCCTTAAAATAGAAGCAGGGCCCCTCTTTACAGCCTAGCATCCACTGGGTCTTCGGGAATGCATCTGTCTTTTGTAAGAGAATGGTTGGCTTGCCCATTAAATCCAGACAGCTCATGTTTCTTCACTGCTTACTGCTGGAGATGGTGCTGTAAGCTTAAGAAAGCAAGGCCAGGTGATCCGAGTGGACTCCATTTAATATGGCCCTGTGTATAGAATACCTCATGGCACTAGGCACACCCATTCCTTTGGGATGGACCCAGCTAAGTCAGTTGTCTTTGTGACTCACCTAGATAGGGATACTTGGGGATTAAGCAAGTTTCTGCTCCTCCATTCTGTGTCCCACCTTGCAGACCCAAGTGTTTCATACCCATAGTATCTGTGCCTCATGTGCTGTGCATTGTTCGTGCCGCCTGTAGCCAAGATCCTACCCTCACTGTAACAATTACCCACAAAGACTCGGTTGTATAGTCTGGACCAAACTAAGCTGAGTGGTAGCTGTCGCCCTGAGCCATGGCTGCAATCCAGCACTGTAGCCCAGTTTGATAACCTCGTTACCATGCTGCATGGCCTTGTCCGTATTACGAGACCAACCATCTTTAACATTCATAGCGGGACTCTGAAACACCCCTTTTGTTCCCTGGGATGGTAGCTGCTATCAGAGTAGACTGGCCCTAGTAACTTCTAGCTGATGTTGTTGTAGCAGGTTTGGTCCGAGGATAATAGAGAGGCAAGGGGGGTGAAGAGCTCTGTGTAGCTTGGAAGCTTGTCTTTCACCAAGGGCTGGCTGCTCAGTAAAAGGAACCCACTCACCTCCCTTGTCTCTCACATAGGCCTCTTGAGGCTGTTACAGAGGAACCTAAGATGAGAAGAAAGGTTGCAGACTTGCATCCAGCGAGGAGAAGTGCAGAAAGCGCTGATGTCTGCTGTCTTGCTATCTTTGGCAGAGGTTGGACCAGCGATCCTCACAGCAGATCCTGAGGAATTCCAGCGAGAGCTCAGAGGTCTCTACGTTCAGGTACAGTTATCTGCCTTGCCCTGAAATCTGGCTAGTGACCTGTGGTAAGTGATATTTTAAACCTGAGCATGGCCACTTTGGAAACCCGGCTCATTTGATTGCAATGTAACCCTGAGCAGGTGTCAAAGAAACCCCAGATGCCGAAGGGCAAACTCCAAATCCACACTGCCCTCGAACCAGTGCTGGAGGGAGGAGTTTGGTCTCTGACATTTACAGATAACTGGGGCCACTCTCTGGCAATGCTCACTGGATCCTCCCTGCCAGGTGCTGCAAGGAATTTTGGTGACCCTTGGCACTCTTAAGGGAGATTCATTTCTGCACCCAGGCTCAGGAGGGGCTAACACCTGCTTAATATTGGGGCCACTGGGGCCCAGTTCAGTTCCTGACAGTGACACAGGTATAGAGCTGCCTCGGGGTGTTCCTGGCTGCCCTTCCTGGAGAATAGCTGAGGTGTGGGAATGTTAGCCAGGTTCTGACACTTGTGCTGTGTTGGAGGCTCCTGAGGGGTGTGGACAGAGCACAGAAGCTGTATGCTGGTCAAGAGAGACCTTTGGGGATGGGGGTGGGTTTGGGGGAGGGACCCTGGTGTAGTCAGTGCCCCACCAAATGCTCTGCTGCTGCCAGTGCCATCCTTACTTGAGACTTAGGACCTGAGGCCTGGTTTGTTCCAGATCCTTGGGGGTTCTTTGCAGGATCAAGGGTCCTACCAAGGGTCCGACTTGGGGAGTTACTGGAGTTGTTCCAGAAAAGATTCCCTCCCTCTCTTACCCTCCCCAAGTTCAGCTGAAAATAATTTTTTATAGCTTTTCACTGAAATTTTTTGCCCCAAAATGTACAGATTTTTATCACAGATCCCCAAACCATAAAGGTCTTGGTTTTTCAATCCAACCCTAAATGTTTTTGGCAGGACTGGAAAATTAGAAACTCACCACATTCTTCTGCAGAGATGGCTGCATTTTGCCAAGGGAGGGAAGTGTGTCACGGGTAGATATTCATAACCCTGACTGAGGTGTTTATCTCTGGGCTCAGAGAGCAGAACATATACCTTCATAGCTGCAAAGAGCTTTAGGGTCCTTTGAGACGCAAAGCACTGTGTAAATGGAAGAGGCTGTGTAGTGTGGGTGTGTAAGTAACAACCAGCCTGGTGGCCCACTGAGCTCCCTTCTCTGTGGGATACATCAGCTGGAGGCCCGCAGGCTAAATGTGAAGTAATAGCTTTGTCCTAAATGAGCATCTCTTCCCAGTCCCACAGGAAAGCTGGTAGCAGGGATTTGATTCCCTCTATGTGTGAGATGGAAACATCTGCTGGAGGGAAGGCTGGGAAGTGCTGGAGGGATGAGGATTGGGTTACTCCATTGCAGAGCTGCCTCAAGGTGACCAGAATGTCTCTGGCAGTCGCCCTTTGCAATGCCTGTGTTCTGTATGAAGGGTCCTTTTGTAAATGACTAGCAGGCATCTTAGGCAGGTTGCAGCAATGTGTATTTTGGATTGAAAGAGGCACCGGGGCTCAAGCAAGCTTTTTCCTTCCATAACTACACACAAAGCTGAGAGGTGCTGGGGCTGCAAATTCTCACACCTAGAGGTGCTGGGGCTTCTCCGTGGCAAGCCGGGGTGCAGGTTAAGCCCAGGGTTGGAGGCCTTAAGTGGTCACATGCACACCAGTCGAAGCTGTTGCAGATGGTTACAAGCCACCTGTTGGTCTGTGAGTCTGTAATTAGCTGTTGATTACAGCATCGATTAATCATTTATAAGCCTGTCTTAAACTACCTCAAAATGGAATTATGTCTGAAAAAGGCATGAATCCACTGGGATTCCTGAGAGTTTGTGAAACACAAGGTGGGCCACCAAGTGTGGTGCCCGCCTTTCGCTTCATTCCAGCAGCCTGTGATGTAGCACCTTTAGCCGGGCAGAGTTACTGTTTGGACCCGCAGTGCACACCCCTGCTTGTCTGCACTAGTGGGTTGCCCCGACTAAGATATATCCCCAAGCAGAGCAGGGACTGCATACTGAGCTCTTGGAAGATGAGGCAGTGAAGCTGCTGGGGCACGTGGCCTCTGCAAGTTTTCCCCTCTCTAATGCAAATACTCTTACCCCTGTTCAATTCCTGCAGTCCTCAATCTGAGCTCCATTAGGTCTATTTGGGTTTCCTAATGGGCTCTTTGACTGCAGGGTGGAGGGGACTGTCCAGAGATGAGCGTTGGAGCCATCAAGCTGGCTGTGGAGGTCTCGCACCCCGGATCGTTCATCTACGTCTTCTCAGATGCACGAGCCAAAGACTACATGCTCAAGCAGGAGTTGCTGCAGCTCTTGCAGCTCAAACAATCCCAGGTGAGAGTCTGACTGCTGGCTGGCTGGCAACTGTGTTCCTAGGAAATGTCCTGTCTCTGTGTCCTGTAAGCCACGAGTATACACTCTCTGAGCCCGCAGGGTGAGGAAGAGCTGTGCAAAGAAGGCCTGGCACAAAGCACAAAATAACACATCTTCCTTTGTCCCACACAACTTATGAACAATGCCACGGATTGTTTAACTTCCTTAGCTAGTCATTTTTATTGGCTAGTTCTTGACATGCCCACAGACATGACTCTCAGAACAGATGTTCACTTTGTAATCTGCGGCCAGTGGCAGAGGTGTGAGGATAGTTGGCAGCTCCCCAGGCTGGGCAGTCTCTTCTGACTCTGCTGTCATTCATGCATGTCTCTCTGGCAGGTTGTGTTCGTGCTAACAGGGGATTGCGGGGACAGAAGCCACCCTGGGTATCAAGTGTATGAAGAAATTGCTGCTACCAGCTCTGGACAGATATTCCATCTGGATAAACAGCAGGTGAAAGAGGTGAGTGAAGAAATACCTGAATGCCAGGTGTGGGCATCTGTGCTCTCAAATGAACTCACACAGGGAAAGACAAAATCCTGCTCTCCTCACCCACGGGTGAGCAGTTTTCCCGGAGCGCTCAGCCTAAGCCTGCATGATGGTTTCCAAAGAGGAACCTGGGAGCTTAAACTCATGACTTGGCTAGTTACTAAAAACACAGATTGAACAGAGGCTCATTACACCAATCTGTAACCTTGCCTTCTCTAGCCTCTCTTCTTTTCCTCTCTATGACTGGAGTGGTGTTAACAGGCCAAGTCACCATGAACAGTCCCTTAAAATATGTTTTAACTTCTCTACTAAACAGCCTGCTCCACCGTGTATTTAAGTGTGTCCTTCCAAGCCCTGATGAAGAGCTCTCCGTAGCTCACAAGTATGTTTCTGTCATCAACAGAACCTGGGCCAATGAAAAATATTCTCCTCCCCACCTTGTATAACACCCTGGGACCTGCATGGCTGCATCAACACTGCCTACAACAGGAGAAGACTGCGTGTCTTTGCAGTCTCCTTTAAGTTTAGGTGACTGGGGTGGCGTGATGAGATTGTGATGTTACAGGCCTCTCTCATTTGCTGGCTTGGTGCGCTTGTTCCCTTTTAGTGCAGATGGGTTTATTAAGTTAGCAATGCCAGGTTCTCTTGTCTTTACTGTAAAATCCAATTACGTGCATGGGAAGCTTAGATTGCTGTGCTGTGGATAGTTATCCCTTAGGGACTTCCTGGAGACAGCCAGTTTTGGGCATGCAGAAGCAAAGCTTCTGTGTTCATCTGATTTCCCCACCCTGCTCCAGCGGAGTGGAGAAGGTGGGTTGTCTCAGGGCTGAAGCAGGATCCTGGGGGTCAGTAGAGCTGGATCTGTTTCTGGTTGCCTTGCAGGCTCCCTGCATGATCCTGGGAGAGGTGCTTCATATCTGTGGGCCTCCATTTCCCTGTTGGAGCATGCACATTAACCCGCCGTGGGGCATTGAAGGGTCAGGACAAGCAGGCAGTCAGTGGGAGCTTTTCAGGCAGGTCCCTGCCCAACTGTAGTTTCCTGCCTTTGATGGTCTCCGCCCTGCATGTCTGTGAAGTGCTCAGACAGCTGGAGCAGGAACCCCGCGTTTGTCTAGCTATTAATGAGAGATATGGAGCAGTGGGAGCGCTGGTCCTGTCTGCCTTCCCCCGCCTTTTCCTGGCTGCTGGTGGTTGCAGAGTCTACTGACCTGTTCCCCCGGGCCAGAGCAGGAGTAATTGCTCGTCTGGTCAGAGCCATCTGGCTACAGAACTCAGGCCCAAACCTTTCATTTCTTTTGCATCAGCCAATGTATGTGTTCACTGTCTAACTGGGCAGGATAGGCCCTCGCAGCTGTCTCCTTTTCCCTGACCCAGCACCTTGCCTTCTGCCCTGTGCCAGCATCCTCAAAACAGTGTGACTGGGACAGTTCAGGCTGGATTCTCGGGTGCTGTATCCATCGGTGGAGCCCTGCCAGGCTACGCTAATTGAGGATTTGACCTTTAATTCTGTGTAAAGGCTGTTTTCTGTGTTCCAACTGCCTGCAGTCAGCTGCAAAGCCATTGTACCTTGCATTCAAGTATGAGGTGTGACATGCTGTGGGTGGCCCCTGTTACCAAGGTAATAGCACCCCAATACCTGAGTGGCCTGTAGTGTATTTTTCCTCATTATCCCCCCAAGAGGAAGGACAGGGCACAGAGGCACAAAGAGACTGGTCCCTTGCCTGAGATCACACAGGAAACCTATGATGGAGCATTGATTTGAATCCAGGTCTCCAGAGTCTCCAGGGTTTGGACTCCAATCAGCTATGCCCGGCACCACCCTTCCTGGCTTGACACAGGTTGGGCTGATCTTTGAGAGCCAACCAGGGATTCCTGTTAGCTGTTGAGCTCTGCCCTGGAGGTGAGGGACCCTTGAGCCTGGTTATTCGCTTGGGCAAGGGGAAACGAGCTGGATTTCTATGTCCGTATCAAACTTCCCCCTGTCCTGTCACTTCCCTGTGTGCAGGGCCTGCAAAGGCAGGGGCTGGGCTCTGGCTCTCGCTCCTGCAGGACTTTCACAAGCCATTTTTTTCTGTTTCCTGTGAATGAAGACAATGCAAGGAGTGAAATAGAAGGGGCAGGGGGTGGCAGGTGTGAGCCAGGGGAGGCACAAAGAACGTGATGGGGAAGCCTGTCTCTGAATTGTGCTGCCTGCTCTGGCTGTTCCACGTTCCCTGTGCATCACTCCTCAGCGCAACCCCACTCTGCAGTGCTTCAGGGCTCCACACATCACACGCCCTGTGCTCTGTCCAGAGATGTGTGTCTCTGCCCTTGGGCACAGTGGAAGATCTGACACAGAGCTGTGACCTTCCCAGCCTTTTTTCCTCCTCTCATGATAGCTGGCAGCGCCTGCTCCGTGGCACGGAGATTACTGGGGGGTGTGCAGTGCCCATTAAAGGCTGTCAGCTTTCCTGTGCAGCTGGAGGAACCGTGTCTTTCCCTCCAAAGAGAGATGTGGTTCAAGATCTTCATGGTGAATCTCCAAGGAGGCTCGGCCTCTCCTGGCCGTGTAACCAATCTTGTCACTGTATAAAGGTAGTGTGCATTTCTCCTGCCTACTCTCTGCCTTGATATGCACAGAGGACAAGTGGTAACCTGGGGCAACAGCCCTACCAGCAGCCCCTCATCCATGATATCAATGGCTGTACATCTCTGCACACTGGAGAGCATTTTGGGTTTGTGGTGGGCAGCCTGTGTTAGGAGGGGACTGCCCTTGAGGTCTTGCCTATGTTCCCTCTCCACACCAACCTCTCTGCCCCTTAGGTGCTGAAATGGGTGGAAGAAGCTGTCCAGGCCTCCAAAGTCCACCTGCTGTCCACAGACCATGAGCGGGCAGGAGAGCACACCTGGATGATTCCCTTTGACCCCAGCCTGAAGGAAGTCACCATCTCCGTCAGCGGCCCCACTCCAGAGATTGAAGTCAGGGATCCATCAGGTGGGTACCTGGGTGCTGTAAGGGCGAGGGTGGTTCTAGCCCCTCGAGAGCCCAGTCCTGTGCTAACTCAAGGAGTGGGGCACTGTGGCTTAGAGGGAAAACACTCCTGAGTTTGGTTCCCACTGGGGTCGTTTGATGAGGGAGACTGGGCTATAAGGGCAGCCAAACTGAGCTGATTTAGGTGACTAGCCACAGATCAAATATATGGTTAGCAAAAAGTAACAGACTGCAAAGGCCTCATTAAGCTCCCAGGTGTCTCTCTCCCTCTCCTTTTTGCCAAATGCAGACTTCAGTTCTGTAAAAGCCGCTTTTCCCTGGCCTTTCTGGGCTCCTCTTCCAAGCTCTCAGCACCAATGGACAGGAACAATTCCTCAGCCACTAAACTCGCCTCACTGGCTGGTTTTTCTATAGCGTTGTCAGTGCACAGTGTGCAGTCAGCACTGGGCACACGTGAGAGATCAAGATGGGAGATTTAAAGTGGAGCGATATGGGGACTTGGAGCTGGGAAGGGCCTGATGCAGGTAGATGGGCAGCACAGGTGAAAGAGAGACTGAGCTTGAGAGGACATGAGTACTGAAGGTTTAGAAGGGGCACCTGTGTAGGTAGGCCTGAGGGCTACTTGGAGGGAGGAAGACAGCTGGGTGGATGGACCTGTGAGCTGATGGGAAGGGGCCAGATAGGTCAGGTGCAGGCTCTAACATCCAGGTGGAGATTTGAAAACCAGGAGGGGACTTTTGAGTCAGAGACAGCTAGGAATGTCCTGGAGGGCACAAAGGCTGGCTGTGTCCTCCCTGTTGTAGTGAGGGGGTTGTTTTGCTGCCACATCCTGGCACCATAACATTTAAGCAACAAAGATGAAGGGATAAAGGCTAATGGGGTGTTAGCAGGCACCGCAACAAAGACAAGGCTGACTCGTGCTCTGTTGTCGACGTTCCAGAGACACAGGTAAGGAAGGTGGAGGTGGGTTCCTGGCATCAGGGACCATGTTGAGTTTTGATGAGTGAAATCAGGAGATGAGGCAATGAGGGCTTTCGCCCCTGCTGCATTCACTAGTATGAGACAGTGCAGGCAGGAGCTGACAGGGCCAAAGTAGAGCTCTAGATGGGGACAAGTTGGGGGGATAGATAGCTTAGGTGCCAGCAGGGTGATGTGGTGTCCAAGGCTGAGCTCTCCCAGAGGGATAGAGACAAGAAGAGGACCAAGGACAGAGCCTAAGTTCTTCCTCAGAAAAGAGCATGAGGGAAAGAGGAGCAACGTCCAGCACAAATGGAAAAGGAGCTACTAGCATGGCAGGCTTGGATAAGAGAGAACTGGGGTTCCAGCCCTCTTTGTCCAGAGCCAGAGAATATATGGAAGGAGTGGTAATGTCAGAAGTGGCATGAAAACCTGGTGAGAGAAGAGGGCTCCTTGGGTTTGTCAGCTGTGGAAATTAAACACTGAAGAGGCGTTATGCATTCAGAGCTAGGAAAGTGTCTGGTACTGGGTGGAAAGCAGCCCCGGAGGCTGTGCTGCAAACAGGCGCCTGCTGAGAACGGGCAGGTCAGAGACAGGGACTGCCACCTTCCTCTGTCCTTGGCAGGCCACAGTGGGTTGGTCCAGTGAGTGTGGCCTCCTCTGACAAAACTCTCTGGAAAGCCACCAACTATTGGATATAGGAATCAGGTGTCCCTCCTTGGGAAGGGTGAGTGGGGACTAAGATGCTCAAGCCTAACACTTCTACTTGCTGCGATAGGGAAAATCCTTGAGAAGGGCTATGGCCTGAAGGAACTCCTCAACATCCCCAACTCCGCCAAGGTGCTGACAGTCAAACCCCACCAGCCAGGCATATGGTCCATCAAGGTAACGTGGAAGGAAAAGGACTTGCTGGGCCAGGGGCTTATCTAGGCCAGTATCTGAAAGCAGACCAACCCCTTTGCCTGTGAGGTTCTTCCAGGTGTCCATCACACTTATACTTGACTGGGGTAGGAAGCATGGAGAAATATGCAGAATGCAACTTCTGTCTGTCATCCCCAGCTTGCTCCCCATGGTCTATATCCCATCTCTAGTGGGGAGATGCTGAAGCTGCATCATTATTAACTGGTGTCAGTCTGTGCCTCCTTCCCCATGGCACCCAAGTGCTGCCTCCATGATCCCCTGCCCTGTATGGAGGAAGTGTCCCTTTGAGAACTTTGGCTCTGATGCAGGAAGGGAGGCTGGCCCTGGAGGTGGGTTTTCCCCATCCCCCCAGCTTCACCCTGGAAGGCAGTGATGTGCCTATGAAGGGTACTTTGTTGGGTTCAAAGTAGAGCCAAGTACTCAGAATAAATAATGATATGGGACTTCTCAGCAGGTAGCAGTTGGCTAAGGGCACTCAGAAATTAACTCAAAGTCCCAGGGCCAGCTTCTTTAGCAGAGCCAGAGTGAAACTCCATCAGCATCAATGGAAATGCTCCAATTTGCAATGGAATATTTGGCCTCAATAAGCACAAAGATTCTCCCCACTCTGACCCCATTTTAGTTCTCCAGGGCTGCAGATGACAGGTGAGTTTACTGCCCAGAGCCAGGTTACTAAAAGGGGCCATCGGCAGCTTATTGCAACCTTTTCCTTCTCCCCTGCTCCCCAGCCCTGCATGGTGGGCAGCTGCAGCAGTCAGCCACACCCTTTCTAAACATGCTGGTGTTGCACCTCTATTTGGTTTGTGTTTGGCTTTCAGATCCAGAGCAGCGGCCGCCATTCAGTGCGAATCACAGGTGTCAGCGCCATCGATTTCCAAGCCAGCTTCTCCCCACAGCCTACATTTGACCTAAATCATCCTAAAGAGCGGCCTGTGCATGGTACTTCCTGCTCTTCCCATGGCGCGCATGGCAGTGTGCAGTGTTAGAAAGTGAATGGAGCCAAAGATAAAGGGCTTCCACTGCTCTTCCGTATTGGACTAGTAAGATACTGGGTCCCATGTTCAAGTGGCTGACGACAACCTGGAGAGCAATCCAGCCTGGAGCTGGCAGGCATGTATGGTAGTGATGCCGAGACGTCCCAACCATAGATCAGAGCCCTTCTGTGCTAGGTGCTGGACAAGCTTAGAACAATATAGTCCCTGCCCCGAGGAGCCTGCAGTCGAAGTATAAGCTGGGACAACAGGTGGCCGCAAGCGGGCAAGGGAGCCCCAGGGAATGGAGAGATGGGAGTAACGAGCAGTGATCCCAGCCACCAAGTCACTGAGCACCATGAATAATGGTGGTGGCATCTGCACCAGAGGAAAGGTCACAGTGCTTTACGGTGGCTGATCCGGCGGTCTCCCCTTCCCCTGTCTCTGCAGGGCTTCCTAACTCTGTGCTGATTAACTGCACTGGCCTGGACCCTCCAGGGCACCTGAAGGGCGTGGAGCTGTTTGGCAACTCTGGCCAGTCCCTCCTCTCTCTACCAACCTGGCGTTTCCCCAATGATTCCTCCAGCCAGCTCTGGGTGGGACCCAACTTCCAAGCACCCACAGGAAGCTTCTCACTAAAAGTGACGGGAGAAGACCCAGCTGGGCACCCACTGCAGCGTGTGTCTGGAGTCGCCTACACCAGTGTGGTCCCAGGTGAGTAACTCCATCTTGCACAGTACAGCTCGAATTGCTTTGGAGCTCTTGGCTCAAAGCCTTTGTGTATCTCTCAAAGTAGCACCAAGAATAGGTCAACCAGCTTTCATCCAGCCTACAAGCCAACACCTCAAATGACCCAGGAGAGGCCTGGCATAGGGTGAAATGTCCCAGCTTCTGAATGGGGCAATTCTCTCATGCTCCCTCTCTGATAAACACCTCTGTCCAACTTCCTTGTGTGGGCAAGAAATGTAGCCCTCCTCTGGGACAGAGCTTTGGAACTGGCTTGACTATTTTGAGGAGGCCACAGGCAAGGAGCAGGGAGAACTGGTCCTATTTGGCTCAAGGAATGAGGCTGCTGTTTGAAAACATAGGCAAAACCAGTGTTGTGGTAATATTTATGATATACCTGCCTAGAGCGGGAATAGGGGTAGCTGTCATCGTAGACAATGGAATCAAAGGCTTTCACTATAAAGAGTTTTATTAAACACTAACTGCTGCAATTAGAAGCAGGAACAAACAGATTTCTACATAGCTTGAGCTCCAGCTTAGTCTTTGTTGTTAACCAGAACCCCACCTTCCTTAGTACACTGTAGAGCGCACAGATACCTAGTGGCTGAATCACAGATGGCAAGCACACATGGACTTGCACTTTTATAGACTAGGGTCCTCGTTTTAGCTATTATACCGAGTTTGTAGGAAAAGCGTCAGCAGCCAGTTGGGGACTGCTCATTCCGTTAAGCAAAGACAGTTCCATTTCAGCATAAGATTGCTTTTTTTCATGGTTAATTTTTTTTCTCTTCCCCAATCAACTTTTCAGTGTTCTGTGTCTGAGAAATATGGAGTCTGTCTCTCCCCAACCCCATCACCTTTCCCCACACCCAGGTCTACCCAAAGTGAACATGCCCAGCGAAATCCAGGCTTACTACAACCAGTCACTGCTGATCACCTGCTCTGCCCAGAGTGAGATCCCCTTCCAAATGAAGCTCAGCCGGGCTGGGAAGATGCTTGGAAAGGATCAGCGTTTCACGTAAGTGTCAGGCTGTACTGCTGTAAGACAGTTACTTAGTATTGTTCCCCAAACCCAGGTAGTCACATACCATCATGAGCAGCACCTGCAGTGGCCAGGATGTTAAATACAAGAACTAGCAATGCTCATTCTCCAGGGCATAAAATGATGCCTGGCTTGGGGACAGGAGGGTATGTGCTCCATGGCATAGTATTGTCTGCATGTTCTTTTGTGATACCTTCAATAGCTGAGATTGAAGGTTGAATTCCCCCCAAGATGGGCCATTAGCTCTAGCCTGGCAAGACAGCTACTGCGTCCTCTTCGTTATCTGTCTGCGCAGAGTAGAGCTGGATTGCTGTTCTGCTAACCTCCACCTCCACCATCTGGTCTGGACGCTGGAATTTTGCTGCTTTGTGGCTGTGGTGATGCCTAAGTTTTGACAATAGGGCAAAGAATGCAGGTTGTATAGGGGAGTGAGGGGGAAGCTTCCCTCCTGCCCTGGAATTCCTGATGAGGCCCTGAAGGCCTTGTGCCTATCATGGATTGGGCTGGTGATATGTGCCCTGCTGACTTGGAGAGCGGCTTCTCTTACTGGCCTCCTGTTTCTACTCAGTGACACATATCACAGAGATGCTGGGAAGAGAAAGCACCCCTGCATGTGTTTCCAGTGTGCTGTCAATAGGTTTCTCATTCCTCTGCTGCAAAATGCAAGAGAAATGTCTTTAAATGTGAACCACAAAACCCCCAGCCTATAAGCAGGCTGATGAGACACACTTGACACACACAGACAAAAGGAACCATCTTTGAACTGAGATTGCCCACTGCTGCAGTGCAGTGGCTGGGAAGAGTGGTGGAGAGACCTGACACCGAGAGGTGGCCTTGTGTCCATGCCGTTTACACTGTCAGCAGCTCTAGACAGCATGGGGGTAAAACCCCAAGCCCCCCCCCTACACTACTGCCCCTGTCATTGCTGCACTGGGGGAGAGAATTTAGGAAAAATTCCAGCATTGGCAACAATTTTAAAAGTGACTAATAATTTTGAGGTGTCCTAATTTTTGGGTGTTCATCTTGAGATCCCATAAAGGAGGCCCAGCTGTCAAAAAACCACTGAGAAGCCACTTTTGGCAAATCAGGCTCCTTTAACGTGCCTGCTGTGGGGCTGCTCAGGAAGGTGCTCAGAATGGCCAGCACCTAAAGAGGAGAGCTTGCAGTGGGGGGGGGAGGTCTTCTGCTGTAAGTTCAAGGGATTCTTTTTATGCAATAAATAAATCTGTTAGTCTTTAAGTGCCACAGGACTCCTTTCGTTTTTTTGCTGGACTAGAGAAACACAGCTGCCTCTTTGGAACTCTGGTTGGTTTGTTTCTCCAGGGATTTTGGAAGCAGCCATTGGGAGATCCCAGTGGTTTCGAGAAATG
Organism: Podocnemis expansa; assembly: GCA_007922195.1. Classification (NCBI taxonomy): domain Eukaryota; kingdom Metazoa; phylum Chordata; order Testudines; family Podocnemididae; genus Podocnemis; species Podocnemis expansa. The sequence goes on from ML682047.1 coordinate 11,804,392, forward strand.
ATGAAGGCTTTTATGAGTGCACAGCTACTAGCAAAGTGGGGGCAGTGCGAGCTCGTGGCTACGTCTCTGTCACAGGTCAGTACTGGAGAGGGCTGGGGGTGTGGGTGCTTGGACCAGTGACAGCCTCACCATCGTTTCCCTGAGGACTCTGCTCCTAGGTTTTGCTTCCACACTTCAGCATCTGAGGCCTCTGAAGGATAGAGTTTGGGGCTGACTTCAGGGAGGCCTTCTGGATAATTGAATCCTGTTGTGCTTGCTTCCCTCCATCCAGAGCCACCTCCATCCCTGCTGCCCTCTGGGAACATCACAGCATTGCCAGGAGAAGGAGTGGTGATGTCTTGCCCTCTTTCAGGAGACGTTGCTTATAATCTGACCTGGCGCAGGGAGGGGAAGGTGCTGCGGCCAGAGGAGGGGAGGACAAGGATCCTGCAGAACCTCTCACTGGAGATAGTCAGCGTCCAGGTGGGGGATGGTGGCCGGTATGAATGTGTGGCAAGCAACGCCCATGGGACAGCTAATGCTTCCATCTGGCTCTTCATTCAGGGTAAGCTGTCCCGTTTCCAGGCAATGTCCAAGCCTTATGTCAAGGTGATTATCTGCCTTTGGCTGTGATCTCAGCTGAAGTCTCTCCTGCACGTGCCATGCAGCATTGAGAGTCACAGCTAGGTCCAAGAGTCTCTCACAGGGCCTGTTTGGAAGGGCCTTTGTTTTCCTGGGTGGGTTCATGTGGGCAGAAACGATGCAGGAGGCAGCATTCTCAGTGCTCCATAAAAGTCACTGATATCAGAGCCATTATCAGTAAAGCATTATCAGTAAAGCATCTCTCTGTGTCTCTGCACTTCTGTGAGCCCTGTAAGCCAGAGATCAGTCTGCTTTTTGTAGAGGGACCCTCTCTGTGCACCAGAAATAGGCCTGCTCACAGTACTGCAGGTTGGGAACTTGCCACTACAGTGAACTGCATCCCCGGAAAATGGGGGGAATGTTGCTGGGACCTAAGGGAGCGGTGGAACATGGTGCCATCCCATCTTGCACTTAGTACCCAGTTAATGCAATCGTGGCCACTTGGCCGCATTGCTCCCCTCATTGAGTTGTGGGGCCGGAGGGAGCCGCTGCTCATGGCCTGTAACCCCTCAAATGGCAAGGATTGGCCTGCGGAACAAAGTTGTTCCAGAAGCTCAATTTCACTGCTCCATTATCTGTCTTGCCTCCTGCTAGTCCTGCACTCCTCCTTTGAGGCAGGACTAGGGAGAGCTGGGACTCTGAGGCTGGAAACAGGTGCCAGTATCTGAAAGCTAAAAGCTTCTGTTTCTCTGTGTGCAGAGGCGCCACAGGTAAAAGTTACCGCAAACTCGCAGTCATTCACCAGTGGCATGGAGGTGAAGCTCAACTGCACAGTGACGGGCCATCCTGCACCCCGGATCTCCTGGAAACGGTGGGATCATACCCTGGAGAAAGGTGGCAGGTAACCTACCCAAATCAGAGCCGGGAACACTTTGCTGCTGGGCATTGTGGCTCAGCCTGGCTCAGCAGGGTGATCTGAAGACTCATGGGAATGGTAGAGGGAATGAGGAGCGCCTTTTCCACCACCAGCAATCAAAGTGTACTGGGTGCAAAGCTTTGAACTGTTGTTTCCAGATCTGCTGGTGGCAGCCAGCTTGGTTGAGCCAAAGCTTTTAGCCAGGTGACAAATCAGCTGCAGCCCAGACCAGGCTACAAATCAGCCCCATGCAACGTAAAGGGGTCAGGGCAGCAGCTGTGTTGTTGCCAGCTTCCATGATAGGGCTGTGATGCTTAAGTGCAGTGGTTTACAAACTACGGGTCAGAACCCAGTACTGGGTGGCAGACCCTCAGGCACCGGATCACGCCAATCGCTGGTGCCACCGAGAGACTGGAATGCATTGCTCAAAGATTTAATTGTTGAGTCATGAACATAAATGATTTTTTCTCAGCTGGGTCCCAAGTAAAAAGTTTGAAAACCACTGTTCTGATGCATAGTATAGGCTGGTTCAGAACCTCAGGAAATGCAGGAGTTTGTCTGCTGGTGACTTGCAGTGCCGAAGTGGAGGGCTCCACCCCCTTGCCTTCAGTTCCTGGGGTAAAGAGGAATCCCCAGGGCGGGAAAAGTTTGAGTTGCATTTATTCTCTTCATCCTACTCTCTGTGTAGTTTTGCGGCTTTTGGGGGTGGATGTTAGATGAGTCCCCAGACAAAACCAGAAGATTTCTTGTTGTTCATGTGTCGTGAGTGGGCTGATAAAGAGAAAAGGGGGAAACTGCAAGAAATGAAATGAACTAAACATCGGAGATTATAAGGACTTAGTCTAGCTGGCTGGTTTTTGTTTGTTTGTTCTTGTTTTTTAAGAAAAATGCTTCCTTACCTCTTCTGCTAATAACTCTCCAGGTTATTGAGGCTCTGAAAGAGGGTTAAATTCCAAAGGGACTTTTTATTCTGTGTAACTGATGTGCTTTGAGCGCTGTGTGGAGCAGCAGGAGGGACGATGACATAAGTTTCCTCACGTCTGCCTTTTATTTATTGTCATTTTCAGTTAAATTTCACTTTCAGGCTCATTCCACTAGCACCCGGTTGCTAGTATTTAGTTTACAAACACTATTGAATGTTTTCTGTGTCGTTTGTTTTATTCTTTTTAATTTGCAGAAAACCAAAGAGCAGCTAACTTCGACACCCCGCATGCCCCCATGGAAACGCTCTCTTTGTAGTTAGCTCTCATTTCTGCTGTAGCTGATACATCAGTTACTAGGTTTTGGGGCCCTAACCTGATCTGTCAATTCCCCTTTAATTTTTATTTAGGAAAAATGTTAAAAGATTTTTTTTAGGGTAAGTCATGCTCTATTCTCTTATTTTCTGAGCTATGTTTTTATGGCAATTTCCCACCCCCATCTTTTTTTTTCCCCTCCTTTTCTGATCCAGGTTTCTCATAGATGCCCAGGGCACCCTGATAATCAAGGAGGCTGTCCCTGAGGATGCTGGGAATTATAGCTGCTTTGCAGCCAGTCAGATTGGATGGGATGAACAGACAGTCATCCTAGAGTACACAGGTACCAGCTCCTGATGCAGAATCTGCATTGGGAAGACTTTACTGGCTTTGGATCAGCTTGTTTTCCAGGGGGGACACTGTTAATATTGTTTGTGCTGTGGTTTTATAGAGGCCCATTCAGGGACAGGAGCTTTCTGTGCCAGGTGCTGTACTAACCCACAACAATAGACACTAGAGAGTAAGGCTCTCTGCAGATGACTGGGAAAAATCCAATTGGCCTTGAGATCACTTTGCTACAGACCAGTTCTTGCAGTAGCTCTTTAGGGCCTGATCCATTGAAGCAAGCGGGTTTTGAATCATGGCTGTCATCAGCGAAGGCCCTAGGGAGGCCTGCGAAGTCTTGTTCCCTTCCCTGGGGTTACTCATTCTCACAGGGGCTTGTTGGAGAAACTGGAGGGTCTTGCTGAAAATTAAAGTCAGGTCTCAGTCAGGAGCAGTGTGGTGTGAGCTGAGAGCTGCCCGGCAAAATGCTATTTGGTGTTTTCTGTTTTCAGGGTCTAGTTAATTTAAACTATTCTAGTGTGTCTTGTGGTTTCCCCATCCCTGTCCCCACCTCTGTTCTGCCCTGTTTTTCCCTTGATGCTGTGTATAGAAGGGACACACCTGGAACAGTGTCTATCTTAGGTGGCTGAATGGTCAAACTGTTAACTTTGTGGTAAGTCCCTGGTTAAAGAGGTACGCTCCACCCTTGTTATCAGACTCAGTGTTTCAAATTTCCCTCTGATTTGTAAAGCTCCTAGTTACCTTCCACTGTTACCTTCATTCTCAGCATCAGCCGTTAAGGGCTTTGGGGTTGATCAACAACAATGAGTTTCCGTAATAATTCAAAATGACTTCTCCTGCCACAGCCTTTCTAGGACATCCTGCTTTTTTATGGGATATTTTTAAATGACTCGTTTTCACAGGAAAACTTAAGCAGACCCTTCAGATGGCCCAAAAAAATAAAATCTGAATGCAGTTTCTACAACATCTCCATATCTCTTGCAGGCTTGTGTAATGCAGGAAGAGAGGTCTCCAACTTGGAATAAATTGGAGTCTTTTTTTTTTTCCTTTTCTTTTTTTTTTTAATCCTGGGTGTAGAATCTCCCCACATCACTGCAGTGACCCCTGTTGTCCAGGCCCTGCTAGGAGAAGACGCAGTGCTGGAGTGTCATGTTTCCGGGGTGCCCCCTCCCCAGATCATATGGTACAAAGGTAAGGCTGGAATTGACTAAAATGAGCAAGCAGGCATTTGAGGGCAAAGGGGAGAGGGTAGGAACATATTAACAGATCTCCAACATGAATACAGACAGCGCCTCTCGGTTAGTTATTGCTCTCCCATAGATGGGACTCCGTAACCTCATCTGGATGGTTATTGTCTGATCCTGAGGCCCTGAACATCCCTGTCAGCCACCAGCCATCAGCAGTCCCTTTTGTACTGCATTGTGCTTACTGCTTGAACGGTTGCTTTGTTTGGGGTGCCCATCTTAGCCCTCCCTGGCAATAAAAAGAGGAAATCTTGGGGGAGGAAGACCCTTCCAGTGCCATTTGCAGCTCAGGTTTGCGGACTCAGTCAGTTTGAACAAGCCTCTGTTCTGCATCCAAACACACTAGCTCCTCAGCCCATTGTTAGCTCAGTTCATGGCAGGAGAAGGAAGGAAGTGTCTTGAGGCACCAACAGTGTGGAATAAAGATTTGACATTCAGCATCTTTCCTTGTGCAGGGGAACAAGAAGTGGCATCTTCTCCACCTGGTGCCCTGCGCGGGCTCCTGCAGCTCCAGGCAGTGCAGGAGGAGGACTCAGGAGAGTACATCTGCGAGGCTGTCAGCGAGTCAGGGGTGTCCTTTGATGGCATCCAGCTGGAAGTGGGCTGTAAGTCTGGGCCCATAGAGCTTTGGGTGTCTTCAGGCTAATTCTGAAAAACCAACTAACTGGCAAATTACCTGCTCCGGTGAATTGTAAGCGGCACAGTGTAGCTGTGTCAGTCGCAGGATGTTAGAGAGGGCTCCCCATAGTGTGCGACACACTACACCATTGCTGCTCCCCCTGCCTCTAAAGAAATCTCCCTGTAAAAGGGATTTTTTGGCAGCTGGAGGCTTGATTAGCAGCCTCCAAGGCCATGAAACAGCTGGTTCTGCAGCAGCTCTTGCAACTTCATCTCATAAAGGGCCAGCAGTGTAAATTCATCCTGCTGCCTCGGTTCTCCTCAGGCTGTCGGCAGATTTCATGTGACACACTTGCCACTGTGCCATGACACACTTTTATGTCACGGTACAGTAGTCGAGAACCACTGCTCTGAGCTATTTGCCAATCTCTCCACCCCGTTACAGGTGAGTTTCTGATGGTGGGCTTCCCTCATCTCTGCTCCCAGCAGAAAAACCAGGTTTACAGCAGACAGATGGTGGGTTCCATCCTGCCCTTCAGCTGTGCAATCACACTGATGTCTGATGGGCTTTCCAGGGTGTCAGTGAGGATTTAGTTCTGAATGTTCAGCCCAGACAAGATCCCTTTACTCACTGCACTTCTAGAATGCAGCCACTTCTAGGGTGGAAATGCCACCACCAACACTGTGCTACCCAACAGGAGCTCTAGGGACAGCAGGCAAAGAATCTAATTGCGAAACTATGAGGTGGTTTCTGCTGATGCATGAAGCTATGGGACAGGAAGTGAAGAAGAGAGTGTCCATTTGAAGTTGCAGGGTGGATTTGGGCAGGCAAAATGTAAAGGCTCAAGTTGAGGGGTGTGCATAATCCTTCTAGTGTTCTGCAGAGTGTAAAGGGATCATGTCCACATACACTTTACATCTCCTCCAAACTGTTCCCCAATCCCCTCTGGGTCCAGTTGCACTAGTCACTGCCCAGACGTGGTGAGAGAAATTCCTAGCCCAGAGAGCACTTTTGAACTAGGGGTAGGGTGCAAAGTAGTACCGAGGGGTAAAATGGCTTCCCTAAGGTCAGGCAGCAGAGACAGAGCAGAACCCCAGTGTCCTGACTATGCCATAGCCAGAGGAGTTTGCTGCCTCTCATGTCCTCTATAACCAGAGGGGAGAAAGGAGTCACCAGCCTCATTTCTGGAATTCCTGTGTCCCCTGTAGGTCTCCCACCCAAGTACTGCCCAGGCCTGATGCTGTGTAGCTAGAGAAAATTTGAGCTCACATGCCAGTGGGATCTCAAAGAACTGGGACATCTCCACCCAGCAGCCTGGAGACAGTTCTATGCCTTTCTTGGCGCTCCAGGACCTTCCATGCCCAGCTGCACCAAGCTGTGTGGGTTGGGTTCTCCTGGGCTGGTGACGGCCTTGCTGTAAAGCACTGCTTCCCAACACTGTTGCTAAATACAGTTCACACACATGAACGTCCTCTCACACCTGCAGTGCCCCTGAGGCCAGTGTCTGAATGGGTTCATGGGACTGAACCCTTAATGGCAGAGAGCAGACTGGTACTGGAGCATCTGGCCTGGGCTCAGTGTGAGAAATGGGGTGGAGGAAACACCCTGCCCAGTGGAGCTGAGGAGGACACAAGCTGGTTACCAGCTCTGGGGATAAGCAGAGCAGCAGCCTTGTAGTGGTTCCTGGAGGTGTGTTCATGCCCTTTGCTGAGTGACCGGCTCTGGGTCATGCAGACCCTCTCAGGCTGAGAACTCTTGGCTAGTGGCCGAGCTGGGAGGAAAATTTGGGACTTTTTAGCTGCAAACTCCACGCCCATGCCTCCAGCCCTGACTTGCTGGACAGTGGAGGAAGAGCCTGACAAGGTCTGAATGGAGTGACTCACTGATGGGGGGGTGTACACTGAGTAAGCTCCTCAGGCTTTTATCAGGAAGATGCAACGAGGTGCCCCTTTGATCTGAGCAGGGTGGTGTCACCACACAACAGGGCACAGCAATTTGTAACAAGACTCTGGTGGCATGGTGCTCCCTGATCATGGACAGGTGATTTTTCCAAAGGATCCTGGGGAGGTGGAGATGAAATGAGAGAGGGTGGGAAAGCCCCCATCCTCTGCATTCTTGGACCTGCTGCTTTGCTAATGGAGGCCTTTCTGACTCCTGTTGTTTTGATACTTTTTGGAGGAATTTCCCAGTTCAGGATGGAGCCTTGGGAAATCTTGGAGGATTCTCCGCCCACTCACCATCCATTCTTTTTTCTGCTTAAAACACTCTTCAGGCACGAACTCTTGGATTGCAACCTCCCTTCATCACAGCTGGGGCAGGGATGGGGCCACTCAATCCCATTATTAATGTTCTTAGATCAGCCAGAGGGATCCAGGCCAGCAACTCCCTAACCCCAGGGACTTAGCCATGTCTTTGCTATGACGATACCCTGATCAGGAGACCTGCTTCCAACAGGGTAAGTCTCCTGAGCCAATTACAGCATGGGGAAAACTCGTTGTGAGAATGGGTCCAGTCTTGGTGACATCTCTAGAGCAGGTGAGCCCTTAGCATGCTGTCTCCACTGCCTGCCTGCCAGCCTGGCTTCCGCTGACCTTGGACGGGACAGACAAGGACTCGGGCAGAAAGAATTTGCTGGTTAGACTTTCCCTTGTGTTGGAAGTGGAAAAGGGTGCCTCCCGCATTTTGCTGAAATAGACCAACACAGCTGTTCCTCTGTAAAATTAGTGTGTGTGTGTGCCCCTGCCTCCACGTGTGCTGCTTGGGATGTTGGTGGGCCTGCACTGGCGTCAGAAAGGCGGCCAACTCCAAGGGGCATATGTGTACTGCATACTGTCCTGTATCTGGCTCTGTCCTCTACAATGGTAGCTGAGGAGCTGAAAACCTCATTATATTGGGACATGCTGTGGAGAATTCTGTACTGTTAGTTGTTTAGCCAGCCTACTTTCAGGGGCTTGGGGATTGCCTGGCCCTGGGGTCAAGGTTCTGTTGACAGAGAGGCCAAGAAGAACAAGAAGGCAGCATTTTCACAGCAGCCAGACACAAGTAGGCTGGTTGTTGTGGGGCAGGCCCTCTTGCTGGACCAAAATGGAGGGGAAAGGGGAAGGGTTTTCCTGGTTAAACCTGCAAGCCCATATCTCGTGTGTGGGCGCCTGTAACAGGATGAACAAACTCTATCTAGAGACACTCAAAGCAGCTTGTAGCCTGCTCATGTGAGCGCTGGATTTGGGTTCCAAAGTGCACCCTGAGTGATGGCCTCGGGAGGGGGCCATCTGGGAAACCAGGCTCGCAGGGAGGGCCTGAGGCAGACGGTGAGTGATGTGTCTCTGGGTCAGGAGCATTTGCACCCCTGAGAATCTAGGCCTGTGCCTGCTGTGGGGTGACCCTAGTGCTTCCAAAGGGCTTTGAATCAGGTCCCTAATGGCCTGCATTACCTTTGGGGGAGCTCCTTTTTTTCTCTCTTAGGCTGACTGGTGCAAGCTGTCCTAGCTAACCTGTGATCTACTGTATCTAGCTAGGTGTCTGCCAAGTGGGGAAGTGAGTTCTGAATGGCTCTGAGCTAAGGGGAAACGAAAGATCCCTTTCCCTCAAACTAACCCTTCTCCCTCATCTCTCCCTGGGATGGGACTGTGGGGGGAAGAATTGAGAAACAGCAAGGATGGTTTAGATCTGGAAAGGCCTCCAATTGGCGTGATGGAAACTGTCACTTGGCAAACCAGTGAGAAATAACCCCTGAGGAGCAGCTCTGTGTTGAGCTTTTTGTGGGATAAATTCAGTGACTGACTGGGCCTTTTTCCTCTGGGGTCTGATTTACTCAGCTGTCTGTCTCAAGCTCATCAAGATGTTCTTTGCACAACTCTGAATAAGGTCTCCTGACTTCTCTAATGAATGGTGCAATGTGCGATACTCCACATTTATGGAAATAGCCATCCTGAAAACAGCCCATGGCTCTAAACTGTGGCCTCTGATTGTGTTTGTAAAAGGGCAACCTCAGAGAATCACATCATGCTCTTTGGAGATTGCAATTCTTGATTGATTTTTACAAGACAGATAGTGCTTCAGAGAGGGAAGATGAAACTTGCCAGAATGTTCCTGGCAAAGTTCCTGCCTCTCACGTCTGCTATGAATGCAAAACCTTCCTATTGATTAAAACACCACTGACTCCTGGCAGCTAGTTGGTATGAGGGGACTGGCGCAGGAAAAATCACTGACTTTTCTCTTTTAGAAGCCGCCATTCAGATCGTGGCATTTAGATTCCAGGTGACCTGGGGTTTAGGGCCTGATGGACGTTTATTCACATTTTCCTGCAAACTACTAACAGTGGAGATGGAGAAGATACATTTTGTCTATAGATAAAACTACTCACATCAATAGATATCCTTTAATATGTAAAGTAGCAGAGAGATCTCTCAGATGGGAAAGACAAGAGGGAGAAGTGCACAAATCCCAGATACTTTCTCCCCTGTCCACCGGGATTTGGGGAGGTTCATGGCATTGTGTTAATCAGTAAGATCAGATGATAGAAATGACAGGACTTTCTGGGTCATCCTGTCTGTATGCCAAGTGCTTGTGTCCTTTTGGCTTGTGTAGGTTGTACATCCTCATGCTTCTTGGTGTTGTGAGTCCTGGTGGACGTTTTATGCTCTATCACTCATTGTGTGAAATACATTGTAGCTAAACTTCTATTTAATTTTCTGCTCTAATTGGAAACTTCGTTGAGTGTCAGTAGCTTGTGTAAAATGGAATGGGCCAAGTATTGTCTTCGGGGGCTGGGCGTGGAGAGGGTATGATCTGAAAAGCAAACTTCCAAAGTAGAAAAGATCTAGGTGCCCTTTAAAATGGAAACCGATTGTCCTGCTTAGACGCTGCACTAAATTAATCTTGGGACTGGATCTGAGATTCTTCTCTGCCCTCTCCATTAGCTCCCCCTCGGTTTTCAAAACGCCCTCAGGACGTGTCTGTCGAGATGGGGAGGAGCATCAGTTTGGTGTGTCAAGCTGAGGGACAACCCCCTCCACTGATTTCATGGTCCAGACAGGATGGCAAAGCTGTCACTGCCCAACCTGGTCTGCTCAGCAGTTCCAGCAGTCTGGAGTCTGATGAGCTATTTCTGGAAAGTAAGAGAACTGAGACCATTGGATGCTATTCGTGCCTGCAGGCATAGGCATTTAATGCATGTCTGGATGCATACTATATTTCTACATGTTATCTGCCAGAAGATGTGTGCACTATTCTCTTACATGTTGTGTGTATTTGTATTGTCACTTGTGTATATGCATGAGTATTTTTTGGGTATCAGACTAGCTCTTACACTCTGGCTGTGTTGCATGAAGAAGCTGGTTGGTTTTGCATGTTTCTTGTGTTTGCATCATTTAGTAACTGCACTCTGTGTTGTTTCTTTCATAGCTAACTTTGCACTGGCTTGTTGCCTCTTACCTTTGCTACCAAACACCCTGATTCTCCACTGCCTTGCAACTGATCTGCAAAGTAAGGGAGAAGTGCTACCATTCTGATCTGGGTGAATAGTATGCCCTGTAAAAGGGCTGCTTCCCCCACCCCATTGAACAGTCACAAACAGACCGGATGTTTCCAGGTTTATAAGCATCTGTGTGGCATTTATTAGGTCCTCTCCACCAGTTCATCGGTTCAGGCCTTGTACAGCAAGTGTGAGTGGATAGAACTTGACAGTTCTCATTTGCTCATCAGCTTCCTGCCTAATTAAGCCACGGAACACTGATCTCCCAGCAAAGCCCATTCCCTGTGGACTAGCTAGCACCTTAGTGACTTAAGAGCTGGGTCAGCTCCAGATCCCCAGCACTGTCACATCCACTTTGTACCCAGGTGTAAGTGACAACGCGTGGTAATGCAGGATTGCTTTTAAAGTGCTGGAGTGGGCTTTTCCACTACCAGCACTCAGACATGGCTGAGTCCCCTTGTGTTGCCCTGCTCAGACCTTTGCTCTCCATCTGTCCCAGGTGTGTCCCCGGAGGACCAGGCCACCTATGTCTGTGAAGCACAGAATGTATTTGGGAAGATTCAGGCTGAGGTCAAACTCACGGTCACCGGACATGGTTCGCAGTCTTTATTTTTTATGTAGTTTTTTGTTACTAGTCTCATGACGTTGCTTGAGCAAATTAACGTCTTAGGCACGGATGCTGACTGTCTATATGTCAGTGACTTTAAAGATGGGAACTGTGTGCTAACTCTTGTTCTGCCCTCGTAGCAGCTTTGGGATATACAGCTTGGGAATTCCAATGTGCACTAGTTTTATAAAGCACACCAAACAGCAAAACTGCTGTGTCCTGGCATCTTTAAAGCAAGCTTGTCCCCTAGTTGATACAGATGCCTTTTTCCAGTTGCCCCCAAGATAGCTGCCAGTGCACCTGTGATCCATGCCCACGAGGGTCAGCCAGTCTCACTGCCATGCATAATCTTGGCCGGGAAACCTCTGCCAGACCGACGATGGCTAAAGAACGGGCAGCCGGTGAGTGCTCAGTCCCCCGCCTGTCTAATTTGCTGAGAGGGTGGTAAGTAATGCACAGCTCAGCAGAGTCCTTGTGTGACTAGAGCACTGTGGAGAAATCAGATTGATGGTGGCAGTGGCAGGGCATTTGTTGTGTTGTGTCATGAAATTGTGAGTGTGTTAGTCACCGGGATGATCGTATAAAAGGCCTAGGAGAATATCAAGGCCATTCCCCAGTTGTTAGCCCTTGAATCCCTTCCCTTTGGAGATTATCACAAAAATCCTAGTCAGGGAGCTTGTCCCTGATATTCATCCTCAGTTTTTCCTTTCTTAGTTTTCTCTCCTTATACTCCTTAAACCTCTCTGGGTCGCACTAAATAATACTGCTTTTTCCATGGATCCCCTCTTCAGAGGCTGGGATGCCTCTTACATCTTCCCTTTGTCATCATGGAGCCAGTCTCCATCTACTCTGCTCCTTTCATCTCCCACTTCTCCACAGACCCTGGTCACTCTCTTTCTTCTGTGAGCTCTCTCCAGTTTGTCACAAGGGGCTAGATCCTTATTTCTGGAGTCAGTGGTGTGATGTCCAGTGATACCAGCAGGGATCTGGTCCAAGATTTCTTCTAAAGCTGAGGGAAAAGCATGTGATGCTCACTGAATTGACCATCAGTCCTGAGTCTTGGGTTCTTTCTGTTCTCAGGTCACAGTGAGCAGCCGCCATTCCATACGCGTGGATGGAAGTTTCCATATAGACCAGGCCTTCCAGGAGGATGCTGGGAAATACACCTGCATGGTCACAAACATCATGGGCTCTAGCAGTCAGAATGTTACTCTGACCATCCATGGTGAGCAGTTTAGATCTGGACATTACAAATTGCCCAGTTGTCTGTTTGCTTTGAACACCGTCATGTGACAGTGCATGGGATTGCTACCATAGTGGAGTTAAGTGCACACTTCCTCCGCTGGTTTCCCATGAGTGTGTATGAAACCAGGATGCTTTTCAGAAGAGATGTTCCTTCTGTGACTGAGCTAGTGGAGCAGTTATGTTATGGCGAGGCAAGAAAAGCCTGCTCTGATGAAGCTGGTTCCTTTCGCAACCATCAGCCTCTAGTGAGTAGCGCATTGTAGGCAAAATAATTTAGGACAATTCCTGTTATCTCACAGCTCTAGGGCACCTAACTGACTTGGACAAGGGCAGTTTGATTCTGGACAAATCAACTATTAAGGAGGATTCAGCTGCTTGCTGCCACCCAGCAAGCTGGTGACTTGCACCAAAACTTCCTGGGTGTGCTGCCTGAAAGGCATGGCCATAAAAAGCATAATGCAGGCTGTGGGGCGGGTTGAGCTGCCTATAGAGCAGTGTAGAGGAAGCTGAGAACTGCTGTGGGCTTGGAGATCTCAGAAAGGCCTGGCACCACCAGCTGAGGCTAGGTTTTTCAAAAGAGCTCCACTCCCCTTTGAGTTCTTGTGGCCAGGAGAGCCATGGTGTTTTCAAAAACTGGCCCTCGGCTCAGTAGCCAGACTTGCCAAAGGACTCAGCCTTTTTTAAAGGATCTGGACTCTCTTAAAAACCAGACCCTTGCTATCACCACCAAAGCAACAGTTTACAGAGGATGCTCACAGAGCTGGCCCTTAATGAGCAGGTCGAGTGGGAAATGGGGTTGAGTGAGAGCAGGTTGAGTGGAAACCTTTATTGAGCGGATTGCATGAGGGTGGGTTGAGTGGGGCCCTTAATGAGTGGGAGCCCTTTTAATGAGCAGGTAGAGTGGCTCGTGCCACACTGGATCCCAAGCACTTGAAAATCAAGCCCTAGACCTGTAGTGCCATTCTCAGTCAGGATTAAGAAGTAAGGATGCTTCTCTTGTTCACAGTTCCACCTAGCATTCAGCCCGGGCCTGGCCTCTATACAACCAATGAAGGATTGGCTGTCACCCTGCCATGTAATGCCAGTGGAGTTCCCAGCCCCAGTGTTGTCTGGACGAAGGTAAAGTGGAGTCTGATGTTCTCTTGGCAGTGTGTTGGCAAAGGAATCTCAGCCCATTGACTGCTGCGGGAGTTTCCCATGATTTGAGGAGTCACCTTGTGTTAGAACTGGCAGATGTTGGCTACTGTGATGCTCTAATTACCTAAAACAGGCAGGAGCTGTCCTGTGTAAGGCTGTCTCAGTTGATTGTAGTTAACCCCCGGGTCCCTAGTGAGGACTGAGGTGTCGTTAACACTGCCATTTCCCAGTATGGACAAGGCCAGAGAGATTGGCCTTAGGTCTGCTGTGGAATGGAGCGAATGCTTGGATCAGGGAAGAAGGGTTAAAAGCATCGCCTAGCTCCTTTCTCCCATGTTTATCTCCATCATTCCCTGGCTAGTCAAGCAGTTTGTTTTGGAGCCTCTGCCTTTTTCCTTTGAAGGGACTGGAGCCCCTTTCCTCTCAGAGCCCCCACTACTACATCCACAGTGACAGAAGTCTCCTGATCCCTCTGCCCTCTGCTGGAGATTCGGGGATCTATGTCTGCACTGCCACCAACCTGGTGGGCTCTTCCAGTCGGGAAATCCAGCTGTCTGTCAACAGTGAGTCCTCTTGTCTGCTTGCCTGGGGAAGAGCCAGCCAAGGATGGGACATGTTAAAATGGACTATCTGCTGGCAAACCATTGACTGATGGGAGCTCAGCAACCTCCGATATGTTGATATAAGTGAGGGACTACTGGAGACTCTTCCCTGCTCTCTCATCCTCGATAGCAGGGTGGACACTTTCCTCTTGCACTGAATGTTTCCTTCCTTTCCCTGTTTGTGGCTGCACCTTGGGCTGTTTTTAGGAGTCATGAACAAGCCCAGCTGAACCACAGGGCTGTCACTGCTGGTTGGACTGTGTGCTGCTCCATGCAGGGGGCTTCTAACATGCAGAGGCAGCATGGTCCAATGGTAAGGTCATTGTGCTAGGAGTCAAGAGGCCTAGAAATGTGTGTTTAGCTCTGCCACTGATTTGTCTGTATGGCCTTGGGCAAATCACTTCATTTCTCTTTGCCTCATGTGCCCCTCTCCAGCCTTGGACAGGCACATCCATTCTGAGTGTAAGCTTTTTGGGGCAGGGGCTGTTTCTTAACAGTAATTCCCTGGGGCACTGGTCATAGTTAGGACATTAATACAGATGGTAAAACAAACAAGGAGTCCTGTGGTACTTAAAGACTAACACATTTATTTATTGCATGAGCTTTCATGGGAGAAAATCCCACTTCATCAGATGCTTTGAAGATGGGGGAGTTTACAGAATGGGAGATGCTCCGCCATCTTCAAAGCACCTGATGAAGTGGAATTTTCACCTATGAAAGCTCATGCAATAAATAAATCTGTTACTCTTTAAGTGCCACAGGCCTCCTTGTTTGTTTTACTGAACTAGACTAACACAGCTGCCCCTTGGAACTTGGCAAAATACAGATGGTGTTGGTCCTGAGGGGCAATTGATGTGTGTAGTGCAGGATTATGGTGAGGTAGCCTTATGGAAGTCCATCTCACCTTTCCCCAGTGCTAAATTTTTTCCTCTCTATGTCCCACCAATACAGCTAAGCCCAAGATTAACAGCAACAGATCAAGTGAGTCAACTGGACCAGTAAGAATCTTAGCAGTGGCTGGGCAGGAAACGACACTGCCCTGTGAAGTTCAAGGATACCCGTCCCCACTGGTTTTATGGACGCAGGAATCCCGGCCACTGTCTCTCATCACAACCAGGTGAGCAACTGTTAGGTGGGAACTTGTTAGAAGCCACAGAGTTTTATTTATTTTCTTTCCAAGAGCTCAGAACCCTTTGTACACTAGAGAGATGAGCAGATACAAGTCATATTAACCCGTACTGTGATTTTTGTCAGCGTCAATGGAGTTGTGGTGGGAGAACATGTGAAATTAAACGGCCACTTTCTAGTGTACGTGACACCCTCTGGCCAGTGAGGTGTCCTGATATGGCTGAGCAGTCTGAATTGTATCATGGGAAGGAGGCATCGTCTGACGGTTACAGCTGGGGAAGTGGAATGCAGGAGATCTGGGTTCTGTGTCCTGCTTTTACTGTTGACTCACTGTTGCCCTTAGCAAATTGCCTCAGTTTCCCTGTTTGTAAAAGAGAGTGCACAAAGAAGTGCCGTCTGCATTGTTCTGTTAATATCGAGTGTTTCAGGTCCATAGGGGAAGGTGAAGACACTATATAGAATGTTTGTTCAAGTCCCATAACTACCCAACCAAAGCCATGAGCCATATTAAAATTCACAATAGTGCGACGTGATTGGGTACAACAGCTGATCCAACCAGATGGAGCATGGTTCCAGAGCTGGCTTGGCTTTCCAGCTCAGTGTCTTTGTAGCCGGCATGCTTGGTTGCTGTGTGTGGCAGTTAGTCCCTGGTTGGAGAAATCTGTGACCCGCAGAATCAGACATCTCAAGATGATACTAGTGGTTAGCACAGACCTTGAAAAGAAGCAGAGCAAGTTCTTGGATTCATCCTCACCAGCCCTTGATCCTAACATCTGTTGGGATGGAACATCTGCTTTCAAACCATGTTAAGCCGAAGCACACGCAGCCCTGGAAACTTACGGGATTTAAGATGCAAACTGACTTATGGTGGGGGAGGCGGCTGCTTTTCATGTCCTGTTCTCCCATCCCAGCGCACACCAGCGTCCTCCAGCACATCTGGCTTTTTGTGCATTCCTGGCTGGTGCTGTCACGGTTACTTCTTAAGGTAGCAGAGCAAAGAAGTGATGTTAGCAAGGCAAAAAAGCCAGGAATGTCTCTGGGGCAAGGCAAGACCTGGAACGGTTCTGACGGATGTGATCTGAATGCTTTGGACTCCATGTCAGCTAAAGCAGGGATCACATGCCAAGTGCCTGTTCTTTTATTGAGGGTCACTGGTGTTCTCAAAACAGATCTACTCCACAGCTAATCCCTGCTGAATGTGTTTTATGACTCTTAGCTGGGATTTAATTAATATATGATCAGCATTCAGCCAAAAGACAGCGAAAAGCCTCCTTCACATACACTATGTGTCATGCCTGTTCCTCGCCGCTGTAGTTCGGCTGTTTTTGTGTTTGGCTCTGTATCAAACACAGAGGAAGATATATTTTCTGAAGACAGAACTGAGTAACACTAAGGCACCGAGTTACCAGGATGGAAGGTACTTCAACTCTACGGCCGGATTGGGGTTCTGGGCATCAAACCGAGGCTCTTGTTGACATCAGTTACACATTGAGGGTGCCCAGTGTGCCTCAGGATTTTTATTGCCCAAGCTAATGCAGCCCCTGCTCATGTGAGGAGCCTTTACTTACATGTGGTCTGGCTGTAAGCCTCAAGAGCCTCTGAAAGCAAACCCAGTGAGTGCATCAGAGGACAGCCCTGGAAATAGTGTAGTGGCTAGTACCTCTGTTTAATATGCAGAAGGTTCAAGCCCTAAGGGGTTGGACTTGATGATCTCATGAGGTCCCTTCCAACCCTATGATTCGATTCAATAGGGCTCCTGGAGCTAGCAAAAGCGTTAGGCTTGCGTGTGCCTGGTGCATAGATCTTGTATGGAACTTACAAGCCAGTCCTGATGTGTTCCTTGCTTTAAACCTTGAATAAAGGATGGTTTTGCACCATGACCCCTGTGTGTCTGCTATGCTAGAGGTAGCCCAGGGTCTGTTTTACTGAGTACAGGGTGAGCAGAGGCACTAAAACAAAACAGTGGAAACATCTGGTCCTAGAAGTTCAGAGTAGACCTGCCTGCATCCCTTTTGTTTCTCTTTCTCTCTCAGCAA
The DNA here is from genome assembly GCA_007922195.1 of Podocnemis expansa. Lineage (NCBI taxonomy): Eukaryota > Metazoa > Chordata > Testudines > Podocnemididae > Podocnemis > Podocnemis expansa. Next base: position 11,821,540 of record ML682047.1, read on the forward strand.
CAGCTTGAGGCCAAATTCAGGTCTGTCCTAGCGGGTCCACCTTCACTGAAATCCTCAGTCCAGTGCAGAATAGGACCTTTTGCAGAAGGGAGAGACCGCTGGCTGGCTGGCTGCAGTGAATTCTGGGGCATGGGGATGCCACTGCAACACCTTGGGGGGCGGGGAGAAAGGAGAAGTCACAAAATGATGTGTGTAGAGGAGAGCATGCCACCCATCAGTGTATCTCAGGTTTGAACCCCCATTACTGAAGTACCTGAGCACCTTGTAATCTGTAGTGTATTTAGTTTCCTGGCAACCCTGTGCCCTTATCCCCACTGGCCAGCTGCGAAACCAAAGCCCACAGCAGGGATGTGACTTCCCTGAGGTCAGCTAGGGAATCTGGCACAGCAGGGTCTTAAACCTTAATGCCCTAACTACTGGACCACTCTTCCTCATCTGACTTCACCCAGGGGCTGTCTCTGGCTGAGTGATGTAGCTGTCCAGTCCCTGATGTAAACTAACGGAGATTCCTGGATTAGACTGTGCATTCCCAACATCCCCCTATGCCCCCAGATGTGTCTCGTTTTTGACCAGGGTACTGATCCCACATTCATGGGCCAAATCAAAATCTTGACTGCAAGCCTCTTTGCTTGGGTCCGCCACTACAAACCACATAGCCAATTCCTTTTATCAGCAAATACCGTGTTGCGCTGGTGTAAGGAAATCTTCCCGTAGGCCAGTGCCTTTCTCAGCGTAGGAGCCAGAACTGTCCATGTGTGTAGGCAGTGATCTTGAAGTGTGGGTTAGTGTCAGCCAAAGAATCTGCATATCAGAAAAAACTCAGTGGTAGGAACTTCATGAGGAAACTTCCTACTAAACTCTCCCCTCACCAGCCTGTATTCTTGAGAGCTGCCAGCTGCTTGGTTATTCAGGGGCTGGGGAAAATCAAATACCTTTCACAATGAGATGTTTCCCTGGTGGTCAGGTGTATGTATGGCTGCCACTGCCTGCCACGCATATTTCATTCTCAAACCTGCATTGGGGGTGGGTTATGCAACCTCCATTTTCCCCCCATCTCCCTGGCTCATTCACTACACGTGTAGCATTTAATGTCTTGTAAAGCGATTTTCCCAGGAAAGGAATTCCAATTGATGATGACTTATAGCACTTGGCTGACCATGTAAACATACTGCTAGCAGGAGATTAATTGCTTTTCTTTTCACTGCTCCATAGCAGATACTTAATGGTTTATTTGTTCTTCCCTTTCCATTTTCTCCATTAATTTAATATTAATGGACTAAATTTGTCCATAGTGCACTTCCATTCTTTCAAGGGAGCAATGTCAGGGATGAATTTGGTGCAAAATCTGACATGTTGTTGTGCCAGCTGGTTCTGAAATGCAGCTGCCTCTGGGGTGGAAAGTGGTAGCTGTTTTACAGCACACAACAACGCTGTGCAGCAATTGGGCTTTATGTAGTTTTTCTCATATGCAGAGTGCTTTACAAAACTAAGGCTTATGTGTAGGCAGAGCATCAGTTCTTGGCCCAAGAACAGCTTTTATCTGCAGCAGGATGTGGGTTGAGAGGCAATTTCTGCTCTCATGAGCGAACATCGGAGGACCAAATTCATCCATCCATGTAGTCAGTGGAGTTGAGTCTGGTCACATCAGGGACCCAATTGTTTTCACCCCCCGCCATGGGGGGGGAGCCTGTCTGAGAGAGATTGGAACCTGTTGTCAAGCATGAGTCATTTTCCTGGGTTCCCGCTGACCAAGCAAATCTCATTGACCTTCCATAAACAAGATCCTCTGTTAAAACTGTCTCAGCATCGTTGTGGGATGAGGGCTTCTGAAACGCTGACTCACTGATCCTTGGACCTGTGGTTAATAACAGGGAATCTGACTTCCTGCTTTACTGTTTGTTAAAACTGCCCTTGATCTGCACCTCCACTTAAACAGCCCCCTGTGCTGCAAGGAAAGGACCTTGATTTGTCATCTTCTTTTTCCCTCCTTGTTCTCATTTTCTTTTGCTGCTTCCAATCCCTCTCTGACCCTTTCCCCTTCGTTCTCGTTGCTGCCAGGGCCTCTCATCATTCACAGGGATGATTGATGGGATCATGGAGTGAGGCAGCTGCGGACGTGGGCTGCAGTGATGTCACGTCTGCAGGGTCCCAGGAGAATGGAGGGTGGGAGCTGTTGGGGAGCACGTGGCTGGTTCCAACAGCGATAGTCAATCTCCAGAGTTTGCTCAGCCATGTCCAGGAAAGACCTCCCATCCACAGACAGCTTTTGACTGTGAGGTCTCTTTCTTCTACCTTGGCTTGGGCTCACCTTCTCCATCATGAAGGAGTTGAGTGAAGGGGCTTCACATCTTGAGCCAGGCATGGAAGGTTTTTGCCAGGAGAGGGAGCCCCACGGGCCCCCCACTGCCAAGAAGAACATTCTCCAGTCTTTAGTCGTCTGGTGCTTTGGGTGTGTGGACTATGATGTCCATCCATCCGTGGCAAATTCAAGGACTCTGCATACTCTCCTCCCTGATGTCCCCCATTGCATGGGGAATAGACCCTGTAGAACGAGCAGGCTTATCTTGTTGGTTCTCAGCAGGGTATGCTAGATTGGCGGGTGACTCTGGGCTGAAAGGGCTGGGGGTGAGGCAGAAGAGGACAATGCCCTAAGAAGAGCAAAGTTTGTAGAGCAAGGTTATGCTGGCTGTGGGGCAGATTTGGTGTTGGCTCGAGGCCGGGATTACATACAGAGGAGTGCTGTCTTCAGCGCAGGTAGGAGTTTCCCTTCCTCGTACCCTCTGAGTCTGACAGTTCCTCAGGGCAGAGACTGCGATTGTATGTTTCTAATCACATTGGTATGACTCCATCCATAGTGGCCTTGCCTTACAGTTTCTTTTCTCATTACAACAGGTAATTTTGCTTTCCTTTTCCCCTCACCTCCCTGTAATATGCTGTTCTCCACTGTTTGAATCTAAACAACTGATTCTATGACTTACACTTCCCTGCATTTATTTTCTTCTCATTCATCTGTACCTCTCCATCTTCAAGCATCTGACAAAGTGGGATTTGCTCCCACAAAAACTCAAACGATAAATAAATTTGTTAGCTTTAAGTGCTACTAGACTTCTCATTTGTTTCCCAGCAACAGGAAGCCTTCTATGGTGCTACCTGTACATCATGGTCTCCTCTGCCTCTCCCTGATCCCAAGCCATGTGTGCTGTCCCCTGTCAGTTTTTGGATGTTGCCTGTTGATGTCTGGCTTTGGGGAGAGGCGGGTGGAGGAGAGGCCATGTGCAGCTCTCTCGCCTCTTGAGGGCTTTCCATTGGGGCATCACCTTGGTTGGTCTGTTCTCTTCTAATCCAGGCACAGCATCCTCCCTTCCGGCTCCCTCCTATTGACTGAGACCAGGGTGGCAGATAGCGGCCTGTATACCTGCACAGCAGTGAACCCAGCCGGGAATTCCTCACTGAACTACCATCTGGAAGTCCAAGGTACCTGATCTGCTAGAACTTGGAGCAGTAAATTTAACAAATGAAATGTGAAGGTCATTAAGTGTGGGGTGTGGATGTAATTGCATTGGAACAGCAGGGCTGCATCCTCCATATCTGTTCACAGCTGTGGTATGGTGCCTGGAAAGCCCTTTGCTACAGGGAGCTCTTGGATCTGTTTCATACCCATTGCTAGATCATTTGAGCACTCGGAGGACTAGGCTCTGGAATGCTGTGAAATTGACTGCTCAGGATACAGTTTTCACAATTTGGGTGGAAATGCTTCAGGCTAGCTAGCTCAGACAGGGCAGGGCTTGTTGAAAGACTTTCAGAAGCCTATGTCGGGCTGTGAGTTACACTTGTACAGGGAACAGGAGGGGATGTGCCCCAGCCACCCTTTAGGACAGGGATGTCACTCCCAACCATGCTGTTACTTTAAATTCTTTGTACAGTCACTTATTGAGAGAGCTTCCAGGATGCAGCCAATTAATTTCCCAGCATAAATGGACCTAGTGTCCTAAGAGGGCAGCCCACCTGGTCCTGGAGCCGATGCCTGTTCAGACCAGTGGAGCCTTTCCTTTGGTTGCTTAGCATTGGATCACTGCCTGGATCACTACTGTGTGTTAGCTCAACCAGGAGCCCAGCAGACAGGAGGTGGACACTTGACTAGACTGACACGGTGTTGAGCTTTATCCCCAGTGGGGCTCCGGGAGGACCAGACCGAGTTTGCCCAAAAGGGGTTAATTTAGCCCAGAATATTAACACTGAAGCACTATTAAGCAGCCTCAGTACTAGGAGGTAAGAGTAGTAAAACCTGCACAGGGTTTGAGATCTTGGCTCAGAGGAGACTCTAAGAGCTGTTTACGTTGTTTCCCAGCTTGGTGCGCTCTCCTACCCCTCAATTATTTATATTTCAGCGCCTCCTCGCATTCAGCCAGCCCCTAAGAGTATGAAGGTGCTGGTGGGCCATGTACTGGACCTGCCGTGCATGGCTCATGGCACGCCGATCCCCAAGCTCAGATGGTCCAAGGATGGCAGCCCCTTGATGGTAGGCGACCAGGATTTCCTGGAGGGGCCCGATGGGACGATCAACATCCTGGACGTGCAACTCTCTGATTCAGGGCAGTACCAGTGCATTGCCGCCAGCAGCGCCGGGGAAGACACCGCTGAGTTTGTGGTAGAGGTGCTGGGTGAGTACTGATTCCCTGCTGCATGACGTACTTGTTGTCTCTTTCACTGGGTTAGCTGTTGTATCTTGTTGGCTGCCTTCCTGACCAACAGTGCCAGGCTTGCCAGAGCTAAGGGATGGAGTTTCTCCAGCAAGGCTCGACAAAACTGTCTCCCAACTAGGCGCCAGCAGTTTCAGTTTTGGTCACCAGTGGGCACTCCTTCACTGTGTTTCTGCACTGGAGCTTGGAGCCAGATCACAAACCCTGGTTGCCATGGTGACCTGGCACCCAGGTTTTGTCGAGCCCTGCTCTATGACTCAGGCTGAAGAGCCAGGCTCTGCCATTTGGGCTGTAACAGACTCACATCCTCTGGATCAGGCACAGGACAGGACACTAAATGCCTTGCCTGGCGGGTTGTGCTAGCTTAGGGTCAAAGATTCAGGGCCTGGCCTGGTAAAAGAGAGAGGTGTTTTTTCTAGAGACAGATTAAGGTTAACAGGGGCCCAGATCTTTTTAACTGCCAGGGTCCCCTTCCTCTTCCTTTCAACCTGGGTGGAAGAAGGTTTGGTGATGCTGCATGCCCGCAGCACGTCTTGGTGCTGAGCCCTCGTCTGGACAGAGCGAGCAGAGTGCCCGTCTCACATGAGTGGGGCGGGGTGTTGCTCCCATGCTTTGGAAGGGGCATCCTCATACATCACTGCAACCTGGGAGGGAAGCCCAGACCCTGGTGCTCTGCAGATCCTACCTCCCACTCTAGCTTGTTCCAACATGACTAACATCCAGGAACTGCAGCGTTTGTACCACAGCTCCTCCTTCCCTGAGACCAGTCCCCAAAGGGCCAGACACCAGTGGCCAAACTCTCCCCTTGGGATTAGGCCAAACAGGACCACATGAACTATCAGTGCAATTCCTGCCCCCTCCAGAGCCTGCCTACCTGGATGACAGTGCAGATGTCCTGCTGGAACGAGTGCTTCATGAGAACGTTACCCTACCCTGCCTTGCCAAAGGTAAATGACTGACATCATGAGCTGGGGGAGGAAGTCTAATGTAAGAGAGGCTTCTTGGACTAGTGGTTAGAGCACTGGCCTGGGGATCATGACAGCTGGATTCTAATCTTATCTCTTCTGCTGTTTTCCTGGGCAGCTTTAGGCAAGTCACCTCCCCTCATGATGCCTCAGTTCCCTTTTGTGTAAAATACAGTATTTACCCACAGTGTAATTCTCTGCCCACAGCCCTTTCCTCATGTCCTAGTTCCCTGTCTGATGTGTGAAGTGAAAGAGAACTGGGGGGCTCCTTTCTGAATTGGGGGTCACAATGCCCAGATGCGGGATGCAGCCACATCCTGCAAGGTGAACTGTGCTTAGTGGCTCCAAACCAGTGGGTGTTCATCCCCTTTGGGGTAGCCTCTGGGAACACCCCCAATCCTGGGATGGGAAAATTGGCAGAAATTGCTCTGGCTTTTCCTTTTCCCACTCCTTCCATCAGTGCTCCTTTTCTTCCATCTCCCCTTAGCCTGCCAGCAATTCAACCATGGGGGCCCTGATCTGGACCAGGCGGAGAATCACCTGTCAGAGCAGGGAGCATTTATAATAGCTAGTCAGGGAGCAGGAAGCGGCAGATGTTCTGGTATGACATCAGCGCCCAGCCTGGTGTCCGTGGCTCATTTGGTGCTGATCTGTGGGGCACTGTCTCCTCTCCAGCTAGGGGTGCAGGCAAAGTCTAGGCCTCCAGCCCAGTGTGCAATCAGTCCCACATGGCCGGGGACCGCCCTGTGGGCAGCACACGGGTCAGTGCACCATAGTTGGGGTGGAGCATGAGGGGATGCAGCCCTCTGCTGACTTTTCCCAAGGACACCCATGCTGATGATATCCCCTTGGCTGAATGAGGCACTGCAGGCAAGGGAAAGAGCTGGGATATAAAGCTGCACTCTGGGCGCCGCCTTGTGGCTCGCAGAGTGTTTCGCGCCCTCATTGATTCGAGACCACCTGGGAGGAACTTCTTGGTGCACGCAGGATTGAATGAGTGAGGTGGGTCCACCACTAAAGGCAGCACTGAAAGGCGCCGCCAGACAGGTGCTTGGAACTGACCCTAAGCAGGGCCCAGCAGTCACTAGCTAAGCAGTGGGGGCCCCATCAGAAGTTAGCTACCACCCAAGATGGGAATCCCACTGGACCCGTTGATCTGAGCACCGCCCCCATTTTAGGGGGTGCATTGAAATCTAGATTGTGCGAATGGCACCTACTCCTCTAACAGGTGCTACCAACCCTGCAGCTTCCACTCCCTGAGTGTGGGGTATCAGTGAATGGGGGTGAAACGGGGTTGTGTGAATTCCTCCTGCCCAAAGAGAGCTTCAGCTGTCTGACTGATCTGCCCTCCACTGACTTCACTATCTCACAGGTGTGCCAAAGCCATCTGTCCTCTGGATGAAGAACTCTGCCGAGCTCCTGGGCAGCTTACCGGGCTTGTCATTGCTGGATGAGGGCTCTTTGGTGATTGATTCTGTACTGCCCAGTGACAGTGGAGACTATAAGTGCCTGGCCACCAACGAGGCAGGCTCTGTGCAGAGGAGAATCAAACTTGTGGTTTACGGTAGGAAAAGGCCACACAGAATGAGGCAGGCATGAGCCAGCTCTGCTTGTTCCTCTTTTGACATTGCTGTTTTTCTCCTCTCATAGTCCCCCCTGAGATGAAAGGTGACGGCCATCAGAAGAATGTCTCCATCATGGCCAACCAGTTCCTGACTCTGGATTGTGATGTTTCTGGCATCCCACCCCCCAACGTCACATGGTACAAGAATGGGCAGCTGGTAAGTTGCAGAAGATAGGGGACATCTTTTGCACCAGTGTCCTAGCCCTTGACTGGAGAACGGCTGCAGAAGCCGGATGCTCTGATCTGGATCTGGGTGGCAGGTAGCAGAAGGTAAGGCAGCTTTTGATCTCATCCTAATTCTAGCTGTTTCCCCCCCAGGTCACTGAGGGGAGCAGCCTGCACTTCCTCAGTGGAACCCAGACCATCAGGTTTCACAAGGTCCAGATGGAGGACGCAGGCTCCTACACCTGCAAAGCTGTCAACAGGGCTGGCGAGGTACAAAGACACTTCCAAGTCTTTGTTCTAGGTGAGTCATGGGTCTTAGCTTCCTTCTGCCAGAAGTGGATGTTTCTCTGGCACTGCCAGCTAGAGCAGTTTGGGGGTGACATTAATCACAGCATCCTGGCCCTGGAACCTGACCAGACCAATTGGCTGATAGTCTCTGTGGCCTGCTCCCAGCTTGGGGCATCATTTCCTTGGCATTTCTTCATCCTTCACCCCCAGACCCACGTCAAGGCCGATAGAGTGCGGGCCACAGGCTTAATCCATGTGGCCACATTCAGACCTTGAACTGAATGGTCCATGGACTTCCTGAGAGCTGCACTCTCTTGCATCAGGTCTGAGTTTGGCCAGGTGTGTAGTGGTCATATGATGACAGAGGGAGATGGGTGCGGAATGAGGAGACAAAGGGGAGAAGCTAGCAAGCAGATGCATAGCACTAAATCAGGGTAGCGGCCTTCCCATTGTCATCTTATCTGCCTTTGTTTTGCTGACCCACCGATAGGACACTAGGCATGGCTTGACCTGCCTGTCTTTGGATGGATTGCATTTGGAACATGAATGTTAGGAGGTGATGGTGATGTTCTTTTTGACTGCACCTTTATAAAGCTATTTATTCCCCTAAGGGCTAAGCCAAGCTGAAAATGAGAGTCTGGATGCAGAAGTCCCGAGAAGGCACAGCCCTGGGAAGGGAGGCTGGGGGAATGATTGCTGCGGAAGTGGTGTATTTCACCCACAGTGCAGATCAGATCCAGTGCTTAGTTTGTGACCTCTGGTTGCTGCCTCATTTATGAAAGAAAAAAAAAAAGCTGGAGGCTAGGCATGTCCTTCATTACAAATTAAGCTCTAATGAGATCCTGTGTTCAAGTGGAGCCCAAAGGGCATTAAATGGGAGCCAGATTCTGATCTTTTTGGGAGTGGCAATGGACCAGGAATCTTTCCCAGGCAACACGAGTGTTGGGGACTCGCTGGGTCTCTTTTCCAGCCTGGGTTGATTGCTGTGGCTTGCTCTCTTTCAGTGCCCCCTCTGTTCCAGAGACAGGGAAATCTGAGTGCAATCTTCCAGATCCACTCCCAGGAGGAAGACCAGGAGGGAGAAGTCCTGGAGTACCGGGAGGTGATGGTCAACAGCCCAACCTCCCTGTACTGTGACACAAATGCCATCCCGTCCCCGAAGCTCAGCTGGTACAAGGATGGAGAACCCCTCTCTGCAGCAGATGGGGTTGTAATGTTGTTAGGTAACAAGTTCGTCTTACAATGCAAACTTCAGTGGGGTCAAGGAACTCCAAAAATTTTGTTCAGCAGCTTGACAGCTGCCAGAAGTTCCAGGTAGAGAGCACCTGCCAGGCTCCTAGGCAGTACAGGTGTGGCCAGCCATAGATGCCAGCTGTGCCCAGGGGTTACACATCTGCTGTGCTAATGGAGGTTCCAGGTATGTTTGAGTGGCGCACCTCTGCTCCACTGCCAGATGTTCAGCGTGCACCCTGTTGTTCTGTTAACGTCCAGGAAACATACAACAGCAGCAGCAGGGACAAGCAATGCTGATGTGACAGTCTCCCCCTTTGGGATCTCTCTGGCCAGCTGCTTGCCCTGCTGCAGGTCTCACTGTACTGCCTACTTTAAATGGACGTCTCCCTTCTCATCACAGCATTCTTCTGGGGACACCAGAGCTCTGAGTACTGCAGAGGGGCTGGCAAATGAGGGTGCCTTTAGCAGATTCTAACGCCCATGGGCCAAGACCCCTTGGCTTTGTCAGCAGGGAGTTGGTAGGGAGGGGCACAGCACAGACAGCTGGTGAGTTGTGTCACTGGTAGCATTTGAGAGCATGTCTGTCCATGGCGATTTGCCGGCTCTGTCCTGTGCACAAAGCAGCTCCGGGGTTTGCTTCTTTTGTTGGGAGAACAGTGGTTTCCTAGCAGCTATCCCTGTCCTCCCCTCTAACTGTCACCTGGCAGGCGGGCGTGTCCTACAGATACCTGCGGTCAGAGCCGAAGATGCTGGGAAGTACACATGCCGGGCGGCCAACGGGGCAGGCAAGGACTGGTTGCACTACCAGCTGATGGTGCTGAGTGAGTAGCCGCGGGGATACTTCATTGGGCTGAGGGGATGTAAAAGGGATGGCTCATCGCTGCTGCGTCGTGGCTAGAAGGCATCACAGCACAGGGCCCACAATGACCTGGAGTTGCTTCTAGTAACCCCCACAGCTGGGCTGGACTGAGCTCTTGAGAGGACGCCTTCCATGGGCTGTCAGACCTTTGCAGGCCACACTAGGGGGTTTATTCTTTGTGCTGACAGTGACATCTGGCCCTGCCCCGGGCTCTTGATATTCAGGTTCCCTGGGAAGCCCAGGTCAGAGGCTCAATTGTCTGTGGAAGGCAGGTATTACTGTAGCAAGGTAACAGCACCTACCAGGGTAGCTGGGGAGGTGACCTAATTTGAGTGCCCTTGGCTGGCTCAGAGATCACTCCCAGCGACTCAGCCAAGGGAAAGGAGGGGCATGTGGGGAGCATGTAATTATTTGTATTGCCGTAGCGCTTCGAGGCCCCAGCTTCTCTGTGCTAGGGCTGGACAGACGAAGAACAAAGATGCTCCCTGCCCCAGAAAGTACCATTCAGCATGGAGCTCTTGTCACACTTGCATACCTGAGACAGTGTTTCCTAGTAGCTAGAGCAGGATATTGGGAATCAGGACGCCGCTAAAGTGGACTCAAAGTGGCATCTTGGTGACACTAACAACAGAGAGGGGAGGCAGCTGAATTGCAGGCACTTTGGATCAGGGCAAAGAGAAAAGCGAGAGAAGATCATCATAGATGGGTGAGCAGATGGGAGCAATGGAGGGGCTTGGTGAATGAAGGCTATTGAGACTTCACCCTGGTGCTCCCTCTCACTGAGAGGAAGGCCTGGTTCAGACTTCTTTTCTCTAGCTGAGATGGGCAACCCCAAACAGACAGGTTTTCTCCTCTCCTGTCCCCAGCTGCCCCGGTTATCCGTGGGAACACAGAGGAACTGGTAGAAGAGGTGACAGCGGTTGCAAACAGCATGGTTCAGCTAAAGTGTGAAGTCACTGGCAACCCAGCGCCTGCAATTTCCTGGCTCCACAATGACCTGCCTTTCACCAGCAGCCCTCGGCATCAGGTTCTGGAGAATGGCAGTCTCTTGCAGGTCAGCATCAGGCCTGGGACTTTGCAGTGGGTGGAAAATGGGTGAAAACACCTAGCATCGAAAGAGCCAGTCAGCCTCTCTTCCCCAAGGCCACAGCTTCTGTCACCATCTGAGAGGGGGGGGAAGGAGGCAGTTTTGCTGCTGACTCTTCCACCTGCCAAGGGCTAGCAGCACTGTACTGAAAGCTCACTGGGGCTTGTTCACACACAGCCAAACTTTCTTTTTGTTGTGAGGATCTGACAGGATTGAACTGTGGGTGTGGTGGTTCAGGATTTGCTGGTGAATGCAGGTGGCGCCTCCTCAGAGCTGTCCCAACCGGGAGGTCTGCGTTCCCTTTGCAGGTGGCTTCGGCTCAAGCGACAGACGCTGGCAGCTATGTGTGTGTGGCAAAGAATCCAGGGGGTTCCACACAGAAGCGCTTTACTCTCACAGTTCAGGGTGAGTAATTCAAGTGGCTCCTGCTGTAGATTTGTCCATTATCTTGGTCCTCCTTGGGCAGCCCTTCGAATCCACTAATAATTTACGTGCCTTAGCAGGAACCAGCTCATTACATTGTTGATGAGTTTATCCCTAATCTCTTCTTCCAGCTATCCCATTTTTCCTTCCTTGTGTCCTTAGCAGGCACTTATAGCACCACACAGGGACACTTTCTAAAGGATCCCAGAGGATGCCCTGTGAGAGAAACAAGTGGTAAAGTGGGGTTTGAAAGGATAGAGCGTAGGTCCTACAGTAGCTGACTGACGACTATCTAAGCTAGGTGGACATTTGTAGACAGTCATAGCTGCAGTAATGCAGGCTACCTACACGTGAGCTGCCTTTGATCTAGCTAGCTTGGATACCAGAGCAATGAAGTTAAAGTGGCATGTTCTTCAGCACAGGCTAGCCTGCCACTAATTATCTAGGGTTCCAGCCTGGTTTGTACAACCCGTTTGAAGCCGGCATTGCTGCAGCCCAAAGCTAAGTCAAGTGAGTCTCTGGGATCTGAGTCATACACCAGGCAGTGTAGACGCACCCTTCGGCCGTGTGTGCACAGCACCTAACACGCTGAGACTTGAGCTGGTTGGACTCTCTTGGCACTGGTATATTTACTGTAAGGACTTTGCATCCATTTGGGCAGCTCTGTGCTTGCTTTTCTCCCCAGGCCTTCACCTTCCAAGCTGTGCCACTTTCCAAGCAGTTTTGTTAGCCAGTCTCTTAGACCAAGCGTAATGTCAGCATGTAGCATTTGTATCACATGGGCTCCTTGCTTCTTGAGCAGCTTTTTACTCTCTTGTCCATGTTCAGGTCTCACCTCAGGGTCAGGCAGCCTGTTCTAAACACTGAGTGCAATGTTCAGACAGGCCCCCCCATCCCTGCTCTGCTACCACACTCTGCTACCTCTAGGGCTGCTGTTGGATATGTCCAAGCACCAATCCTCTCTGATTATTTTTGATACCTGTTGTTGCATCTGTAGTGCTGGTTAATACTCTGAGTGCACAGAGCCCGGATATTGGGGAAGGAAGATTTCTAATCAACACGTTTTGATTTTTGGGGGAACAGTCCCACCAAGGATAGCAGGAGCAAGCCCTGAAAGCATCACTGTGGTCGTCAATAGCAGTCTCTCCCTGACATGCGATGTCCAGTCACATCCACCTGCTGAGATCACATGGTACAAAGATGGCCAGGCCCTAGCACCCAGTGAGGAGATCCTCTTCATTCCAGGTGAGCGTGGCTGTGCAGGAGGAAACCCAAAATGGTTAATAAGCCAGTGATTTTTCCTACCAGAGCCAGCTGGCTGGCTACTTCCTGACAGGTTGCATTTCTTAAAGGGCTAACTTAATAAACAGAAAGCTGGAATTGTCAAAAGAGCCTAAAGGGTTTAGGCACCCACCTCCCATTGCGAAAAATCCCATAAGCTGTTTTGAGAATACCAGCCCAGAAGACCTGGAGTGCGAGTGGTGCCCTCTGTGACACGCTCACGCAGAAGGATGAGACTGCGGAAGTTCTCTTGTAGAAACGTAGCCCTTTCCTGGCTGCTGAACTTCTGTGACAGTGGCTTGAAGACTGTAGGCCGTGGCCTCTCTGTGCCTGAGTCTGCTCAGCAGCAGTTCTGCTGGATGGAGCCATGAGAGACGTTTGTCCAGGGGCAGTGTAGGGAGCAGGCTGGTGGGTGGATGTGGCTGGGAGCTAACTTAGAGCTGTATGGACAGAGCTGGTAATGGGCACCGGCCTCTCCTTATTCCAGGTTCTCAGAGCCTACAGATCCCACAAGTGCAGATTTCCAGTGGGGGGACATACGCGTGCGAGGCACTGAATGCAGCTGGCAGAGAGGAAAAGCTGTTTCTTCTCAGTGTTCTTGGTAAGCAGAGGGGATTTGACCTCCGAGTCTTGCCTGCCTTGGGCACAGGCCAGGCACTGCACTGTGAATGCTAGGGGAGCCATTTGTGTGATTACACTAGTGCCCAGAGGTTCCCATGGCTTCAGCCCTTGCTGGCCTACACATCAACAGGGTCAAAACTGCCAAGCACGTGACACCCGAGGGCCTATGGATCCCCTCTGGCTTTGATGGAGAGCCACCGCTCATGTTCGCAGGAGGTCAGGCCAACTTTGTGTCCCAGCAGCAGCCTCTGTCCTGCTGCAGCTGCTGGACCACGCCTTCCCTATTCAGCAGTGGATATAAGTGGTGTTTGCCTTGCCATACTGTCGGGCACCACCTTAGGGAGACCATTACTGGAACTGCTCGGCTCCTTGTGCTCCCTGTTGTCTGTCTGTTGTCTCATAGTCAGATTTTCAGCTCTTTTGGCCAGTACTGTCCTTTTTCTCTGTATTTGTACAGCACCTAGCACACCAGGGTCCTTGCCCCCTGACTGAGGCTCCTAAGGATTACTGCAGTACTAATAACTGTCATTGTTAATAATAACTATTGTACTATGTACCATCCCAGCCAGGCAGTCATGAAGGACTCTGCACACATGGGGCTGCAGCTGCTTACTAGCGTGGACACCGAGGTGTTGGCAGCTAGTCACAACTCTTATCCCTATGGGTCAGATTTTTCCACAGGGCTTACTTAGTTGCTCTGGCAAAATTTGTGCATGCAGCCAGCCTGCAAGAGGTTCAGTGCGCGATTTGTGCTTGCATGCATTTGTGCAGTAGAATCTGGCCTCCTTTCAGAAATTTGGCCCTGGACATATGTAAGGTTAACAGCTTCTGTGTGGGAGTGGGGCCTGGACAGTGTAAGTACCGTGCATGCAGGCAAAGAGAGGGATCAGTGTCTTTGCACCCCTCGGTGAGGGTGAGCATTAGCTTCCTAGAGCAGTGGTTTCCAACCTTTTCAGTGACACGGCACACTTCAATGAGACAGACTTCCATAGCACACCCATTTTTTTTCAGCTGAATTGATTGCTCATAAATGTCACATTTCCTTACATTTACTATAGTTACTACAGAGGTCTGCAACATGGTGCATACAACAAGCTAAAGAAGGATCAAATGCATTAATGTTTCGGATCCACCAGAAAAAAAATGCACATCATCTCAATTCAGCCCTTTGGCCACCTGTGTTTAGAATTTACACGTTTTAGAATCGAAAGACTAGTACCTCACTTTGATGACTAATTTTCACAAGTTTTATGTATTGTAATATTGGTTGGACAGAATATTGTTTGAGATCTGAAAAATATTTTCTTTGTATTGATTTTCATCACCTTTGTACAAAATTTCGTGCCACACTTAGATAGTTCTCATGGCACAACCGTGTGCCATGGCACACTGGTTGAAAGCCACTGTCCTGGAGAGTCTTGAATTTATCTCTGCAAAGTCTATTCCCCTCAGTAGGAAATTTACTGCCCCTCCATCCAGCAACACTAGAGCCCCTTCTCTATCTCTTCCTGGTAAAGTGCCCCCCACTATGACAAAGCCACCTGGAGGCCAGCAGGAGGTCGTGAAGGTGCATACGGGAGAGAGGACTATTTTGCAGTGTGAGGCTGATGGGCTGCCAGAGCCAGTGGTCACCTGGTACAAGAATGGGCACCGAATGACATTCGAGAATGGGGCTCAAACCCAGCTGGGTGGGCAGAGGCTGGAAATTGAAAACATCCAGGTAAAGTTAGTTTGTGCCTAGGAAACCTTTGCACCCCCCCAAGCCTTGTGGGTGAGATTCCAACAACTCCCTCCTCCTCTTCCCAGGTATCAGATGAAGGGCTCTATAGCTGCAAAGTTACCAATGTTGCTGGGGAGACAGAGCAAAGCTTCATGATCATCGTCCAAGGTAAGAGGTGAGAGTTGGTTTAAGCCACATGTCTCCGTCAGTTGTCTCCAGTTCAAGCCTGTGTTCAGGTGACCTGACAGAGAAAGTCGGGAGAGGGTGTGGGTCAGGGCTGGAGTTCATTAGCAAATCTGGATATGGGACCAGGAGCAGCATCCTCCTACACTCTACAAGTCTGCAGGGCTCTGCTCCATCATATTGAACAAGAAAATTAATCTCCATCAAATTTTTCAACAGAGTTGAGGTCAGAAGTAGAGCTGGCTATTGCCTGTTTTAAGTAGTTTGGATGGAAAATGGCTTTTGCAATCCAGTGAATTTTTTTCTGGGAAGGGTTTGCTTTCTACAGAGAACTTTTGATTTGTCTTTTTGCATGGGGAGGGGGTGTCCAAGAATGCTTAAAAACATTTTGCGTTGAGATGCTGCCACGGTGCCTCATGGGAGTTGAAGTTCTGGAGTCCTGTGCTTCTGTCTCCCCAGCTAGGCGTTGAGCTTGTATACACGACACCTGCAGTGCAGAGTTTTGGGGGGTGAATGTCAGGGCATGCCAAAATCATCTTAACTGCCCTGTGTAAAAGCTGCTTAGATCAGCTAAAAGGTACCTTGTTGGCATCAACATAGTCCTGTCTGAAATGGTGCTAGGTTATTTGCCTAGGTACCTTTTTGTCTGAGCCAATGGTGTCCACACAGGGTGCTCTGCAGTTTTTAATCCTGGGGTCTGCACTGCAGTGTGGCCATAGACATCTCCCATGACGCACCACCTCCACTCACCAGGAACTCAACCAGGAAGCCCAGAGTATCAGGGAATTGGGGAGCCCAAGACAGCCTGGTGGCCAAATCATTGCTGATTTTTCTCTGAAATGCAAAGTGTTTTCCACAGGAAGAATCTCTGTTTTGTGACCCATTCTAGTTAGAAGCTAGGTTACTTTTTTCTAGCATTTTGTGCTGTGCCAGCAGGCATGGCCCCCATGAGTGGTGTGCTGAGTAGCTTGGGACAACACATAATGAAGCCAGGTTCACTTCTTCAGCAAGGGCAACACATAAGGGACCCAGGCTTTGCTACCTTGAGCAAGACCCTGCCTGCCTATGTGCCTCGGTTTTCTCACCTGTATGGTGGGGACAGTGGCACTCACCATGACTAGGGAACTCTAGGGAAAAGTGCCTTGGGGTGATTACTGTGTGTCTGAGCAGGATGGGGGCTGCTCGGTGTCTGTGCCTTGGCTGTGAGCTCAGCAAATGCAGAACAGTCCCTGGTGTTACAGAACCCCAGTGACTTGACTGAGCCTCCCCATGCATTCTTCTTCTCTCCCAAAGTCCCCGTGGCCATCGAGAACCCGCACCAGGAGACAGTCTTCGGAGCTGTGGGGAGCCTCCTTGTTCTGACCTGCGAGGCCACTGGTGTTCCCCCGCCTGCCATCACCTGGCTGAAAGATGGGGCCCCTCTTGGTAAGGAGGCCATATCGCCACACCAACTGGTTGGACAGGCTTTTAGGACAGAGCTGGCTTGTTAGCCTGAAGTTGTGTAGACAGCTGGAGCTTCTAGCAGAGCGAGTGATTTCTGTGTTTAGAAGAAGTGACTGTGAATGCTCTGATGCCAACTTGCTTTGTGAGCCAAACCACTCTGTGCCTCAGTTTCTCCCTCTTAATGGGATTCACCACTCTCAGTGGCTGGGAGGTGTGGCTGCTTTGATGTCTAGTGCAATGGCAGATGTGCATGTTATAATTAGTGGACTCTTGTAAAGCCACAGGGGTCTGTTTATGAAGCCAAAATCATGTGAGATTTGGTTCTCTTGTGGTGATTCAGTTCTGGGATAGTGGAAGTGGCTGAAGAATGATGATGATATTTAGAGCCCTGCAGAATTAAAGTCTCCTAAAATCCACATACCAGATTCTCTGGCTTTATTTGGGTTTTGCCTAGTCCTACCATGTTTGACCTGAGCCAAGCTCCTGTGGCATTCCCAGGAAATGGCCAGTCGGCAGCAGAGTAAGTAAGGGACTTGAACCTGATTTTGTGGAGTGCAATTTTGTAACCGATGTGAAAAATTGAAGTGGTGTCCCTGCGTTCCACACCCTTCAGTGGAAAGTTCACAGCATAGGGCACTGCTTACGGAGTCATCTATGAGTGAGAGAAGGGGGTCCCAACGTCCTGTGGGCGGGGGGAATTCCACTGGGAAGCCTCTTTTCTTAAGGTGGGATATGGACTAGTAGATATTCCACCAAGTAAGCCCGAGGGAAGCTCCGCAGAGGAGAAGCCGGGAATGGGGGGTGCTGTACTAGTTTTGGAATAAAGTGTTTTCTTTCTCCCGACAGAGAACAGCATGGAGCAGGGAGTGGTGTCCAGAGGTGGCCAGCTGCAGATTAGCCACTTGCAGCCCTTCCACAGGGGCCAGTACACCTGCCTGGCCAAAAGCCTGGAAGCAGAGGCACGCAAAGAGTTCATCGTCTCAGTTCACGGTAGGCTCTGTGAGGCCTTGCACCTAGCAGGCTGCATCCAAATGGGATGGAGATGGATTGTCTGTGGGGGCATTCAGGCCCCGTGAGGTTGTAGTTTGGACTATAAGGGGGACAGGAGATTGTGCGGCTATCCGGTCACCATATCCCCTCTCCATTCAGTGGCACCCAGAATCCTGAACGCAGGCAGCCCCAGTGAGCACAGCATCCTGGAGGGCATGGGAGTGAAGCTGCCATGTGAAGTGGAAGGAGACCCAGCTCCAGAAGTCACATGGCTGAAGGATGGGCAGCCGCTGGAACAGCACACTGCTCTGCACCACCGGTACACCTCTGCTAGGGCTCTGCTGGTGCAGGCGGGCAGCGTGGTTGAGAGTCGCATTCTGGGTGTCTTAAACGAGCAGGGCCCACAAGAGTAGAGCATCCCAGTGCATAAGGCACCAGACCACGACTCAGGAGGAACTGGGTTCTGTTCTTGACTTGGACAAGTCGCCATGCCTGGGGAAAATGAGCCTGCGCTCTCTTGTACCATGTTCTGAGGTGGGGTGAGAAGGGCTGTATGAAAGCCGGCGCTCTTGCTGGGCTGTGGCAGATGCCTTCCTCATTCATTTCAGAGATATTCGCTAGCTGATCTTCATTGCCTGGAACAGTCCCAGGTGACTCCCCAGGCTGGAGGCCTGTGCCCAGAGCTTTGGCACAAGGCAGCTTGGTGGTTTCCACCATTTAATTCCCAGCAACCATTGCTGGTGGGTTTCTGGGCGAGGCTTGAGGTGGGCTCAGAGGAAGCAGGTTGGCTGGACCCCGGAATGATCTGTAAATGTGGCTCTGCTCTTTGCCTGCATGCGGAGCTAGTTGATAGCAGACACGACCTGCCTCGTGTGACATGAGTTTTCCCATTGATCCCAGGCTTTCCTGTGGCTGGAAGGCTGCCCATTCAGCTTCCAGTTCAACAGGTGGCCTTGGGCGTTGTGTTTGTGATTGCCCCCATCTAACATGCTCCTGTCCTGGCCCTGACCCCGGTCGCAAATCATGTGTGGAGTGTGAACTTCACGACAACATGCCCAGAGCCCGAGTGGAAGACACACCTGCCTGTGCTGCCTGCCAGCTGAAAACCAGGTTCCATGTGGGGGGCCCTAGGCATTTTGTGAATGGCTCCCTGGAAGACCCATGTTGTGTGAATCTAAAACATTGGGTTGAGTGTAACACTCAGCTTGGCGCACGTACTGCTTGAGTGGCTGGCTCTGGCAAGGATCAAGGCAGCTATTAAAAGCTTAAGGAATTGGTCCTTTAGCTCTAGTGTGTGGTGCTAGTGGTTTCAGCAGTGAAAGTCGCAGTTTCGACCCCTGGCAGTGCCCTAATGGATGTGTGGGTCACGCTGTCCTGTTGAGTCTCCGCTCTCTATGTGCGCAGGCTGTCTTCTGATGGCAGCTCCTTGCTCCTCGAGGGCCTGCAGGCGTCTGACTCTGGAGCATACACCTGCGTGGCCCAGAACGGGGCTGGCGAGGACACCAAGCTCCACATGCTGAACGTCCTGGGTGAGTGAAGCCTGCCAAGTGGGGCTGGGCGCAGGTGGGATTTGCTGCTAAGACTAAACAGCTGTGCATGACGCTGGGAAATCCCAGCTTCTGGCCTTAAGGCAGTACGGCTCCCTGGCCTCAGGGGAATGCTCGAGTGCTCTGCTACCCAGCACCCAGGTGGTGGCACTGCTGGTGAGGTGACCATGTAGCATCAGCCTACTCAGTGTCAAACCCGTCTCCTCCTCCCCCAGTTCCTCCTACTATCCAGAGAGGGGCCAACGACTCTGAAATCATCAGCAGCGTGGCATTGGGGCTGGTCACCATGGAGTGCCAAGTGCGCGGCTCTCCTCCCTTACAGATTAGCTGGCTGAGGGATGGACTCCCCCTCCCGCTCTCCCACCGAGTGAGGCTTCTTTCCACAGGACGCACCCTCAGGTAAGAGAGTTGATTCCCACGGAGTTTTCCCCTGCAATTAGGCACTGCTGTGCCTAGCACCTGCCTGGAGGCCGCTTGCCCACCCCCGAGGTGGCTATATTTCAATGGCATGGTGAACATTTGGTGGCCTGATCTTCAGAGATGCTGAGCGCCCAGTGGAGATACAGTGGGAGCTCCACGTACAGCCTGCTGTCTCTAGGCTTTGGTGCTTTGGAAAGGTTGCTGTACAGCATGGTGTGGGCACTCGATTGCTCCTAGACAGTGACACCACACACAGTGGGAAGCGAAAGCCCCCAGCTGGCCTCTGTGTGCCCTGGATTGACTCATTGTCCTCTTCCCCCACATCCCGCCCCTGGGAGTTAGGATTGCCCCAGTGCAGGACTCAGATGCTGGCATCTACACCTGCGTTGCATCCAGTTGGGCAGGAGTAGCGGAGAGGAGCTTCGTCCTGCAGATACAAGGTATGAGGGGAACATAACCTGCATGATCAAGGGTTCTGATATGGAGGGCAGAGCCTGGGAAGTAGGGGCCAACTGGGGCTGAGACAAGAAAGGCGGGGAGCCAGCCAGCATCACTTGTTGGCTGGAAAGAAGGCAAATGTGTGTAGAGAGGAGTCAGGGAAATGAGCCCAGAGCAGGGAAGGAGCCAGTGACAGTAAGCTGGGCAGGGTATGGTGGTGGAGAAATAGCTAAATGAAGATTGGAGTCACTGGGGAATGGGTCACTAGCTGGTTGACTGAAGGGTATCGCAAAGAGATGCAGGCAGGACAGCTGGGTGGAGAGGAAGAGCTGCACTTGTTACTGCCTAGAGGGTAGCGGAGGGGCAGGATGGACAGCAAGAGCAAACCCTCTTCAGCCTACCCATGGCCTGTTTTGGCCTATGCATCAGTAGCTGTATGTGGGCACAGAGCCGGCCCAAAGGTTTTTGGCAGCCTAGGCAAACTGAGACTTTTGGCCCTTGTCAGAAGGCCATACTTCCAATAATAAGAGGTAACATATTAATATAGTATTTTTAAATAGAGAAAAAAATTCACTTCCATCTAATCTGGAGCCCCTTAAAGTCTGGTGCCCTAAGCGACTGCCTAGTTCAGTGGTTTTCAAATGTCTTTTCTTGGAAGCCAATTGAAAAAAATCATTTATTTCCATGATTCAACAATTACGTCTTGGAGCTAAGCATTCCAGTCTTTCAGCAGGGGCAGCAGAGGGTGCTGAGACCCAGTATCTGAGGGTCTGTGATCGAGTACTAGGTCCCGGCCCATGGTTTGAAGACCACTGGCCTAGTTCACCTGTATGGCGAGATTGGCCCTGATGTGGGTGTCACTGCTCACTACAGATGTTGCTTGCCAGAGCCACGTTCTGTTCTGCTGCCTTGGCCAGTCCCTTTCCACCGCAGGCCTCTGAGCATTTACCTTTTGAGCTGTGCCACTCGGGGCTGACCCAGACTGAGGTGGACAGAGGTGGTGATCAGAAAAGGACAGGTGAGACCATCTTTGGCCCCTGTAAAAGACACCTGCTGTTTCTGCCTCTCCACAGTTCCTCCGGTCCTAGAGCCCTCGGAGAGCAGTGAGGATGTGACAGCAGCACCGGGCTCTGCTGTGACGTTTGTCTGCAGAGCCAGTGGGTTACCGCTGCCTACTCTGACCTGGCTGAAAGATGGGCAGCCCCTGATTCTGCAAAACCACCTGGAGCCCAGCGACCTGGGTGCGAGGCTCTACCTGGAGTCGGTGCAGCCTGCTGATTCAGGCGTTTACTCCTGTGTGGCTGGAAATGAGGCCGGGGAAGCGAGCAAACACTTCCACCTCTCCGTCATGGGTACGTCCCTGGGTGGCCTACCAGGTGGCTTTCAGCAGGGAGGCTGGCAGTGGTGAGGGTTGCAGACAGCAGGGTGGCTGGGCTATAGAGAGGTGGAGTGGATGAGCAGCGAGAGAGCTGGTCTGTAGGACTGAGCTGGGGGACAGGTGAGGGCAGTGCCCAGCCTGCTTTCTTGGAAGCAAGATGCATGATTCAGCTCCACAGTTCTAGGCCCTCAGGGCCAGCTCCTCCTGGCGGCATTCCTTCATTCTTGAAAATCAACCGTCACAGCCACAAGGAACCACCTTCCGACTCTGCCTAGCCCTGGTCCAGAGGCCGGGTAGTGAAATCAGTCCTGAAATGCCTTGCAGAGCCCCCACGCATTGAGGATGCAGCCCAGGTCATGGAGGTCTCCGCCATCATTGGCACACCCTTAGAACTGCTGTGCACTGCAGCTGGGGTCCCTGCCCCACACATCACCTGGGAGAAAGATGGCCAGCAGCTAGCCAGGCCAGGAATTGTGGCCCGGAACGGGAGCTCCCTGTGGATAGAGAGTGTGCAGGTGGGGATATCTCTCCCTCCCTCCTTCACTCATTCCTTCCTTCCCCCCTTCTCTCTTTCCCTGCCTCCCTGAGTTTTCATCTGAACTTTCCCCTTATTGTCTTGTCTTCTGGCCTTTCGCAGGCGGATGATGCTGGCTCGTACACCTGCCTGGCTGTGAACCCTGCTGGCGAGGATGGCAAGAGCTTCCGGGTCAAGACGCAAGGTACCACAGCACAGCTAGATGCCGATTGTTAGAAAGTAGTCTGGTAGTGAGGCATGGATCTGAGCTGCCTGCAGAAACACCTCCTGCTGCATAGGAGAGTGGGGAAGGGGGTTTAGGCCACAGCTGCCCACCTCTGCATCCAGCAGTAGTGGGTGGGTGAACTCAGCCTGCTGCTTTCTCTCTGCCCAGAGAGGTGAATTGATGGAGCTCCTGGAGGCAGCATGTAGGAAAGGGCTGGGCTGAAAGGCCTGATTGCAGGGCTAGTATCTCGTGTAACTGGGTGGTTGGGGGCTGTGCTGTGTTCTCCATCAGTGGGCGCCTCTCTGGGTCACAGCTGGGCACGCAAGTCCTGCCCCCTCCCCCCCATCCTTCTGGATCAGTGATGCAGCTGGCCGAGAGGGAAGGGAAAAGAAGGATGTGATGTCTTGCCCATAAACTTAGGGCTGGTTGACTGCAGACAGCAGAACAGAGCAGGGCTGGGGAATTCCCTGCGAGATGGGAGTTACTGTTCGGGTATGGCGCCCCCTCTGCAGAGCTCTCCGCTCTTCAGGGATGCCATGGCCCTTCAGCACATGCCTGATCTGCTTGACTTGCTCCCTGCAGCACCTCCTCCCGTGGGCTCCGGCAAGCCACGCTTCATCACCGCACTGGCCGGTGGGCAGCTCACCCTGGAGTGCCCTGTGGACAGTGACCTGCTGCCCCACATCCAGTGGTACCGAGGGGGATCCCAGCTGCAGGTCTGTAGTTGGGGAGGTCACCAGCTTTTGTACACGCTAGGCTGGGTCTTCACAGCAAGGAGGTGTGGGGGTTGGTGCTAAAGTCTTTGATTCTCCTGCTCTGTGCTCTGCCAGTGCCCGAGGTAGCTCTCCCTCACTGCACTGCCAGGGAAAGGAGCCCTGACCCATGGAAGTCCACCACAGTGCTTGTGTCCTTAGATCTCTTCCCTGTTGCTCCACTCGGCTTGCTCTGTGGTGTGGATGTGGCCAATAGGATGCCAAATCAAGCCCAGCAGTTCACGTGAAGCTTGTGGTTGGCTGTGTGCTGAGGTCTGGGTTATGCGGCTGATGGGTTATTTGTCTCTGGGTGATGGCAGGAGGATGCCCGTGTGTGGTTTGTGGCCCAGGGGCGCTTCCTTGAGATCCAGGCCTTGGGCGTGCCTGATGGAGGAGAATACAGCTGCACGGCAAGCCATGCACTGGGGAAAACCAGCCTCCGCTTCCACGTGGAAATCCATGGTCAGTAGCACCTCAGGGACAACTGGGCTGGCAGGGCGGGGTGAACACCTGGGCTCAGACCCTCAGGGGCCCATGTGGCTCCACTGAAGACAACAAATCTGGGCTGCTTTAGACCCTCTGGCTCTTGCTTTCCTTCCCAAGGTTGGTTCAGGGAACGTGCTGAATGGTGGGAGCACATTGTAAGGTGTTGGGGTTCCCTTTTTTCCATGTGGCCTCCAAGCACTCACTCTGACTCCAGGCCTCATCTCTTGGGTATCTGTGTCTGGCACATGGCAGCGCTTCACTGACTTCAGCACGGGGTTTGTCACAGAACCAAAGTGATCCCCTAACTCTCTCCCCTTATGTGCATTTACACAACTCATTGCATTGGCTTGGTTACATCTTTAGCAACCTGTCACTGTCCACACACGTGCCACTTTTGACCTCCCCTTTAGTTCCTTGTTCCATTCCTGACTTACACAGTCGAGTGTTATCTTGGGCATTCCCTCCCTGACATTGACTCACCCAGAAAGTCTGTCTGTCTGCTCACTGTCCTGTTTCCCTGTCTTAGGATACCCAAGCCTTCTCTTTTCAGCCTGCTGGTGTCCCTAATCCTGTCTCTGAAGAAATGAGGTCTCCCCAGTATTTCTTTATTCATGTCAAATGAGGCATAGGAGTGAGTGAAAGGTGTTTCAGACCCCCACTACTTCCAAAACATCAACCTCTCCAAACTTCTTCCAGCCTTGCTACAGCCCAAGGCTAGCCAAAATAAAAGGGTTCTGCGTGCTCTCCTAGAAAGTTGGGTCTTTGTACCTGGGGCATAGCAGCTAAGCACAAATCCCCAACTTCTATTATTAAAAAATAAGTAGTCTTGTGGCATTAAAAAGGCTGACAAGTTTAACTAATGCATTTGTTAGTCTTTATGAGAGCCACAGGACTACTTACTTGTTTTGCTGGAATAGACTAACACAGCCCCCCTCTGGAATGTCTCTAAATGTTATTTTCCAACTCTCCCCACTGTGCTATTTCTGTTGCAGTGGCCCCTGTGATAAAGCCGGGCCCCTTGGCAGTGCACACAACTGTGAATGAGTCAGCTTTGCTGCCATGCCAGTCGGAGGGGCTGCCCACACCCCAGATCACATGGAGAAAGGATGGCCTGCTTCTGTTCCCTGCTGGGAACCCCAGGTACAAGAGCTGCTGGTAGGCCCGGGGCCTTTCTGCAGCCGTGCTTGCCAATCACCAGCTCTCTCTGCAAAAGCAACTGCTTCCCATCTGTTTTGTCCGCTGAGCCTTCACAGTGAGCTCAGGAACTGGGCTGCTCTGCTGGCCAGGCCCCTCGCAGATAGTGGGAAATGGAGCCTTGCAGAGGCCCTGGTGAGGAAGGGACATTCGTTACCCCCTGTACGGCTGCAGGAGCTGTGGCATGGGGAGGTGAAGTGACTTGTCCAAAGTCCCCTGGCAGGTCAGTGGCCCAGTTGTGAACAGAGCCCAGGTGCCCTGGCTCTTTGCCTGGACTACACGTCTGAACTGCACCGCTGGGCCTGCCTTACGTGCTGGCTCGGGTCTGCTAATGAAAGTTCTCCACTTCCTCAGCAGCCATTTCTATGTGTCTGCCCCCTGCCCCTGAGGAATTGACCCAAACCGGATGGTGCTCTGATGGACTCACCTCTCTCTCCTCAGGCTGGAGCTCCTGTCAGATGGCTCCCTGAAAATCGACCCAGTCCAGGTCCCAGATGCAGGACATTACCTCTGTGTGGCATCCAGCCCCTCTGGTTCTGACCAGCGGAGCCTCGACTTACAAGTTGTGGGTAAGAAGAGTGTGAAGAAGGAAGGGGCTGACCTGGAGCCCATTGTGCTGTCTCTTCACATCCAGCCACACTACATATATCTCACACAGCCTCTGCTCTGGATGCTACTAGTCCCTTGCTGACTTCCCCTCTCACTTGTTCCAAAGGGTCCCTGTTTCCAGCCCATGCACTGCTGGGCAGGTCCAAGCCATTGCGCATGCTGCCTCCCTCCAGCAACACGAGCAACTGCGGGGTATCTGCTCCTGAACTAATTGCATCTATCTCTTCTTCTCACAGTGCCTCCTACTATTGCCCCAGGGCCCTCCAACCTCACCCTGACGGCCCACAGCCCAACCTCGCTCACTTGCGAAGCTACTGGACTCCCCAAGCCCCAAGTAACCTGGAAGAAAAATGGGCAACCTCTGACCATGAACCTGCTACAGAGCCGTTACAGGTACCAGCGCCATCCTTGCCATTCCTGCAGCAGGCACTGCTAGAAGGTCAAGAAAATGTGGAGCAAGTCCAGTCCTGCTGGTTCTTCAGCCGTTCTCTTCACTCACTATCCTCCTCTTGCTCCCTGGCTCCCCACTGTACACAACTGTGTCATGGGAGATAGCCGCAGTCAGGTGCTGGGGGATCCTGCTGACCTCAGTGGGGTGGGCTGGGATCCAGAGTCCATAGCTCCACCTCACCTCTGTGCTCTGTGTCCCAGCTTGCTGCCCTCTGGCTCCCTGCTGATTGGCAACCCCAGCCTCCAGGACACAGCGCAGTTTGAGTGCATTGCAGTGAACCCAGCAGGAGAGGCTCGCAGGCTCGTGGTTGTCACTGTGCATGGTGAGCTGCTCTTAGCCACGTGGTGGTCTCATCTTGAGTTGGGCTTCCTGAGCTCTTTCCAATCCCCCAAGTGCATGGAACTGACTGAGCACCAGCCAACACTCCATGTGTGTTGCCCGCCTGCCTGGCTGGATCCCCGGCATCAGGGATGTGTTCTGTGGAAGAACAGCCGGGGGGGCGGTGCCTGCCCGTGCACACCTTGACCCTGTAGCTCAAGTTGCACCAATACATGCTTTAAGTCTGGCGGTCCCCAGTTCAATCCCAGTGTCAGCCAGGGTGATGGCTCTCACCCATGCTTCCCAGAGGGGTGGGTTTGGCTCCTGTTCATCACAGCCCCACTCATGTTGGCTCTCACCACTTGCAGTCCCTCCCACAATTGCCAATGACCGCACGGACTTCACAGCCACCTGGATGTCCCCAGCCATTCTGACCTGCTATGCCTCTGGAGTGCCTGCACCCACTGTATCCTGGAGCAAAGATGGAGCCCAGCTGGGAAACCGAGGCAATGGCTACCGCATCTCTCCAACAGGTATCACCTGGTGCCACCCAGTATATGTGTGTGTGAGTGGCAGGAGCACAGCACACTCACCACCCAAGAGGGGGCTGTACTAACCTCCCCCTTGGTTACTTACTGCTCCTGCTTCCCCAGGTGCTTTGGAGATCAGCCACACTCTGCCGATTCACGCTGGGCGCTACACCTGCACAGCAAGGAACGCCGCTGGTGTGGCACACAAACACCTCCTGCTGACAGTGCAAGGTACTGTACCCAGACCTGCCAGGGCCACCACAGGCTGAGGGAAGGATGGGAGCACCAGTGGTGGGAGGGAGAGTGCTCCATCTGCTAGGACAGCCTGGCTTCATGGCTCTCCAGAGGCTACCCGTGGAGCACTGGAAACTGGGAAAGCAGCTTAGGCATACTCTAGAAGGGAGACACCTCTTGGGAAAAGTGTCATGGTTGGAAGAGAGGAAGAACCAGCTCAGACACTGTCCCCACTTTTGATTACAGAGTCCCCAGTGGTGAAGTCCCTGCCTGGCATGGTGCGGGTGATGGTCAATGCTGGCGTGGTCTTGCCCTGTGAGGCCTCTGGGATCCCCCGCCCAGTCATCACGTGGCAGAAGGAAGGGATCAACGTAGCATCAGGTGAGCCAGGGCACTGTGAAAGCAGTGGAGCCCAGAACTCCTGTGCTGGTCACTGGAGCAGCCAGGCGCACACTGTCACTATAGTGGAGTCCCAGGAGTGGTTGATCTACTGGAATTTTGTGCAAATCCCCCGGGCAGTGCTGGGGGTGGTGTTGTCTTGGGTAAGAAAGTGAGGTCCTGCCAGGGCCCCCCCATCCCCTCCTGCCCTAGATCCCTGGTTCTTCCAGAGCCACTCATGGTGACAGCAGTGGCAGACTCCACTTGCTGACCCTGTGCACATCGTGATCCTGCTGTATTACGTCAGTCTGTCACTAACGTGCCAGGGTGGTTTGGCCACTGGCCAGTTGGTCTGCTCCACTTCTTTAACCTCTGTCACATCTTTTTTTCTCTCGGATCTTTGTTTCCTGGTGGCAGGAGCTGGTTTCAAGGTGCTCCCCAATGGACATCTGCACCTGTCCCGTGCCTCCGTGGAGGATGCTGGGATTTACCTGTGTGTTGCTCAGAACCCCTCTGGCACAGCACTGGGGAAAACCAGACTGGTTGTGCAAGGTAGGAGCTTGTGTGGAGGTCCGTGCCTTGGAGCAAACCCAGAGCTGCATGTGAAACCTGGATGGCTATGCGTTACCCCTCAGCAAGTGCTCTGTCTGGGATGTCCAGACAGAGTCTGAGGAGGTGGCATACCCCTGTTCATAAAAACATCTGAGCATGCCCAGGACCAAATGCCTGTCTGGTGTGTGATGCAGAGGTAGGCAGGGCAAGCTTGTGGGCAGGCTCTCCATCACACCCTGTAGCAGAGTCTGCTCAGCGTTCTGAGCCCCTACGAGTGTTGGATGCTTTACTGTGCCCAGAGAAGAGGGGATGCAGACTGAATTGCGCTGTCTCTGAGCTAGGGCCTGGGAGCCAAGCATCACAACACTCTGTTACTAGAGACAGGCTGAGCCTGCAGCCTTCGGGAGCTGAATCCACATTTCTCCCCGGGACGAATGGCATCCAGGCTTGGGTCCAGGGGCAAACTGCCCAAAGCCAGGTGGCTGGATATGGCATTCTGGCCTGCACCCGTCAGCTCCTGTGCTGTGTTTGTCTCTGTACACCAAGTGGGGGCAGACCTTGAGAGCTGGGGAGCAGGGAGGATTAGGAAAGTTGGCGGCTAGCTCAGCCGTGATGGTGCACAGAACTGGGCAGAGAGCCAGAAGCAAAGGGGAACAGAGAAGCACGAAGCGGGGTGGCTGGGCTGGGGTGGGGTAGAGGACCCTAGGGGCCAGGCTACAGTCTTACAGCAGGGCACTTCTGCAGACTCAGACACTGGATCATGCCTGGCATTCACTGGAAAGTAGCTGTGGGAAGGGAACCCCATCAGCTGAAACCAAATGAGGGATCTTTTGCCTCCCATTCTCTGTTTTCTCTGGTTCCAGTCCCACCAGTCATCAGTCCTGGCCAGCCAGAGTTGTCTGTCCTTCAGGGTTCGCAAATTCTCCTGCCCTGTGTAGCTCGGGGTGTCCCTGAGCCCAGAGTCACCTGGTCCAAAGATGGGGTCCTGGTGCAAGGGAGGGAGAGGAGATTCGCCTTACTGCCATCTGGGGAGTTGATGGTGAAGGATTCCCAGGTAAGCAAAGGGGGGTAGGAAGAGTGGGTTGTGGTTCTGTTGTGTGCATGTCCCATTTACTGCTCCCAGTTCTGGGGCCAGTGGCAGTCCAGTGAGTGTGTGGGAAGTGGGGTAGTAAAGAGGGCATCTGGGGGAGGGATCTTGTTTCTAAAGGGGGAAGAAGTGGCGTGGCAGTGTCATCCTGGGCTGACAGCTGAAGAGCCCAGAGAGTCTTGTATCATCAGGGTCAGAAGGGGCTGGGAGAGTGCAGGAGAGGGACAGGAGAGTCTGGCCCCACTGGTGGATTTGAGGAACAGCAGTCAATGGTCTCTGGGGCTTCTGCCCTATTTTCTTCGGCCTGGGGTGCTGCATGTTTGTGGGGATGCTGATAAAATGAGTCCCACTAAGAGGAAAGTTAATCTTTGAAAACCAAGCAGTGACTCCATCTGTGCACAAATGCCGGTCGAAGATCAGCCTTGCATAGCTCTGCCCTGCAGCCTGCCCCCCAGGGTGTCTCCCAATGAGGCAGAGGCAGCAGGAACTCACTGGACCAGCTAAGGAGCCCCTGACAGACGCTTGTACCCTGAGGGAAATTTCAACCAGTCAGTCACTGTCAGGATCACAAGGGGGACAGAGAACCTAGCTCAGAGTGGGTGGACTGGGAGAACAGCTAGAATTGCTGAGCTCACCTGTGGTGTGCAGCACCTTGGCCAAGGGGCATCATCCCACTGACCTGATCGACCCTTCTGCTGCTGCAGGGCAGGGATGCCGGGATGTACACCTGCACTGCTGAAAACTCTGCCGGGAAAGCCACACGGCAGCTCGTCCTCTCCGTCCACGCCCCTCCCACCTTCACTGTGCTGCCACAGGACCTGGCATTGAACAGGGGCGAAAGGCTGACACTTCACTGTGTTGCTAAGGGGAACCCGACACCCCACATCACCTGGACAGTCAACAACAAACCAGTCACAGGTGAGCTGGGCAAACTCTGCTGGAGGATGAGGGGCATGAAAATGTGTGGGAACAGCCGGGGCTTGGATCAAGGGAGTCAGGAAAAAGAGGAGTGAGAGACGATGTGGAGGAAGGATTAGAGAGCTAGGAAACCAAAGACAATGAGTGGGGCTGCATTGGTGTCTTAAGTGAGGCCCCATATTTGAGATGCTGGTGGCTGGTGCATATGTAGCTGTATGTTATTGGGCAGGGCTGTGTGCTAGAGGTAGTGCAGTTGAATGATTAGAGCAGGGGCTGGGGAATCGGGGCTCCTGGGTTTTATTCTGACTTGTGACACTGGCTTCTTATGAGTCCCATGACTTCCCTGTGCCTCAGTCTCCCCACCTGTGGCACGGGGATCAGAATACCCATTTCCCAGAGGAGGGGAGCGAGACTCAGTAAACACCTATAGCTAGGGCCCTGCGAGCTCGCCTAGCAAGGGGCAGGGCAGATGGATGTGCTGCTACTTTTCAACATCCCAGGTGGAGCTGCCCTAAGAAGGTTCTGAATGTGTGGAAAGTGCAGCCATTTTATCCGGGTCTGCTGGGAAGTGAGGGGCTCAGTTCCCCCAACAGGAGATATGCTGGTCTGCGTCACTCACTTTCACCCCAGGAACAGACGGGAGAGCAGGACTCCAGGGTGCACCTGCCTTTCAACCCTTTTCCCCATTCACTGCTTGGGCCCCACAGGCTGCAAGCCAGCATGACTGCTGGTGGCATGGCTGAGATAGCGGGTTCCTGCATGCCCCATGGTGCCATGCATAGGGGAGCTGTTTGCCAGCCAACCCTCCTGTGTGACTTCCTTTGGCAGCGGGTGTCTGGGAGCAGAGTGGGCAGAGTACCCTGCAGAGGGAGGCCGTCACCAAGGAGGATGGTGGCACCTACGTCTGCATGGCCAAGAACAGCGTGGGCAGCGTCAAGGCCATGGCACTCATCTATGTGAAAGGTACTTTGGCAGCGGGGTGTCTCGCTTGTGGAGCACTTGGAGAAGGGATCTGGGTCCAGTCTCTGTGTCTGGGGGCACATGCCAAAGGCACCAGCCATTCCAGGAGT
The DNA here is from genome assembly GCA_007922195.1 of Podocnemis expansa. Lineage (NCBI taxonomy): Eukaryota > Metazoa > Chordata > Testudines > Podocnemididae > Podocnemis > Podocnemis expansa. Next base: position 11,852,224 of record ML682047.1, read on the forward strand.
GCATAGCCCGGGCCGAGTGAGATGTTTGTCTCAGACTCCTCCATCTCCTTCCCTAGAGGCTCCGGTCCTGCAGGGTGAAATCAGTGCCTTCCAGGTGGAGCCCCTTGGAGCCAACGCCCTCCTGACCTGTGAAGTGCATAGCGATCCTGCCCCTGTCATCCACTGGAATAAAAATGGGTTCCCAGTGCTGGGCAGCCCCCACCTGCACCAGCTGCAGAATGGCTCGCTGGCCATCTACGGGACAGTGGTGAGTCACGGCTCATAGACAGGCGGCTGTGGACTGGGAGGGGTGGTTCATGTGCGAAGGGGCTTCTTGGTCAGTTGTTTTTTTCCCCTTCCCACTTAATTTGTGCTGCCAAATGGCCAGATTTTTCCTCGCTTCCTTTGAGTCTCCTTGCTGGATTAGATTAGAGTGGAGCCTCAAGAAAACTTGGAGAGGAAACTGCCCAGGAAAAAGCAGGGTCAGCCACAGTGGGTAAAATCTCTGGATCTGTTCTCCCAGTGGAGTTCTGAGGTGTCTTCGCTTTCCACACTCTGGAGATAACTTCTCCTGCTCAGTAATAGTTACATTGATTCCTTCAGAGGGCCAGCATCTCCTTTCGTTGCTTGGGCCCATGGCAGGGGCTAAAGAAATTGTGTCTAGACCCAACTCCCTAACTCAGAGCAGAAGCATCCTCTGTGAGGAGGTGCCAACTGGCAGCTAAACTCCAGGTTAATTTCCTGTGTCCGTGACTCAAGGGGAATCTCCATCTTGACAGGAGCGGAGGCTGGTGAGGCATTGTTTGTTGGGACCTGTTTGCCACCGGTTTGTATTGAAAATGAAGGAGGTTTCTGTCTGTCTGCTGTAGCACTAATTAGCTGACTCCTGGGAAGTCCTCAGGGCTGCCCTGCATTTGATGAGGTGTGTACAGCCATGTAATGCATCTGCTTTCCCTCCTCCTAGAGCGACGATGCAGGGCGTTACAAGTGCGTGGCACAAAACGAGGTGGGCGCGGTGGAGAAGGTGGTCACACTCACCCTGCAGAGTGAGTGTCTGTTTGCATTCGCCGCCATCTGGTTGTAGCTGGGGTTTTAGCTTCGGCGTACTGTTGCCCTCTTGCCTTTGGAAGTGTTTGTTTGCAGGGGGAAATGGCTGGACTGGTACATCCTGTTCAACTAGTTCCCTGATACTGCTCAGGTGTTGGCGCATCTCAGTCCCTCCTCTTCTATCGCTGACACACAGTAACTTGTCTTCTGTGGCCTGCCATGCCTCTGTCCAATTCCAGTTGTTGGGCTAAGGTGTTGGGTGCCAGTGGTATATTGGAGGTCAGACTAAGATGATCAATTGGTCCCTTTCTGGCTATAAACTCACTGGCTCTGTACCTGTGGACAGGGTGTGGGCCAAAGATGGAGAGCAACCAAGTAGGAGAATGACAGAACTATACATTCGCCCCAGAACTGCCTGCTGGGGAAGAGGCATTGCCTCCATAACTCCCCACTCCTCCTCGGCCCATCCAGCTCAGAAATCCAGTGTGAATGCAAGTGAGCATCTTTTCTGGGGCAGTCCAGGTTACATCTGAGAGACCCTAGTGATGGAGGGGGAGCCTCTCAAAATATTTTAAGGATGGAGCTATCTCACCCCCCTCCAAATTCTGGGGCATTTGGAGCTGGAGGTCAGACCCTGTCCCGGTATAATCTCCGTGGTGTATGCGCAGAGTGTCAGGCCTCAGGCGAGGTGGTGACCTGGCGGGTCCCTCTTGTGTTCTAGGTGCCCCTGTGTTTAGCGTGAAGCCTCGCGACCTGGCTCTGAGTGCTGGGGAGACAGCGATGCTGCACTGCCAGGCTACCGGAGAGCCAGCCCCCACAGTGGAGTGGACTCTGGCAGGGAAACCCCTCCAGGAGAACCATCGAGTCCAGACCCTAGCCAACTCCACATTGCTGATCAGTGCCGTAGAAGAGATGGACACGGGACTGTACAAGTGTGTTGCGCGCAATCTGATGGGTTCCTCTGTTGTCCAGGCCTTCCTGACGGTGCGAGGTATGTGCCCAAAGGTCTGGACTTGCCGCAGCAGTTTGCAGTCTATTCGGTTCTGGTGAACCTCTTTTGCTCTAAGGGACTGGGGGCCTGGAGCTGGGAGCTCCCCGACCCTCTGTCTCGCGCTGTTTTCCAGCCCAGGGCAATGATCCATCAAAGCTGGTCTTCTGTCTCCAGCAATGGCTAGTCCTGGCCGCATAAGATAAAAGGAACAGTCCATCCCCTTCCTTTGCAAACACAAGAGTGCAGCTGGGGCATGGAGGAAATTCCTGGTTCTGCATGCTGATGCGTTAGGTATGGACTGGTGTTTTGTTACATCAGCTTTCACCCTGGCTGCCCTGGTTGCTATAGCACAGATGGGGTGTTCATTTCTATAAAACTCTCAGCCCTCTCTAGCATCCTGCAGCACTCAGTTGCATGGATTAGTGACACGCTGCATCAAGATGTTCTACACTATTTGTCTTTTTATACCACGTTATCTTTTAACGTCATTTGATTCTTCTTTTACCCCTTGTCCTATACCATGGAAGGGCATTGAGATGTGGGGCAACCGACCTCTGTGCCACTTCTTGTTTTGTAGCCCCGTCCTCTTCTCCGCCAGCAAATAGCCCTGGGTGGATCTGAGGGGAACTTAGGCCTGTGTTTAAGTCTTTGTGCCCCAAAGCCACAATGAAGACTTGCATCCCCAGCTCCCCCTTACAAGCTCACAGTCCACAGCAGACTGTTTCTTTCCCGTATGAGTTTTACTGAATCTGTGCAGAGTGATTTGATTCTCTGGTCTCGGGAGACCTGCTAATTGCCAAGGCACGCTGACTTCTGCGTTTTCTCTGTGAACAGATGGTAGAGCCAAATGAGACAGTTATGCTATTAGGCAGAGGAAGTATGCTGCCGTGTCCTGGGCCTCCCTCTGATTAGGAATAACAGGGGAGTTGGGGCACTGCCCAGATGCTGTAGAAGATGAGTGAATGAGACAGAAATCCAGGCCAGGATGGTCATATGTGGCTTGGCCAGCCGATTGAGCCAAATTGTGAGATTCTGCATGGCTATGCACCCTGGTCTGTAGGTGGATTTGTATGTGTGAGCATCTGTGTGCAGATGTGTTGATCCTATGGAGCTGTGAACTCCAGCTGCTCTAGGAAATGACTCCCCCTGCCGTAGCACTGACCAACAAACCCTAGCCTGTTCTGGGCATGGCTGATGGCGCAGCAAGCGTATTACAGCCAAGGGCTCTTACTCAGGCTGCTATGGCCATGTCTTGACTGCCCACAGCAGGGGCTGGGCACCGGAAACAAAACGGTGCAGGAGGAGAGCTGGTCAAGTGCGTCCTTGGTCCCAAGGCTTGGGTCTTGCTGTGCAGAGAGGGGTTGTGTTAGTCTCCCACCTCATTCCACCCTGTCCCCCTTCCCTCAGGAGAGCCCGTCAGAGTCCGGGGCAGTCTGATCGGCGTCATTAATGATCAAGAGTTTGGCATTGCCTCTCTGAATGCCAGTGTGACAGAGGATCCCCGCTCTGGCATGACCACGATATGGAGCAGCATTGGGAATGTCCCACCAGCTGTTGGTATGTGGTGCCGCGGGGGGTATGTCTAGTGTCTGTTACATCTGCCAATTGTCCAGATTTCCATGTAAATGGCAAGAAGCCAGATGTAAATCTGAGTGAATGCCAGGCAGAAATACCACTGCACAGCACACTTGTTTACAGTGTCAGTGGCATGGACTCACTTAGCCACATAATATGCTTTCTCCAGCTCTGGTGGGGTGTAGCGGATGCACACTGTCATTCCTGCTTGTATGCATGTGTAACCATCTGTTGTATGGCTACATGATCCAGGCCAGGATTTGGGGAAACCTTGTAGTGGCGCAAGCTGTGTCTAGTCTGTGAGCTAGCAAGCCTGGGAGAACTGCAGGACCGATCTATGTCATTCTGTATTTGCTGACCTGACTCCTGTTGGTCTCTTCTGCCTGGGGCAATGCAACATCAGCCTAACCTAACCATGCCTGTACCTGCTAGGTACCCATTGGGGTGTGATTCTGGCACATGGCAACCAAAACTGGTTTGGGTTAGGGCTGATCTCGCTCACTGAACACAGCAGGGTTGAGCAGGTGCGGTACGGCCTGGGGAGTGCTACTAGGAGCTAAGAAAGGAGCCTGGAGGACAAGGCATGATATGGAGTTTGCTTGAACTGAGGAGCTGTTCTGGTTTTCCTAGCTGCCTGCTCATCACATGGCAAACACAGCTGGGCCTGCAGCCCTCAAGGAGCAGCTAAGAGGGCATCTTTGGTGCTGGTGAGCCTATTGCTGGGTTCCTGGCTACAGCTTTGTCTGAAAAGGATGTTGAGCAGTTGGCAAGGGCTCAGAGAAGATCCATGAGAACAATACAGGGGTTAGAAACCCTATCTTCTGTTTAACTCAGCACAGAGAAGGTCCGGGGGGACTGGCTGACCGTCTGTAAGGACCTGTGCTGGGAACAAACATTTCAATAGTGGGTTTCTTGTTATAGCAGAGAAAGTGTAACATGACTGTGGCTGGAATTTGAGACTAGACTAATTCAGGCTGGAAATGAGTTGTATATCACTAACAGTGAGCATAATTAACCCTTGAAACAATTTACCAAGGTTCGTGGTGAATTCTTAATCACTGACTTTTTAAGTCAAGGCTAAGTGTTTTTCCAAAAGCTCCATGTAAGGAATTATTCGTGATGGTCCCTTCTTGGATCTAGGAACATAAATTGAGGCTCCCTTGATGGCTTCCCCTGGAGCAGTTGGGGGGAGAGAGAAGCTCCCAACAGGGGTTTGTGGAAGGGATCAAATGCTGAATTGTGGGGACGCTGGCCCAGCGCAGAGAGGCCTCTTGCCTTGTATGAGATGTGTTGAGTACCACCACTCACTCCTGGAAGTTAGTGGGAGCTGCAGGTGCTGTGAGCCAGGCCATATCCTGCCCCAGAAGCATAGGCCTAGCAGGCAGGAACTTCTAAGTGCTCACCCAGCCTTGGACTCCCTCTCTTAGTCCTCCACGTGACCAGAACAGGGTTAGCACCTCCGTGGGGTGACTGCCTTCAGCATGTTCAACAGTGGGAGTGCCATGCTGCTGCCCCACACCGTAAGGATCCTGGACCATGTTAATAGCTAAGGCCAGTGTGACCGATGCACGAGGCTTGGAGCAGGCTGCAGTGCCAGGACAGCTCTCCCAGAGTGCACAGCAACTCCTCAGGGGAACTCTTAACCAAAAAAAGACTGACCCTCATGCGCTCTCCTCTCCAACCGCATCAGGGCCGCTGATGAGAGTCTTGGTTGCTGTCATTTCTCCAATCTACTGGTCCTTCGCCCATCAGAGCGGCAGCACCAGGAACGGCTTTTCGCTGACCAAGGGTGTCTTCAAGCAGGAGTCCCAGGTGCAGTTCCCCACAGGTGAGGGGGTAGGAGCACGTGTCTTAGTGAGACCTTGGGGAGGAAGGCAGAGTTTGTCATTTAGGAGCCCATGGGGGAGCTGCATCCAGTGCCTGGTTGGTTGGGAGGTACCCTTAGAGCTGGGTGAGGGTGTGGCCTCAGTGGGGATGGACTATCTGGAGTATTGACTGGGGAAAGTCCATGGTGTGAGGGTGGATTGTGGAAGAAACCCTGCACTGCTCAGTTCTCCTTTGGAGGTGGGAGAGCACCAGACCATCATAAATACCTACCTCTTACCTGGGGCTTTTCATCAGTAGATTGCAAAGTCCTGTCTGGAGAAGGACAACATCACTATCCCCATTTTACAGCTTGGCAAACTGAGGCTCAGAGAGGCTGTGATTTGCCAAGGTCACCCAGCAGCAAAGCTGGGCATTAAACCTATGACTCCTTAGTGTACTGGGAATGCTGGGAGCCAGCTTTATGACCGCTGCATTCTGATGATGTCCAAAATGTTCCCAGCAAAACCCAAGAGCACAAGGGTGCATCCCAGTTACTGGTTTTGTTCCGTACTATCTGGAAGAGTCTGAGGAGTCTCCACTGGCTCATGGGTGGTGGAGCAGGGCTGTTCCCATACTGAGTGACTCATCTCTGCTCTGGGAGGCTGACTTGTGCATAAAATCCTATGGAAATTGGTGATTTCAAACCGACACCTAGTGAAATCTGACCCCTCTGCATGAGTTCCAGCGGGGGCTCCAGGTTAACTGGAACCTGAAACTTTGAGGGAAATGGGGCATTCTGTGTGTGGAACCTGGGGGGAATGGAGCTGAGGAGCTGTTTGCAGGGTCCCAACCAAGCGGCATGGCTCAGTTCAGTGTCAGGCCTATCAAGCCCTTCCTGCCAGGCTGGCCTGTTGTACTCTGCCAGGAGACTTGTGTCTGAGCAGCATGTTGTTGGGGTCAGAGACAAGCCCAAGCTGTGACTCCAGATCCACATACTCTCAGACTTCAAAGGTGGCACCATGACCTTGAAATTTGCAGCTGGTCCCTATTGGGGCTGTGCAAAGCCCAGATCTAGGCCCTTTGTAGCCTGGTTCCAGCCCTGTAAGCTGAGCCCCACTGGTGTGTCTGAAATCGTCCTGGGCTGGATCATTAACTGGTGCGGTGTCCCTGACCCCTGCTTCCTGCCCCCTGTCATTGCAGGACAGATCCTGCGGATCACGCATATTGCCCGAGGCCTGGACGCAGGCGGAGCACTTCTCTTCGATGTTGTGGTCAACGGGTTGGTGCCAGAGAGCATCGCTGAGGCTGCTGTGCTTTTCCAGGTTGGTAGGGAGCTCAGAGGCACTGCCATAGCCACCCCCTTCTTTGCCCAGCTCTGCCCAGTGACCCCAGCTCTGCTCTGTGTGTGGCAACAGCAGGAGATCCCTGTCTGCCATGTCCCTCAGCCCTGTGAGTCTTCATGGGGTCCCAGTCCCTAACTGTCTCTCCTCTCCATTCCCTTCCCAGGATTTCAGCGAACGCTACGTGCAGATAGGGGCTGGGCAGCTATACGTGGAGTCTGTGCAGAGCTTCTTGCAGGATGGGCTGCCAGTTCGAATCCAAGGCAACCACAGCATAGAGTATGCCGCGGATCTGGGCCCACAGCCCTCCCCAGTCCAGTACATCCAGGCGAAGGCCATCAGCTCCTCCTTCGACCTGGCCTCTGGGCACGTTCTCTTGCAGCTCAGCTCTTCCCTCCACACAGGTAAAGCAGCCAGCATAGGCTGGATGGTTGCAGGATGAGCTTCCCTAGGCTGCGCTGCTGCCTGGGCTGAGGGAGAGAGGCTGTTGTTCGTTGGCAAGTCTGATAGCTAGGTGATGTGGCACTGACAGCTGCTCTCCCCTGCAAGACCTGCCTCACTGGGGAGCTGACAGGATTTTCTTGCTTTCTTTGTCTGTGTATTGCAGAGACGAATGGAGAGCTGTGCCCACCAGGGTTTGCACTCAGCCTGGAGCAACTCTACTGCATAGGTACGCCCCACTTCTGGCGGTTGGGCCCTGTGCGCCCCTCAGGCCTGGGAGCATTCTGCATCCTCACTCGGTGCCAGCTATCCCAGCCCCAGGTGTCACTGGGGGTGCAGAGGTGTTATTCCCAGCTTGGGCAGCCTTTTTGATGGAGCCGGTGCGCCAATGGTAGCACGGTTGCTGTGGTTGGTGGGGTGCCGAGGCTCCACCCCAGCTCAGTCCTGCCTGGCAGCAGAGGGACACACTGTGGGTGACTGGCTTGGGCCATTACCTGCTCTTTTTAGACCACTACCTTGATCAAAGTCAGTGCGGCCACCTCTGCTTGCTGCCACCTCTCCAGCTGCAGCAAGGCATCCCTTCCCCTGATCGCTGGCAGCTGCTTGAGGCACTGGATGCATTTGTTAAGGCAGGTAGGCTGGTTCTAGGCACTAACGTGGATACCCACTAGCAGACAAAGGCTGTTACATGTGCATAGGCCCCTGGGGAGCAACCCCAGCCAGGGTATGGAGAGTTGTACAAACGTGGGGGTGTGGTGAGGGTGGTGTGCACACTCCAGTCCCAGCACTTTGGACCTGGGCTCATGCTGTGCCCTGTCAGGGGGCACCTGCTGCCCCAGTCATTGGCCAGGAGGGAGCAATGACTCCTTTTCCCTGCATCCCAGATCGCGACGAGTGTGCAGCCACCAAGAGCCCTTGTTCCCATGCCTGCCACAGCTCTGTTGGCAGCTTCTCCTGCTCCTGCCCAGCTGGATATGCCCTGGTGCCAGATGGCAGGGAGTGTAGAAGTAAGGAGAGGGCTGCTATCCCCAGCCTTCCCCCTCTGCCTTTAGCCTGACCTCCAGGGGAGCTGCAAGCCTGGAACAGCACTTGGTGTGACAATAATCAGTTCTCCCTGCACCCTCACTCCATCGGGGGTACGCAGTCCCAGCCACAAGGATCTTCAGGAGCCAATGAATGAGGAAGGAGATGCCCACTCAAGGAAGGCCACTTTCCCTGGGGTGCAGGCAGACAATCTCCTGAGAGGTAGTGGGTGACAATTGGGAACATCAGGGCTGAGAACAGGTCTGGCCCTGGGAGCTCCCTTCTGAAGTGTAGCAAAGGCTGCCCCATAAACCCATGTATTGTCTCGGGGGAAAGACCCCCAGCACGTTGTGTTGGCATGTCAATGGCCATGCATCGTGTTGGGCCAGAGATTCAAGAGCGCAGCTGATGGCAGGGCAGGAGATGCTGTTAAATGGCCATTGGCTTAGGAGGACGGAGACTGGTAGGGGCCCCTTGTAGAGAGGAGGAAGGAGGTGTCCTGGGCCCAGCAGTCCCTGTGGCCAGGCTCCTTTGGCGAGGCCAGGCTCTCTCCGCAGACATGGATGAGTGTGTGCAAGGCACCCAGGCTGCCGCGCAGGGTAACAGGGTGCAAACCTGGCAGGGGCCTATTGGTGTCTGTCGTGCAGCAGGGCTAGCTTCTGGAGTGGCTGTGGATGAAAGAGGGTGTGAAGATAATGGCCCCTGGGCTCCCCTGCCTGACCCATGGCTTGTGCTCCCTCCCTAAGACACTGCAGCAAGATGATATCTGGTCCACAGTTCAGGAACGAGTCCTCTGCTTTGTGGAACAGGGGCAGCAGCTGAGCTGGCTCCCCACATCCTGCCTGCCTCAGCCCCTTTGTAGAGTGGGGAGTGGGTCTGACAGATTCTCTGTGCTGAGATTGCCAATGAGCTGGGCCCTTCAGTGCTGGTGGTGGCAGTGGGACCAGTGACACGAGGCACCTGCCCTCCTGGGCCTTGCTCGGTCATTTCACATAGCTCGGCCATCAGGTGGGAACCACCTGCCTACCCCAGGGTGGAAGGCACCATGTCCCACTGTGCGCTGCTCGGGCCACCCAGCCTGCACATTCTGGATATTTACTGATTTCACTTGGCCTAGTCCTGCACCTGGGCAGGCAGGAAAGAGCTCAGGAAGCCCTGTATTGGTACTGGTCAGCACAGGTTGGAAGCTGGACTGGTCCACAGCAGTGGCTGTTGATGACAAGGAAGATCTCAGCTTAGGTGCCTCAAGGTGGCCGTCCTCTCATTCTCATCCCCAGATGTGGACGAGTGTGTGGAGGGATCCCATGCCTGTCGCTACAACCAGATCTGTGCGAACACCGTTGGCGGCCACAGCTGCATGTGTCCCCGTGGTTACAGGACCCAGGGCACTGGCCAACCCTGCTTGGGTAATGAAATGACCAGACTTGGCTACTCAGGGATGAGAACAGGGGAGGCAGCATGGCTGATGGTTAGAGCAGGGGAATGGGGGGTGGGTTTTGGGACACCTGGGTGCTGTTCCTGACTTGCTCTTTGACCTTGGGCAAGGCTGGAGAGAGCACTCCCCCAGTGGAGCAGGAGGAAAGGAGCATTGCTGGATGTGGATCAGGGGACGCTTCAAACCCTGAGAAGTGGGTGTTTCTGTGCAGGGACAGAGGTGAATGCTTTGCACTGTGCTTTATCCCCTGCCCTTCACCTGAGGACTCCATGCGCACTCCAGTCACTGACCCTCACTGTCCGGGAGACAGCAGCCAAATAGCATTGCCCTCACTTTGCAGGCATGCTGACTTGTTCAGGGTAACGCAACAAGTTAGCAGCAGAGCCAGGAATAGAAACCTAGGTGCCCTGACTCACAACCTGCACCTGCACCCTCCTGGGCTCCTATTCCTGCTCTACCCAATAGCCTGCCCTGCTCCTGCCTCAGAAGACCGGCCTCCCCGTACTCATGCTGGCTCCTCTCTCTCTCTCTCTATTAGACATAAATGAATGCCAGAGGGTACCTCCGCCATGCGCTTTCCAGTGCCGCAACCTCCCAGGCAGTTACAAATGCCTGTGCCCGCCTGGGAAAGCCTTACGTGGGGACAGCAAGTCTTGCACTGGGCCAGAGGAGGCAGCCAGGAATGTGACGCGTGTCAGCAACAGAGGGACCCTTCTGCAGTGGCTCAGGCCAAGCAGCCAGTCCCCTGGCAGAGCTTATTACACCTGGCTCTCCTTCAGTCAGTCCGCTAACGCCGCAAGCCCCAGCAGCCAGACCCAGTGCCCCTCAGGATTCACCAGACGGAACGGTTTTTGCACTGGTAAGGCCATGTGCTTGCTGATGCTCCAGGAAGGTGGTGCCTCTGAGCAGTGCAGCTGGAATGGGAGACCAAAAGCTTACAGCACCTGCTAGCTGACTGCAAACGTGTTGATGCTGGCAATCCAGTCCCTGATGGACAAGTGTCCATGTTGCAAAAGCCTCTGATGTCAGCTGGCTCTCCGTGTGGCTGCATAAACAGAGAGGCTGTGGGCTGACAGAAGGGTCGTTCAGTGATTGGAGTCTCTGTCAGCACATAAAGGAATCTTCCTGTCTTAGAGCTTGCTGTCCTTAGTTCCCACTTCCCCTCTTCCTCCCTGCCTTGCCATCCCAGACTCTGGTCCTGCTAGCTCCCCATAAAATTGGTCACTCCATGGCTGAACCCCTCCTGGGGTGGAGTGGAGCTTCTCTGGACCAAATCACCCCAGGGGAACAATAAACGGGAGGTTTGCTCGGGCCATGTCAGTGACCTGGTGCACCGTGGCAGCTGTGGAGAGAGAGCATCATGCCCCTCGTGGCAGGGGAGCCATGTGCTGAAGTGTGTTGCACTCAGATTGCCTCCTCTCCTTTTTCTCCTTGCATGCAGACCTTGATGAGTGTCAGGCACGGAATCTGTGTCAACATGAGTGCAGGAACACCGAAGGCAGCTATCAATGCTTGTGCCCTGCCGGCTACCGGCTGCAGCCCAACATGAAAACCTGCCATGGTACGTGAGTGTCATCACCTCCCCATGCCCCTCCAGAACTGTACACCTTAATCTCAGCCTTTCTAGAGGCCTCAAGCCCGCATCCTTCTCTTGCTGCCCCAGCGAAATCCTCACTCTGTTGCAGCACTGGCATCTGTGCCACACGTTTCCTCTCCCCGGCGGATGGCATCCTTCTAGGGCACCCATCCAAGCTAGTCCAGCACCTGAGCTGACCCATTCCATTTCTACCCCTCACATGGGGAACTTAGTAACACAGGAGCAGGAAACAGGGCAGGGAGGTGCCTTGGCCAAAGGACGTCCTGCATGGCAGCAGCAGAGCCAGAATCAGAACTTGGGACTGCCTGGTCCCTGAACCTGGCTGCACACTGTTAGGCCCACAGTGCCATGGTCCATGTGGCTCTGCTCTCCTGGACCCGAAGTCATTAAAGCCACGGGCTATCTGTTGTGGTGTCATGTTAGTAACAGGGTGGGTGCCATGGGCAGATGTCAACTGTCAGCAGACCCAGCAGCTCACCCAGGATGGAGCCAGTGCGTAAAATGAGAGAAAGCCCTTCACTCTCCAGGGTGCAGCCACTCACCTGCCTGCACGGAGAGCTGTGATACAACAAACAGTCCAGGGGCTTCGTTTAGCAGCTGCCCATCCTCACTCCCCCTCCTTTCTCCTCTGCAGACATAGACGAATGCACAGAGGGGAAGATTCGATGCAGCCCATACCAGTTGTGCTTTAATACCTGGGGGGGATCACAGTGCCTGGATACGCCCTGCCCTGCTGGCTACAGGAGAGGCTCCAGCCCAGGGTAAGGAGTGGGGCAGTGAGGGAGAGGGGGGTTAAAGTTCTTGGGGGGCACAGAGGAATCCAAGCAGGACAGCTCTTCCTCTTCTCCTGGACAGACCAGCCCTCCAGTGCTCTTCTCGGCCCTGCTGCCAGTCCTGGTTGTGGCCCCAGTGGGCACAGACTGGCATGTGTTCATTTCAGCGTGTTAATAGTGGCTAGCACTTTGCCTCTTCACAGTGCTGCAACTTGCCAGGTGTGTCTGGCCTCTCCCCCCTTTTTCCTGGTGGGGGAAGTGAGGCACAGACAGGTTCAGTGGCTTGTCCAAGGCCCAGGTTAGAACCCAGAAGTCCTGGCTGCCAGCCCTGCACTCAGATCAGGCTGCCTCTTCTCGGAGGTGGGGTGATCTCACCCTTGTTTTCTGTCCTGCCCATTCTTGTGCAGAATGTGCTTCCGCCGCAGCTCTGGAGGCCCCCTCTCCCTGCAGTACAAGCTTCTCACGCTGCCATTTGGTATCCCGGCCGGCCATGACGTTGTCCAGCTCACCACCTCTTCCCAGGGCATCATCCCACAGAACCACACTGTCTTCACTCTGCTGGAACAGGACCCTGGCAGCCCCTTCGTCCTCAGGGATGAAAGAGGCCGGGGAGTCCTCTCCACACTGCGCCCACTCCACGCTGCTGGTGTTTATCGGCTGAAGGTGCAGGCCCTGACCCATGGCAAGCAGCGAGCATGGAGCATCTTCATCCTCTTCATTTCCATCTCCCCTTACCCCTACTAATGGTAGCCAGGGGGTGCTGGGTACAGGCAGAGGAAGAGAGAAGGTGCTGATGCCTCACCCTAAACCCCACCAGACGTTGTCTCCTTCCCCTTCTGTTTCCAATTCCAACTAGCATAAGGGGGCTCTCAGCTGAGTCTGAGATGAGCCTCTCCTTTTGCTGTGTCCTGTGCCTAGGATCCCCGAGTCCCATTGCTTGCCATCAGCTCAGTGCCCAGCAAGAAGTTCCCTGTGATCCTGCAAAACTCCCTTCCCATGGCTCCCAGCCAGGATTGTCCTGGAGCGTGTTGTGATGAAACCTCCAGGGATACATCCAGCCCAAACTGGCAACCTTGCGTTGAAGCCTTAGGGCTCAGTTCCCCAGGGAGACAAATTGCATTGACCCCGTGGAATGGCGTCAAGGCAGTTGGGAGGCCCCCGGATGCTGACCTCTCATTGACTGGACTTTGCTCCCATTATTTCATTGGTTAGCTCAGTAGAGGAGCGTGTGCTCACAGCATCAACTCAGCCAGGGCTCGGCAATATTCTGCTATTTTGTGGGGGGGTTGAATTTGTAAACATCAGGTGCTGTGACAGTAGCCTCTTGTCTCTTGCAACATGCTGCTGTCCTTGGGCCTGCAATCACATGCAGCTTTTAAGCAAACAGAGCTGCCTGTGACGGCAATCAAAGCTGAGATACAGAGAATCTGGGAGGGAAACAGTCAAGCGGCCGTTGGTCTCCTTCTCTTTTGGCTCTTGGGTGGCATCTGCAATCTGTGACTTGCCTGAGCTAGCGACTGGAGCCATCACTGTGCTGTGCAGTTAGTATCAGAGGAGCACCTAGATGACCCGTTTGAGGTCGCAGCTTCGTTGTGCCATGATGGGAAAGGAAATGGAGGCCTGGAGAGGTCATCCAGTAGATCAGTGCTGGCATCTGGAAGAGAAACCAATTTTCCAGCACCCTGTCCAGGCCTTGTGAGTGCTCAGGTGCATGCTGGGAGGTCTGAGCCACATTTGTAGTCTTGCCTGTGCAGGGCAGAGTTTTGCAAGTGTTGAAGGGATCCCCATAGCCTACAACTATGCGGAGCTGGGAGAAGTGGATGTTAAAAAGCCCCAGAGCTTTTGTGGCAGAGCTGGGAAGGGAGTTCAGGGCTGAAGGGTTTGTTAGTAGCCACATATGATAAGGTTAGCTCCTTTATGGTCCATCTTTGTTATAATGACATAATCCAACTGGTTTCTCAGCAAACTTATTTATTTCTCATTTTGTACCAAATAAAAAGGATTTTGTGACTAACACAGTTATGATCTTTTGGGGTGTCTTCCTTTGACAGCATTCCTCTGGCTTTTGGATGAGGGGCCTTTACGTCCAAGCAGCCGTTGAACTCTGTGGCGCAGGCTTTGACCCATTGCCTCTCATATCCTCAGTCCCCTCTGGCTTTTGGGGATCACGATGATAACACGGCCACCTAGCTCCTAGACAGTGCTTTTCACCTGTGGATGTCAAAGCACTTCACAAAGATGGTCAGCATCATCAGTCTCTGATTTACAGGCACTGGGAGGGCAGTGGCTTTTCCAGAGTTATCTGTTGGTGGCAGTGACAAAGCACCGAGCACTACACAGCTCACAGCCTGGTCCTGCATCATGGAAACCAGCGAGAACTTTGCCAGGACCACAGCAGACATAGGGTCAGGCTTTCGGTGCACTTGTGATTGCAGGTGGGGAATGAGCAGCAGGAGCGGATTGACTCGCAATAAAAAGATCCTCTTTCCCTTCTTTAGCAGCCTCTCCTTCTGTGGCAGTCCTAGGGAGCCAGCTGCTGGAACCGGTGAGCCTCCGAATGAGAAGAAGATAGAATTGCTTCTCAACAGAATCAGGCCAGTTTCCTGGGTGGCCTGATCCACTCTTGCCATTGTGACCTGGATTGCAGCTGCCCGAAGGGCTGTGATACAATCTCTTCTTCCTGTCGAGTCGGAGGACCCAGGGCTGTCTGCTCCACATGCTGGTGGCGCTGAGTTGTGCAGTACCCAGCAAGGGAGTGAGAGCTGACCTGCCATCTTATTTGAAACAACCAGGTTTTGTGATGGTGGAAGGAAGCGGAAAGGGTATTTCCCCCACCTGCCCCACTGTTTGCTTGTTACTTCAGCAACATTGGGTGTGGCCTCCCAGTTTAGCAGATGGAGCTCCTGCTCCGGGAGCCTCTTAGACTCGTGCGGGGGGATCAAGTTGGGACCATCTGAATGAGGGAGCTTCTAGCAAACAAGAGAAGGCATTTGAACATCTGCTTCACACCCACAGAAAGTCCCTTATTGTGGGTTTGATCAGGTCCCATTGGAAATGATGGCAAGAT
The DNA here is from genome assembly GCA_007922195.1 of Podocnemis expansa. Lineage (NCBI taxonomy): Eukaryota > Metazoa > Chordata > Testudines > Podocnemididae > Podocnemis > Podocnemis expansa. The sequence continues at coordinate 11,867,298 of ML682047.1, forward strand.
GCCTCTGACTGTGGTGGTCTTGGCTCGGGTGCCGGGAAAATCATAGTAAGATGACAGAGCCTCCACAGAGGGAGATGGGGCCAGAGCGTAGGGACAAGATTCTCCGGAAAGGCCAAGCCATGTACTGCAGCGGCTAGAGGTGTATTACTGCGTGAGGAGCCCCTGCAGATTCCAACTCCATGCTGAGCCTAACTGGGGTTCAACTGCACAGCTCTGCTCAGGCCTTGTGCTCGAGTGTGACCTGAGCGCAGATAAGTTGAGCCTGATCCCAGAGAGGTGAGTTTGTTTCCAGACCTGCGTCAGCACCACTCTCACTGCCTCGTCCTTGGGCTTCCCATTCCCCAGGCTCTGTGCCCAGGCCATGAGCAGTCTCTGCCCGCCTCCTGCCTGGGGCTCAGCACATGAGCAGGTGCATGCCCAGCTATGCTGTGAGTCCTGTAGACAGGCACAGCGCCACATTGGTGCCCTCCCTCTTCAGCCCACCCCTGTTACAGAGAGGCAGTAGCTGCCCCTGCACCAATACCATGGGTAGGAGATGATCAGGGCCAGCCCAAGCTGAGAGGGCTGATCAGGCTATTTTCAGATCTGACCCAAAGCTGACATCAGTGATCAGGCCCCCCGGGTTAGGGGTGGGATGCAAGGCTTATTTAGGGATGCCATTGTCCCTGCCAAGGGCCTGATGTGGGCAGTGCCGCTGATCCTGGTACAACACTGACTCACCCAATTTCCCCCTAGTCCCCAGGCAGGGGGAGGAGGCCATGTATTTTGCAGTCAAGTGACCCAATCATGAGAGAACTGCTGGGATTTCAAAACACCCTCTCGCTGAAGCTGTTTCCTCTCCCTGGGCAGCTTTCTCCCTTGCTGGGCACTGGGGAGTACAGAGGTTGCACAGAACTGGTTTGAGCTTGTGTCAGTTGGAGTCAGGCATGTGAAAACCAGGACTTTGCTGCTGCAAACACCTCTCTTCTTCAGTTCCCTGCCCCTGGAAAAGCACCACCAGGTCCCCTGTCTGGTACATTGGCCTGATGATGTCATCTGAGCCCACATTCCCCCACCCAGCAAGGATGCAGCAGGCAGGGATACAGGGTGACTGCACTCATTTACAGAGTGGTGAGGGTGGGTGGCGGTGTGTTGGGCTCTCTTGCCACTTGCTCTTCTAGACTTTGCTGGTGCTATGTTGCTGGGACAAGAAAGGCTACCAGGCTGTACCCCAGAGGTGACTGCATTTCAGCCCCGATGTCCCGAGGGAACCCAAGCTTTGCAATGTGCTGGGAACGTTGGCACCACCTACCCAGTTTTGCCTAAAACTGAAAAAGGTGATGTTTGCTCAGCTCCCATAAAGAGGAGTAACCTGCAGGTCCCAGCATGTACTTACCATCTTGGGACAAGACGGTTGGTCCATTGGATCAAACCAAATGCTTACTGGAGAGCATGAAGGTGTCAAAGGATGCACATCCCTGCACGCCTAGGCTATGATCTATGTAACTTTAATTTATTCTCCTCATTCTTACTCCTAAAACTGGCTCCTCGTGGTGTTTAGCCAGCTTAGGCCCTCCTGGCCATGAGGTTGGCCTAAAAGCTTGCAGTTGCTTCTCAGATGGTGTTTGTCTGGCCAAAAGCCAGCAGCTTCTCCCCTGTTCAGACTATCTCTGTTTTACAATCTCCTCTCAACCCCCTCCTCTCTCCACAGGTATTTTTTTTTGTTATGCCTCCCTCTGGCCTCTGTGCAGCTTTGGCTATTTACATGATGCTGGAAAACAACTCCACTTGTTCCTTCTCCCCAGTCATGTACCCTGCTTCACATAGGTGCACACCCATGATGCTGCAGAAAATATGATTCCATAGTAATAATGTAGAATATGTTATGAGCATTCATAAAGTGACCTCGCATGGCATATTGGGCATCACACCACACAAGTCTGTTGCATGAGAGAACACAAGGTATGTAGATTGTAGCCTAAGGGTGAACGCATGTGCGTCCTATGGCAGAAGGCTAAATATTTAACCTGGAGAATTTCCATTTTATTTCTGAGTGGGAACTGGGCATTTCCGTTGAGCTTACCCAAGCTAGTGTGAGTCCTGGCTCTGGTGTTGCTGACTGGGACTCGGGGTGCTGGGTTCTGCCCCTTTCTCTGCCTCTGGCCTGCAGCAGGACCTTGGGTAAGTCACTGAACCCCAGCTTTCCAGCTGTTAAATGGGCATAATGTTACTGCCTTGCTTTACAATGTGCTCTGAGCTTTTCGGGTGATAAACGGAAGGTGGTATTATTAGTAATAGTTCAAAAAAGGCCTCATTTCCTGAATGGTCTGATGCAGTGCGTGGTTATTCTTGGCGAACCAAGAGCATGTGAAATTAACTACAATGTCCAGGACTCTTCATGCAGGCATCAAGTCATCATCTCCCTAATGCTTCCCAATTGTGTTAGCTTGTTATCCTGGAAGACACAGTCTGCAAAGCCCTTTGCTGACAGAGAGCAACAGGAAGCTTGGCTTGTCCCTGGGGATGATTCTGTGAATATTTCATGCAGCGAAGGGATGTTTAGTTTTATCCTCTGGGGGTTTCATTTAGGTTTTTCTGCTCTGAAAGACACAGCAGTGAATTCAGGCCAGTGAGAGGCACCTGGCTGAAATCCCTGTAGCCCTCTGACCATCTGGGGAAAGGAGTCAGTGGCACAGCAAACTTCCTTTGTGTGGTCTCATCCTCACCTGGCTTTGAAGGCTCCACATATAAGGTGAGAGCCTGACACTCAGTCTCAGAGGTTCAAGGACAAATAGGGGTTTGCATGCCTGAGCTAGTCAGGGTTTACCCCAGCTAGAAGGTATTTTCCTGTTTTCATCAGCAAATTAATGTCCTTCATCATTGCAGAATTGCCCTGTGTCTGCTGTCTTCTGGAGAGCAGAGATTTCCCTAATCCCTCCCCTCCGAATTGCCCAACAACCCCCCAGTTGTCAGCTAGTAAGAGTGTTAGACCAATTTAGTGAGCATCCCAACACCCCCCTACACCTCCACCCTCTCTCCCCCCCCCCCGATTTCAAGTTCTGGGGAAGCTGCTGATGGAGAGAAACGCCAGTAAGCTGAAAGCCATGGGGGTAGATAACTCCCTAAGCCACAGGCCCTTTCCACAGCAATGCTTCTGTGTTGTGTGAATGACCAACACCAACTGCAATTCATTGGGGCTAATGGGAGCGGGCACAGGGCTGCCGTGCTCCTTTCAGCAGCGAACCAGAAGGCCTGGGTAGTCAGCTTCATTTAGCTTCATGAAGAGTAGGAAAGCAGTCGCCTGTGACAGGGAGAGGGCTTAGTATGCAGAGGAATAAATGGCACAGAGAGCTGTCAGCTGTTTACTAAACTGGTGTGTTGCGTTCTCAGTCAAAGGATGCCTCTGAGGCCTGGACAGATGTGCACTCAGCTGGGAGGAAGGGGAAGACTGTGGACTTGGATAGCTAAGGAAGATTGCTTATGTGGTTAATAATAAAACCTAGCACTTTTCCCTAATAGATCTTAGTGTCTTACAGATGGTGTACCCATTTTACAGATGCTATTGATGTAATATATAGGTCACACAACTCAGAGACCAAAGTGCTTTACAGAGATGTTCTCATTTTGCTAATAGGGAAGAGAGGCGTGGAGAGATGGTGACTTGCCTGAAAGCAGAGGAGAGGGACTCAGAAAATCAGGGCTTTATTCCCAGTGCTGCCACAGATTCATTGTGTGATTTGGTGCAAGTGACCTAAATGTGAGGGTCTGAATTTTGACCAGCTTGAAACTTCTCAGGCCTGATTTTTCATAAGTGCTGACACTGTGCACTGACAAGCCAGGGGTTACACTGGTCTTAATCCTGATTCCCTTCGTTGGCAGCTGTATCGTGTGGTTCAGAATCTAAGCTTTTTTCTATGGGTTTGTGGCTTTACCTCCAAAATGTGAACAGGGTGTAAGTGGATATAGTAATGTCTGCTGAGTCTGCGAAGAGCCGAAAGCTGGAAGTCTGACATTTGAAACAGATCCCGTTCATTTCAGTTAGTGAATGTGTTAACTCCAAAGACTACAAATGACAAATTGCTGTCAGTTTGTTAACTATTACGTGGGTGGTCTCAGTGTGCAAGAAACAGGAGGGATGAGCAGAGATCACAGTGATGAGCATGGTATAAAAATCCAGACTGGGAGGACCATGCCTCTGAATCTCATTTTGGAGGTAGGTGGAGCCAGGATGGTGGACAGAGTTTGCAGGAGTACCCCCAGCAGCTCTTTCTTTTTCCAGTTGGACATCTGCCCATCATTCTGGTGAGAGCTGGTGGGGCCCAGCCTCTCAGGAAATCAACCCTGACCTGGCAGGTTGGCCACCCAGTTTGTGTAGAAACTAGAAAACGTAGGCCGTAGACTTCCTATGCTTGTCCCCTCTGACAATGCCTTCAAGCTTAGAACAATTCATTAATTTCTGAACATCTCAGGTGGAAGCTGTTAATGCTAAGTGAGTACAGAATGTTAATAATCTTTTCCATGCCAGTTGGCAATGCATTCAGGTTCAAAAAGATCGTTCCAGTGCCAGGCGAGTTCAGTCACTCACACATACACACACAGGGTTGTTGTTTTTTTTGCCAGCATGTGTGCATGGGAGTGCATTCAAAATCTGTATTTTTATCAGAGGTGGATGTTCTGAAATATTCCCATTATTGTAGTGGCTGCTGCTATTCATGATTTACTGTATATGATGCCCTCACTCAGGGCCAGGGCCGTAACTACACTGGGGCTGATGGTACTTTGCCCTGGGCGCACCAGAGTGGCTCAATGGAGCTGCTCTATTAAAGGGTGTGTTTTGTGGCGCCAGCCCCAAGAGCCAATAATGGCAAGAGGCGCATTTTAATCTGAATGCGCCCCAGGCACTGCATCGCCACATCACGGCTCTGCTTAGGGCATGACTGTGCTTTATGCAGTCATACTAAGAGAGGTTACCCCATAGTGCCTACGGTCTGTGGAGGAGAGATGGCAGCTGGGCAGGAGGCGGGTGAAAGAGCGGGGGGTAACAGACCCAATTAGGGCTGGTGTAAGAAGCAAGGTGCAGACAGCTCCCATGCTAGGTTCAGTGACAATTGCCAAAAAAGGAGGGAGCCTGGAGAAAAGAGATTGGCCTTTCAATGTGGGTGTGGAGGCCTTTGTTGCCAGTGGTAGAAGGGTGTGTGACCTTTGCTATTTTCACCAGGACCTGCCTACAGCCAGCGCAGAGCTCTCCAGATCGCTGCAGCCAGCCCATTTGCTGAAAGGCCAGGAAGATCGAGAGACCCTCTCTACAGGTGCCATCCTGCTCTGCTCCCTTTTCCACCCTGACTCCAGTGTGTGCGGGGGGCTGTGCCCGTGGCTGACCTTTGGCCAGGTGGAGAAGGAGGGGCAGGGCTGGCTGGGTCAGTTTCTCCCCAGAGTGGGGCACGTTTCTCTGGGGCTGGCTGACCTGTGCCATGGGCTCTGTGCCGTGTGTTGGCCAGTCTGAACCACTGGGTGCCCCCAGCCTGTGCCCGGATTGATCCAGGCACCGTATTCTCCCCAGGACTTGAGCACCCCCCAAATGTTACTAAAGTGGTATAATAGTGTTAGTAGCTGACAACTGGGGGGGTGTTGGGAGATTCAGCGGGGTGTAGGAGGGTATTGGGGGCAGTCAGTAAATTTGGTATAATAGTGTTACTGAATGAAAACTGGGGGGTTTTGGGGGTGCTCAGTAAATTGATAAGATACTAGCTGCCAACTGGGGGTGTTGGGAAATTCAGGGGAGGTGGGAGGAGTATGGGGGCAGTCGGTAAATTGGTATGAGAGTGTTACTGGCTGACAATGCGGGGGGTGTAGGGGCAGTCAGTAAATCGGTGACGCCGGGGGTGTTGGGCAATGCGGGAGGAGCCGGCGCGGGACCCACGTGCGCCGCCCCCGGCGAAGCCCCGCCCCCGGCGGGCGGCATAAGAGGGGGGCCGGGGTCGGGGCCCCCGGAGGTCTCTGCGGCGGCTGCGCTTCTCGCCCGTCCCGGTCCCGGTCCCGGTCCCGGTCCCGATCCCCAGCGCTGCCCGGGAGAGCCCAGCGGCCGGTGCGTCTCCGGGTCGGGTCGGGGGGAGGCTGGCTGGTCTGGATCTGGGGGGGTCCGTGGGGGGAGGCTGGCTGGTGAGGATCCGGGGGGGGAGATGGGGGGTGAGGGTCACTGATGATCAGCGTGGGGCACAAATGGGAGTCAGGAAGAGAGTGAGGGGCAGTGGGGCACAATGGGGAGAGAGGACCGGCTGAAGGAGGCTGGGGTCCGTGGGGGAGCTGAAGGGAAAGAGAGGGTCCGTAGGAACCGATGCGGGGATTCGTGGGGATTGCCGAGGAGCTGAGGATCAGCAGGGAGGGGTAGTTGGGGCATTGAAGCATTTGGGGTGATGGGTTGTGGGGCGGGGGACCCCCTACCCCACTTTGATGCCCCTGCATTTAGTGATCAAACAGCCCCTTGCCCATCAGGAGGCAGCCCCGCACTCTCTCAGGCCCCCGCCACCAGCTGGCTCATATCAGCCCCCTGAGCCCCACAGCTGCTCTGTTGTGTTTTTCCCTCCCTGTCAGTGAATGGAGCAGACAGGTGGACACGCAGTGAATCAGGTAGGGTCCGGTAAATCACCCTGGGCCAGCCCAGCTCATTCGGTGGCATCTCATCTTGCTGTTGGGTCTCTACCAGCTCCTGGGGTTTGATGCGGGGAGGAGGTCTGGTCCTTCCCCTTGGAGGACTCTGGGGCCAGAAAGCCGGCTGGAAATGAGACTAAAGTGCAGGGTGGAGGGAGAGTTTTCCTGTGCACCAACCCTGGCTGCAGAGCTGGGGCATGCCTGTAGTACAGTAAACACCTCAGGAGTCTGCACAAACAGCCCTAACAGCGACATCGCCAGGGACTGAAGTATAATTTGGCAGGCCCCAGCACCCTCCTAAATTTCTGGGACCCCTTCACATGCCCAGTTACTGCCCCTCAGCCTAAGTAGGCATTTACAACCACTTCTCACTACCCCATGCATCAGTTATTGCTCCACACCACGCACTCATACATCTCCCAGCTACGCACCCCCCCACACACACCCTCAGCTACGCATGCACACACCCTGCCCCACACAATCTCCAGCAGCATTCCCTGTCCCCCAGCAGCTCTGCGCTCCCCCCATCCCAGAAGTCAGCACCCCCATGAAAGCCCTTCCCTCAGCCCTACCACGGGGTTCCCATGGGTCAAATCGAGGCCTTACCTCGGCCATTTCTCCTTGTCCCTGCTCCCAGCTCAGGGCTGGGAAGCATTAGCGCAGGGCCGAGGAAGGCTGCCCAGAGAGGTTGTGGCTGCTGTTTGGCCGCAGGCTGCTCTGCCCAAAAATCCCTGCCTGGCTCAGCTCTCTGCTGGCCGGAGACTGGGTCTTCTGGCCAGGTAGGGGCTGCGACCAGGGATTAAACTAAAGCAAGGGGAAAGGCACAGGAATGCTACATTTGGCTGCTGTTAGTATTTTTAGGGGCCCTGGAATGGTGTGTTCCTCTATTTTTAGGGGGCCCTGGAAAGCCGTTCCAATGCATTCCAGCTTACTGTAACATGTGGATATCATCCTAGTCAGTGGTTTGTTGCTTAGCTTCCATAATAATGCTGCTAGTTCTGTTTTACTGCAGCACCCTGGAGCCCCAGTCGTGAGCCAGGGCCCTGTTGTGCCAGGTGCTGTACACACACAAGCTAAAATGACCTTTGTGTTTATTAGGAGACCGGGGTGTGCATGGCCTTTTTCTTTAACATGTGAAAATCCTAAGATGCAATTGTGGCCCCGCAGCAGTTGACGGAAGATTTCAGTGGCATCAGGATTTTCCACCCCCAAGTGGCAGTGGAGTCGTTTTAAGGTTAGCGTGGGTAGTTGGTTGAGGCAATCCCTAGGGACTAACTAAGGCGTTAAAACACAACCCTTATTCCTGGTCTAGAAAGGGCCTTAGAATATAAACACTGCAGACTGAAAGCTCCCCAGGCTGAGGACTGAGTGTCTGTACAGCAGCATTTATACAGTGGGCTAGCAGCACAGTGGGCTTCTGGCTGATATGAACTCGCACAACAATGCGGATGAAACTAGGAGAGGGTGGTTCTTTTTAGGGTATTTCCACCATCCACCCCACCCTCCTTACTTTTCATGCCAAGAGCAGTTAGCTTGGTATGATCTTCTTGGGCAGGCAGGTGTGTCTGGACCTATGTTCCCTCTAAGCTGTGCACAAGTGTGCACGCACACAGGTTGTGAAACCTGCGCACACAACAAAATAAGGTGTGCACAAAAAAAATTCAACAGTGCAAATATTTTTATGCTACTTTAAGAAAGCTGTTTCAAGTAGCATGTTTCAAATAAGGTTTTGTAATTTATAATATCATTTCCAAAACCATGCCAAAATAAATATATTAGTTGCATCCTACACACTTGCTTTGTTGTGCTCACAAGTTGGACCACGCTCACTGGAGTGCGCACAAATTTGCACACCAGTTCCGAAAGTCTGCACAAAAGAAATTTTTTGCGCACACAGCCTGCAAAAAATTAGAGGGAACATTGACGGCAAACTCAGATCTGCCTTGCCCATTTCTAGTTACTGAAATCATCAGCTGCTTTACGTTACTTGACAGCTTTTTTAAATAGCCTGGGGAAGGACTTTCCTTTGTTGCATAAGTTCCGAGGCTTCCCCCCCCCCCCTTTTTCTAGTTTATCGTAAGTCCTTTAATGAACATTGAAGAGTTCTTTTCAATATGTGTGTTTTGCCATTGAAGTTCCTGTACGAGGAATGACTGAAGTCATAAGGAAATGGCTACAGAGCAATAGGGAATGTTGAAAGACTTTCCTCGAATCTGGGTTTTGCTTTCCTTTTCTCTTGATTTAACCTTCCCAGATTTTTCACTTTGTGAAATGCAGGAAGTGCCTCTCCCTTCCTAGACTGACTCAGCCTTTCTTGGCACAATCTCCAGGTGCAAGACGCTTTGCGCCACTGCCTCCTTACAGAAAACTTTGGTGGCCAGAGGTCTTCAAACCATGGGCCAGGACCCACCACTGGGTCACAGACCCTCAGGTACTGGGCTGCAGTGTTCCCCTGCTGCCATCAGTGAAAAACTGGAATGCATTGCTGAAAGATGGCATTGTTGAGTCGCGGGCGTAACCTTTTTTTTAACTTCGGTCCCCAAAAAGAAGTTTGAAAACCACTAGCATAGGGAACAAAGCTGCTCTACATCTTGCCAACTCTCTACATTTCTGTCCCCCTTTGTTAAGGGAAATAGCTACATGAAAACCATCCCTTTGTGTCTTGCACTGTCTAATGCAGCCAATTTGTATCAGCATCATGGCCGGAGCCCAAAACTACTGAATTCTCACCCCACCTCCAACACGTGAGTCCTTCTCCCTGGTTACTCTCTGCAGGTCACTTAGGGTCACATTTTCAAAAGTGCTAATGGCTTGATTTTCAACAGCCTGGCACCCACAATCTTCCGACCTGAATTTCTCTGGCTCAGTCTTGTAGAAAACGGTATCTATGTCCCAGGGTAGTTGTGAATTTATTCCTAGGTGTAAAGGTGAGGCAAAGTAAACACTTCTATTACTAAAGGATTTCCCTGCTCCAGCTGTTTGTTCTGCAGTTGAGATTATCATCTGGGAGGCTAAAGTGGGCCACAGTGGAAAAGACTGCTGTGACAATTAGCAGGGGACTTCAATCAGAAACAGGCTACTTTTTAAAAAGGCTCTTGAGTTTGAAGGGCCCAGAATTTGACCCCTCCACTGAACAGATGTGTTCTGTTGGAAAACGGTTTCTTTGATCTCTCTCTCCGAAAAGAGTGCTGCAAAAAGCGTGACAATCCCAGGTGAGCAACCCTCACCCTCAAGCCTTGGTTGATACCACAGACAAGCGTCTGTTGGTCAGTGACTGCTTTGCGCAACCCCACAGCTCCCTGCTGGAGTTGGTGAGATTGAAGCTCGGGAGTTTCTTGTTCCCTGGAGTCTTTCAATAAAGAGGAGTCTTGTCTGTTTCAACCCCGTAATGTTCCCCACTAAAGAGCGAAGCAGAAAGCAGAGGGCTTGTATTTGCTAACCTCCTGGGCTTGGCAGCATTTTTACTCCAGGACAGGTCGAAGAGCAAAGGCAAGCTCAGATGGTTCAGGGAACTGTTAACAGGAGGTGGTACTGTGGTGGATTGCCAGTTCTTGTCAGTTCTCTTGGTGTTTGCTGAAAGCTGTTTCAATTGACTGGCTTCTTAGTCAGTGATGCAGTGGGCTGGTGGGGTCTGTTTAATTTCCAGCAATGATGAAATAAAGTAGGTTTTGCCCTGTGGCTGGCATGTTAAACTGTTAATCCCTTGTGAGGGGAACTGAATGGCTTAGGTGGCTGCATCCTCTGTTCAAAAGCTAGAATAAGTCAGTAGTGGCCAGAAGCTAGGTTTGGATGGCGGAGGAGTCTGATGGCTAATTGGTGGCTTGTGTTAACTGTTTGGGAACGGGAGGGGTGTTTTTTTCAGTCCAGTTCTTAGAAAATAGGCACCCAGTGATATTACATTCACCTTATGCAGAGGTATGGTCCCAAACTTCCACATTTCTTTCAGCTGGTATCTGGGTTACACATCCCTTTATACCTCACAAAAATCAAACTCATTTGTCCCAGTTCTTTAACGTGTTCTGGTTTTTTCCCATTATTTTGTTTTGGAAGCTAGCATTTCAGGTCCTTTCTGCAAAGGAACTTCCCTAGCTTACATTAAGAGAGAGAATGAAGTGACTTGATTTTTGACAAGCGTCTTATCTAAATATGCTAAAGCTGACTACACCTAATGCAAGGCATTATGGGATAATAAGCATAAGAGGACATGATTATGGTAAAGGTAGGCCGGCTTAGGCTCTAACTTCTATGCTGTTTGTGCTTAATGTATATTAATGGATCTATGGTGTGGCAAAACTTATTAATAATATTTTTATTTTATTATTAATATATATGTTAGCCAATATATGTTGGTCAGCCTCAGAAACGCCACAACTGCCACCAACTGGCCTTTGCTGACAATCTCAGCAGAGAAACCAAACACTAGTGGGTCACAGAGGCAAACTCTGTCCTTGCTCATAGCAATGGTTGCTCTGGGTCACGTCCATGGGTCCATGTACGTTTTCTTTGGATAAATTCAGGGCTGCATTCTCCAGGGTGTTTTTCCCAGCATTAGATTGACTTGAAGAAATGGGGGTCTTTTGTGACAGAGAAACACTGTCTTCATCGAGAGCAGTGGATGCATCTTTATTGAACTGGCCCCTGTTTAAAAACTAACGAGGAATCCTGCCCTTGTGTAAAGACCCTTTCTAATCAAAAGGGACAGAGGGTACCCCCCAGCATTACTGTCAAATAAAACATTTCTTTGAAAATGCTTCATGAGATGCCAGTTGGCATCTTAGGGTCTTCTGAAAATTCTCCCTTTAATCCCAGTCTGCTCTCATGCTTTGAGCGTGGCCAGCTAGTGCCAAGCCCTGCTGAGATCAGGAAGGACTGAGGGGAAGGTTATGGGAAGCCGAGTCACTAGAGGGTGTGTGGGGATATACAGGTTACTAAATCTGCCTGTGTCTCATTTAGAAACTGACAGTACTGAGCCAAATTCACTATGGGTGTCGAGAGCTTCAGAGCAGTGCTGCTGACTTAACATGGATTTGACCCATTACCTCTAGGAAGAAGTGAAAGTTACTTTGTGGTGGGATTGCCAGTGTGTCCTCATTCTGGACACTCAGATGGTGGTTGGCAGTTTCCTGATCAGCTTGAACCACTGTTTGCTGTCTCTCGTCAGCCAAGTCACTTCATGTAATTGCGAATGAAACCCTGGTTCCCGGCATAGGAGGCAGGAGCACAAGGGTGTGGCTTGTTCTTCAGCCTGCAGATTTCCAGCCCTGTTATGTGCCCAGCTTGTTCCTTGCAGCCCACTGAGCTATGGAAACACAGTGCTCGACTTGCAGGTCGGCTGCAGTTGGCTGAACCCAGGTAGTCTGCTAAGTGTAAGGGACCTGAGAGCCCCTTATTGAGACTGAATGGGCCTTTTGATTGGCCACTCCCACCTGGAAGCAGGACTCTGAAACAGCCAGCCCCGTGGCCAGCAGGAGAGGCCAGTGTCCCAGGATGGCCTGATTGATTGAGAG